>JAMYHY010000156.1:0-25175 GCA_024586305.1 Debaryomyces sp. S3305
ACAATGTTTCGCAGCCAGTTTATATAATTTCTCAATTAATTCTGACTTCGCATAAAATATACTAATATATTTCAACAGATACATGTAATAAAGGTATGTTTAATGAAGTTAAATATTCATCTAATTCATCGTGAGCTCTTTTGTTATCGCCATAAATTTGGATGTTGTGTGTCCCATTCAAGCTAGCCGACAACTCTGCCACATACTCTTCTAATAAGTCACTGCGCTTCCACCACTCGCCGGTCATATGGTATCTCAAATACGATAATCCTAAAGCAAATAATGACGTGGCGATCAGGTGAGCACACTCCGAATTAGCGACCCATGTTCCGTCTTTTTTTGAACAGGTATTAACGTTCTCCCATATCGATAATAGGCCCGAGCCGGCTGTAGCGACTTGTAAATGTAATCTCTGGAAATCATTCATAACTAGTGTGCTCCTTAATATGGTAAAACTGACCATACAGCAGGCATAATAAGCGTAGCCTTAGCTGTCAACGTCATAGCCAAGACACCTATACACGCTTTTAAGAATAAATTGGACGGTAACATATAGAACGTAATATGTAGCAACTATGGCTATTAAATATTTAATGAAGGTGAAAGTCAGTTTTCGAAAAGACTCTGTAATCATACTATTCTTCTAAATATATTAAATAATAGTTAAGTCGACAGACCTCCTTATATAGTGACAAAATTAGGATTTCGAAACATAACAAGACTAACTTGAACGATCTGAAATTGAGTAACAAACGACTCATCAGCTGACTCCTTGTTGTTAATCTGAGAATGTCTATTTATAGATCAGACCTGACTTGCAATACGTGGTGATATTGCATAATGAGACGTCAACGTCAAAAAAATAAGCTGAAGTTGATAGCAGTTCCCAGATTAGATTGTAATTTCTTCTTTAAAAGACTTCATTAGGTCAACAAAATATTACACTCTAAGTAGGATGTTCGTTACGTTTGATAATTTGCTTCAACATCATTATATTCATCTTCTATATGAATTGTGTATAACTAATTAGTGAGTTCCTCTTGTTAGTTGAATATCATGATTAAATAAGCCGGATGTTAATAATAGGTAATTACTAGTTAGAAATTACAAATAAACAAGCAGCAATTACAAACGAACAAGCAGCAATTACAAACAAACAAGCAGCAATTACAAATAAATATGTTGAAATATTAACGCTACGAATGGATGAACTGATCTCGCAATCTCTTACCAGCATGGGTTATACTGAAATCCGAATGTACGAGTGCCACTCAAATGATGAAAACTATGGAAAGCGCTGATGCATTTCCAAAGACCATAAATGGTTATTTACTTGAATTGTTTAATTCACCCATGGATCAATTAGTTAACATAAATCACTTTATAGAGGACGTAGATTTCATGCGCGACATACCTATTTTGCCAAAGGAGATAATGTTGGAAAATTAAATTAAGTAGCTCGTTTGGTTAAGTCAAAAAAAAAAAGTTTCTTAAAAAAATCTCTCTTGAAGTGCTCTCTGAAAGGAAACTCATTTCAGTATTCATTTCCATTTGAACAGCTTGTAATTAATACATTCAGGTAAACACAATATTACTTACTTAAAAATAAATATGCAATCTAATTACCATTCAATTTCTTGAAGTAATTTCTCTAAAGGGGAATTCATTTCGTTTTCATTTTTTATATTTTTCAATTTTTATACACAATATAACAGTTTTACACAACATAATCAATAATATATTAACTTACTTCATAAGTTCAATCTAAATACCTTTCAATTTGACCTCCTTATATAGTAGAAAATTGGGGTTACTTAATTAGGCTCTTTATCCTTCGTAGTAATAAATATTCTCAGTACAATTAAAGTTAGTTACTCAAATAAATAATGAATAGTTTAATTAATTACTTTATTAGTTCAAGGGTCATCCGATTTGTCTCAAGCTGGGAATATTCACTGATAGTATTCAAATTATTAACCCGATTAAGTATCTATTTGATTTTGCAACCGCTTTGCATTTTCTCAAATAATTTGCAGGCTCTCTAAATATTTATTAACAAATATTTCAGTGAATATTTCAATACTTCCCCTTAATCCTAATATTCGTCATTCCAGCTAATCCACGTAGGTGTGTGAACTTTATCTTGTTCAATCCTTTGGTTAGCATATCTGCAACTTGGTAATTGGTGTCAATTTGGCATAACTTAACTTTATTCTCGATAATATGCTCTCTTATAAAATGATAGCGAATATCAATATGTTTTGTACGCTGATGGAACACCGGATGTTCCGCAAGAAGAATGCAGTAGTTATTATCCTCGTAGACAGGAATTGGAAGTGATAATGGTATTCTCAACTGCTAGAATAGTTGAGCTACCCAGATAGCTTCATTAGTTGCTTCTGTCAACGCAAGATACTCAGCGTCAGTTGTTGACAATGCTACTGTAGGCTGTTTCTTGCTTTTCCATGAAATTGTTGTACCTGCATATTGTACAATATACTGTTAAAGTAACATTTCCTAATATTATATTCGACTATTTTAATCATTGACCAGATTAAATTAGTCATATGTTCATTACTACTCATTATAGTACAAACTAGATTATCTTTAATCTTGTTAAAGTAACATTTCCTAATTACTTTATATTCGACTATTTTAATCATTGACCAGATTAAATTAGTCATATGTTCATTACTACTCATTATAGTACAAACTAGATTATCTTTAATCTAATCTATTTACAGCCATAATCAATTACAATAACTGACAACCTTCAGTTATTGGAAGTATCATATTATACTTGGTTTCTAAATATACTAAATAATACTTAGGTGACAAAATTAGGATTACACAACATATAACAATAGAACTGTATACTATTGTTCCGTTCAAATATCCAGGAAGAAATTGTGAGACAAGCTGACATGCATATACACGCATATATTGTAACAACGTTAGATCACAATTTCTTGTTCTTTAGTAGACTTAACTTCTTCACTAAAATATTTCAACAACTTCCAGTGAGTATTACCATTCTTAGTTAAAGGGATGACATATAAATTAGTAAATAAACTAATCAAAGTTTTCATTACTAGTTTGAGTAAAAAACTAGTGGTCTTGGCAAAACATTAATTACCATTCATGGTAAATAACGGAGTTGAGTAATCCTAATATTCTACTATATAAGGAGGTCAATCTGAGAGCTATTTGGATTGAGTTTTAGAGACTAAGTAATATATTTGATATTATTGATTGTATTGTGTAAAACTGTGTAGAATTGAAAGGGATAAAAACGACTGAAATGAGTTTTCCTTTAGAGAAATTACTTCAAAAGCCTTATCTTGTTGTGTAACTTCATTAGAATGTTTTGCAACTTCCATACGCATTATATTAATTTTTGAAAATTTTCAGAAACTCGCGAAAAGCGAAATATACACAAAATACGCAAAATTCCAAACATATATATTGATAGAATATTTTAGTAGTATATATTTGATATTATTAATTATATATTGTGCAAAACTGCTATATTGTATAGACTGAAAAAAAAAAAGAAAATAAAATTTGAATAGTGAAGTGTTTTTTCTCTCAGAAATTACTTTAAGAAGTACTACATTTTCTGTAATGAGAACTAGTAAAAGAAATCTGATTATGCAAAACCTTCGACTTTTTGAACAAGGAATAGCTCCCCATTTGATGGCCTTGAATAACTAAGCCTGTCAAAAACTGTATCAGCAATTACATATTGGCGAATAAAGTGTATTTCAGTCTTGAACATATCGGGCCAAATTTGTAATATATCGGATAAATAAGACAGGACTATTGGTTTATACTCATCTACATCTTCTTGAGTAACATCTATTGCTTCAGAAACTTCTCCTATCTGTGAGTAGATATAGCTGACTTGATTTCTAATCAGGTTAGTGAAATATGAATTGCACAGAGAGACTTTCTTTTTGGAAAGTGTTACAATCCATAATAGAACAACATCTTTCAAAACTTGCTTTCTTAATATCTCTTCATAAGAAGAGACTTTAAAAATTTTGATCAAAGAAGATTTGAAAGATACATCATTCTTTAATATAGTCTTTAATGAGAGCAACTGGGTTTTATTATCAGCTAAGAGTTTTTTCTCATATTTTACCAAAGACTCTAAGGTATTCTGAAAAATTTTTCTTTGTTCATTTCTGTAGACTTTACTTACTTCATGGACCTTATTTTTAACTTGAGCACTCAAAATAAAGTTTCTTTTCATAAGAAGAATTTTTCCTTCAATAACTTGTTTTAAATGAGTAATGCCATTGAGTTGCATCCTTAGCGATATTCCGACATCCCTTTCAAATCCCATTTGCATTAAAATAGCAAAAAAGTTGACTAAATTACTAGGCAAGTATTCATCAGTCTTAATTTTAAAGCTAACTCCATCTCTCAAGTACCTAATATTTTCATTCTCATCATTATTGTGGTTCAGTAAGATTTTATATCTCAATGCTTCTTTAATAAGTTCTTGTGAGTCTAATTTTAAGGAAATACTTGTCTCATCATATTTATTGTTTTCAAATACAAAACCATAGCCAAGTAAAAGTTCAAGATTTGATTTATCACCATAGTTATTATATAATTCACCGAATTCTTCTCCTTTTTCGAAACTTTGAAACGAAACATGACTTCCTTTTGACTCTTTAAGCCCATTCCATTTTACTTTATAATCATTCTTGTGGTTCAAGAGGTCAATTATTGGTATTAATATTGCTTTCTGTATATCATCCCTTGTTATCTCATTTTTCAATAAGATATATGGGAGGCCTCTTGAAGTCAAAATACTATACGACCAAAGATAATTTCTGAAGCTTGTCCAAGACTTGTTTTCACAGTTCAAGTATTCATATAATTCGCCATGATAAGAATTTAAAGGTATTCTAGCAATATTATCATCATAAAACTTCACATCCTCTAATATTTGCTGCTTAAACTTTTCATCCCCTGAATCTTTAATAAGTTGCTTCATAAATTCATGCCATTCAGTGACTAGCTTACTGAAGTTCTTTTTGAATATTATTTCAAGATCGGTTCCATTCACCAAATCAATTTCATTTGAATTCCAAAAATAGGGAGTATTGAAATCTTTAGGCAAGATCTCAAAATACTGTTTAAAGCGGTTATCATTAAGCGACGTATCAAACGCTAATCTAGATATTAACAAGATTGTCATTTCATTATTGCTGAAAGAAGAACCTGAATGTGTATGATTAATCGCAGGCAAATATTGTTCTTTTAGGTGAGGCCCAATAACCATCCGCTTGGGTATCTTTATCAATTCGTCGCCACTCAGGAAATCATGTATGAGCGCCGAATATCCCTTTTTTTCATTATATTGGAACTCTATTCTAGAATCTAAAAATGCACCGCTTTCTCTCGCCCAGGATAAAAAATCCCTTAAGCCTCGTTCTAACATGTTTGAAACCGATGAGAGCCTCTTCCCAATACAGGAGAAATTTGGTTAAACTCGTCTTGGTGAAATCCTTTTTTTCAACCAAATCATATTAGCCAAGAATAAAAATACATCCTCGGAATGAATTAGTGTACAACACAGTTCAAGAAAAAAATTAATAAATTTAGAGTTATATAAATCCAGGAGTCATTAGGGTAATGACATAATTGTATTTATAAAGTCCATAGGCTGGATTAAGAAAATGAGACGGAAATAATGCTGCAAATCTAACAATAGCGTATGATCATTAAATTCTCCTGAGAATGAAATTTCAGTAAAATCAGCTGCTGTGGCTTTTTGAGACATTTAAAATTTTCAAGTAAGCAATAGTGACACTGTGGACGTAGCATAAAGATTGTTCGGTTCGATAAAAGTTTTTTTTGGCCTAGTCTTAGGTCAGTTAGATCGAGAACTATGAGCTTCTGCATACCATGATATAGTTACAAAAATTGGACTACATTTTGTTTATTCAGTTCAATATCTAATAGAACTTTATGACATCTTTAATGAATTACGCTACATGAAGTTATATCATTAACTTTGTTAATAGGCTGCAATCTTCAGCTCATTAATATCTTCTGTTACAAAATCATGATACACTTCAATACCATAGCTAGTTCTAATCAAGTAAGCCAAGAGTTGAAAGTGTATACTGTGATATGAGAGATTTCATCATTTATTCTTAGGCTTTATTCAGTTTCTGAACAGGTCGGAAATTATTCCTTTGGCCGATAGCATATCCTCCTTCAGATTTCAAATGAGTACATTATTGTAAGGATAGTTTAATGGTTTTGACGACGAACCCTGAGACTTGAACCTTGAAATGGAACCCATATAGATCCCGACCAGTACCTCCAATATTATAGAGCTCATGATGACAAGTTACCATGATGCATAGAAGGACTAGTGGACTAATTGCTCACGTAATTCTTGATCTCTGAAAATGGCTCGCTAGTTGCATTCTTCACTACTGTATTCTGTAGTCACAACTAATTTAACATTTAAAAACTACCCTACATTTATGTGGAGCTGGCCATCATTTTTTCTTCAGAGGCTGACCTTCATTTATGGTTCAAATTTCCGAGTATTGTTATTGTAATCAAAGAAATCTTTTCCATTAAATCTAAAATGCTAAACTAGTGCTCGAATAAAATTTTTTACAGAGACTTCGATTGTTTTTATTACTGTATCGTTTTCTTTAGTGTGTATATTTAGAACAGAGAATTAGAATATAAAGATACAAAACATGGGAAGAAGCACTGTTCATTAGTTTATCGTACTGAATTGGCTGTTACTTTATGATACACTATTCGCTTAAGGCAGCAAGTATTACATACACCCCATAGGCACCAGGATCTGGTGGAAATTCTGTTTTCTCTGACACCCCACCTACATATGTGGCACGTCCCAACTTTGGCCGAAGTTTTCTGGTACCCTCTGCGGCCTTTCTTGCTGCTTCAACTGCTGAATGAATATTCTTAGATTCAGAAAATGAACGACAAAATGGGATTAAGACATCCATAACTGTTCTATGGCCCTCTCTTGCTTTTGTGAATTCACCTAAGGTATCAATCCCATGATCTAAAGCGATAGCAATGATATCATCATTATTACTGATATTGCCATTGAGACTAGTTTCAAGTTTATTGATAAAGGCCTTCATGAAAATAAAAAGAATAGCACCTAGCGTACCGCCCATATCGTCTTTTAATACTTTAAGAATAGCATGGAGAACATTTATTAAGGATCCACTTTCGGCCACACCATTATCTAACGATTTAATAATTGCCCTTGCACCAGTTTCTAGGGTAGTTCCACAATCTCCATCTCCCATCTTAGTGTCCCAATCGGTTATTTCTGGTTCTTTATCAATTATATTCTGCGCAGCCTTACGAATTATTCTTTCGAGCACAGAAGAGTCATACGTAATATCACGCTTAATGTCTATGCTTTCATCAAGCTCTTCATATCCTTGGAAATTATCAATTATCCTACTTTCAGGATTTAAAATTTGAGACAGAGCGTAATGATTTTTCGGGAAGTTTGTCGCTTCTGTTGGAGCGTCAAAGAGATCAAAAATATTTTGTTCAGTAAATTCGTTATTAGCAGCCTTGGTAACATTGAACAATGAGATTGTGAAAATTGGAGCATTAATAGATGTTATATAAGATCCAGAATAAACCCTAGACGGTTTTATATTATAAGAATCAGCAAGGTTCTTTATAGTACAATATAATAAGGCTTTTTCCTCTATAACAGGTAAACCACCGAGATTATTGAATAGTAAAATAAATTGATCATTATCATCGTAGTCTAAAAAGCCTCTCTCCTTGTCATTTTTATCAAGAATTAGCTTCAATAAATCAGGTATGAGTTCTTCGTTGGAAGGTATATTTTTTGTCTTCATAACGCCTGGCTCGTTGTGTATACCAAGGCCAATTTCTATTTGGTTCTCTTCTAATTTGCCATAATCGGCATTGTTTGCATGTCCAGGAATATGAGTATGATCTAGCCCAGCATTGACAGAAGCAATGCACTTGTTAGCAGAAATACCTAAATTATAGATTTGATCAATGCTATGACCTTTCTCACTTGCTGCACCTAAAATTTTCATAATAAAGATACAACCGGCTAACGTCCGACGACCAACAAGCTTCCCAGTGGTCCTACTGACAGCCACATCATCAGTAGTACGAAGCAACCTAATTTTTGATTCACCGAACTTAGAAATGAGCTCTTGAGCTGCCATACCAAAATAAAGATTGTCTCCTGTATAATTTGTAATAAGAAATATAGTACCAGCTTCTGAATGCGTAGCCTTCTCCGCAGACTTGATATTTTTATAGTTTGGACTTGCAAAAATATCACCTTGTGCCGATGCTGTTAACATACCAGATCCAACAAAGCCAATCCAACCTGGTTCATGACCTGAACCACCACCACTTATTAAGGTGACCTTTTTCGGATTATGCTTATTGTTGAAAATTACTTTTTCCTTCTCTAAAAGGGATAAGCTATCATTTTCATAGATATAAGCTTTTAAACAGTGATTAACAAGATCGTTTGAATCTTTTGGAAGAAAATGCTTAGGCATTTCTGTAATCTTTATGACTTCATAAAAATTTTTGGCACAGAAGGGTGGATATTTTATGCAATATATATTTCATTGGATTCACATAAAATATACAAATACTTATTACAAGGTATAAAGATTGGGTGAATAATCGGAAAGATGTGTAAAATGTACTTGATATTTGGTAAGTGATGCTTTGGCTGAAATATCGGAATAAAGTTTTGAATCTCACTCTTGGATATGACCCCACAGTTAATTATTCCGAATTTAAAATATATATTGAAATAAATTCGAAATCATTTATAATGAAAGAAGCATAGAGTAAAAACATATTCTAAATTATACATTAAATTATAGTATACTTTAGCTCAAATTATTCTTATTATCAACTTCATCGGGAATGGGACAAAAAATCAGAATTGTCGTAGGATGCGATCAAGCTGGCTATGAATACAAAGAAGCAATTAAGAAAGACCTTCAAAACAACCCCCTTATTGAAAGTATAAGAGATATTGGAGTTCCAAACAATACGGATTCAACATCTTATCCCCTTATTGGTATAAAAGCGGGTGAGATGATTCAAACAGGTGAAGCTGACCGTGCTATTTTAATTTGCGGTACTGGCTTAGGGGTGGCAATATCGGCCAATAAGGTTTCAGGAATTAGAGCAGTCACTGCTCACGATAGTTTTAGTGTTGAGCGCAGTATTCTTTCCAACAACTGCCAAGTTTTATGCATGGGTCAAAGAGTTGTTGGTTTGGAACTTGCTAGAAGGTTGGCTTCTGAATGGTTAACATATATATTTGATGAAACTAGTGGATCCGCTGCCAAGGTTAAGGCGCTTGCTGATTATGAACATAAATCAACTCAAGTTTCTGCTGCCTAATATTTAGACCTAATCTACCTCTATCAATTTATAATAATATTTGGATTAAATCTCATAGCCTGTAAGTAAATTTAAATCAGTCTCTAGTGAGCATAGCTTATATTGAAAATATGGAGCCCGTACTAATATATTCTATATTTTCTCGTAGTCTGTATATATTATCATATTCTATAAAGTCAAAGCTACAATGTGATAAAAAATTAAGCATTTATTGAACTAAAGAAAAAATAATTGCGAAATATTTTTGCGGCCATTCTTAGAGTTTTGAGATTCGGCTTCTCCCTCAATCGTCCTTGATCATAACTTTAATAGTTGGTACTTTCCGGTCAACAACACTTTCTAACGCTTTAGGAGCATCTTCTAATGGAAAGACGTGGGTAACAAACTTGTCAACATTAATTTTACCGGAACTTATCAAATTAATCACAGCAGGCCAGGAATCTGTATATCTATTAATGAACCTAACATCAACCTCACCTAGGGATAATGGCATGAAGGGAAAACCATCCAATTCATTTTTCCCTGAAACACCCAAAATTGTCAAAACTCCATTTCTTCTGACTACATAGCAACATGAATTAATGGAAGACGCAAAACCAGTACACTCTAAAACGACACGAGGCATGACATATTCAGTAGTTCCAAACATTTCCCGGATATTTTTAGCATTTTCTTTAGGGGATATAGATGTATCATTTTTGTACGTCATCACAGAAGGGACTAATGTTTTGGCAAATTCCAACCTTTCTTCAGAGATATCAGATATAACTATAGGATATGCCCCCGAAACGTCAGCGAGTAATAACGTAGCTAATCCAATAGGTCCACATCCAGCAATCATACAAGGTTCTCCAGGTTTTAAGCCTCCAGCCTTTCTAACACCATGGAAAGCAACAGAAACAATTTCCGATAATGCACCTTGTTCGTAAGACATATTGTCAGGCAATTTATGAACAAAGTTTGGATCAGTACATAAATACCTTTGCATGGAACCATTAGTAGGTGGAACTCCTAAGAAAGCTACATCTTCACACAAATTATAGTGGCCATCTAAACATAAGTAGCATTTTCCACATGGAACTTGTGGTTCTATCGCAACTCTATCGCCAACTTTAATATCATTGGTGACTTCTCTACCAACCTCAATAACCTGTCCGGCTGTTTCATGGCCCAACACCAAATTTTCGGTAACCACTAAATCTCCGATACCTCCCTCTTTCCAAAGGTGAATATCAGATCCACAAATACCCGTACATTTAATATGTATTTTAACTTGATTAGATTGGCATTGTGGGATTGGAGCATTACCTGCGATAAGTTTATGATCTGGTGTAACGATCAAACATGGATTTGAGACTGGAAGTGCCTCATCTGAAGTATGCAAAACCGGAGCCATTATATTTTCTAATTTGAATTAACGATCAATTCTAAGGATCATCAGCATATGCCATAATATATATATATATATATTCATGTATCAAATGTGAAATCTTTTTTAAGTTATTACCGCCTTGAAGACGGGTTATTTTTCGGTGGGGGTATTATAAGAGACTAATGATCTTCTAATCCCTGTTTTTACACTTTGCCCTTAAAGTGACTGTGTGATGATTTTCGCAACTATTTTTCGCGGAATTTATTTCGGTCTGGGGTAAATGTTATCTCCACAGAATTTTGAGTTTGAATTCTAAATAATATTTCTCGCGAAAATCATTTCGAATCAATATGTATTATTCCACTAATTATGCCGCAAAAGAATAGTAGACATTTGACTTGGCTGTGTGAAAGCTGTTTTATAGAAAAAAAAAGAAAGATATATGGGGTTGCCTTACTCATCGCTGATAATATGGTTTAGTAGGTTCATCCTTTTTTTTTTTTTTTTGATAATTAATCGGTTTAGTTGAGTATGATTTTAATTGATAATTTGCAACAAAATATATATTAACAGAATTGAAAGACTGAGCTTTACGATTATTTATAACAATAATAAGCTATAGCTAAACACATATAGAAAGTATACTACAAAACTTCTGATTCTTCGCCGTTTTGTTTAATACTAGAGGTAATAGAAGCATTTTCAAAATGACTAGTAGTAGGGCCTTTTTCAGGATCACGCACACCAGCGTGCATAAATGGTAAATCCTTTGCTATTTGAACAGCTTTCCATGGTTGCATCACAGGAGTTTGGCTAAAAATGATATCCATTTCTTCCAAACTTCTACCTGCAGTTTCAGGATATAAATAGTAAACCACTGGTACCATCAACAAATTGATAGCCGCAAAAATAGTGTAGGTGTAAGCTTCAATATTTGCAAATGCAACCGGAGTAATCATAACCACCATAAAATTAAATGCCCAATTAGTAGCAGTAGATATAGCAGCACCTGGTGCTCTGATTTGCAAAGGCAATAATTCTGGAGGAAGAAGCCATGTAACCCCCAAATAGGACATACCAAAACAAGTGTTGAACATGAAGAGGAAAACAGCGGCGGCAATACCAGCAGACGTACCTGCCTGTGTTCCTTCAGCTTCTATAGCCTTCCAATTTGTCCCAGTTAAAATTGCCATACAGAAAGCTTGGCCCAAGGCACCATAAATCATCAAGTTCCTTCTACCAAACCTTTCAATGGTATAGAATGCAACTAGAGATGCCAAAAAATATTCAGTACCATTACAAGCAGCTAAAATTCTTGCTTCTAATGGATCCATATGAATATAGTTTTCAAAAATTGTTCCTGCGTAATATGTAATAAGATTAATACCTGTGATTTGTTGCATCATTTGGGAGCAAGCAGCAAGACACGTTCTATGAAAGTTTCTTGCCTTTCCTTGCTTCACTAAATCTTTTAGATTAAAAGACTCTGCACCTTGAGCTACTTCAAGTTCAATAGCTTGTTCAATTTCAGTGATTTGGTCTGATACTAAAGGATCATTTTCTGGCAAGTTATATAAAGCCGAAAAAACAATCCTAGCTTCTTTTCCTCTTTTCCTTTTTAACAACCATCTTGGTGACTCAGGAAACTTCAAAATTAATGGAAGAATGATTATGGGAAATATACACTGAAATGCAACAGGGAATCTCCAACTAACTTGATGAATTGTATCCGTACCATCAAGGAAATAAAACGCGAAATCGACCCAGTAACTTATGGTAATACCCAAGGCAATAAGGGACCCCTCCATCATAATTAATTTACCTCTCATCTCAGGCTTAGCCACCTCTGCTTGCCAGACTGGAACTGTGGCAGTAATAAAACCATTACCCAAACCTGTCACAATCCTTGCAACGATTAAATGTGCTAAGGTGTATGCACAAGCCTGCAATGCACCACCTATCATCATAATAGCAGCACCAAGGAAAATCGTTCTCAAACGACCCAACTTATCTCCGAAATAAATTGTTGATAACGCAGAAGCCATACAACCGATTTCATATAAAGCAATGGCTGCACCTTGAAGTGTCGCATCCCCATCACCAGGCTCACCATCTCCACCAATATCGATAGAAGGGAACGTTTTACGAAATGATTTTAATGTCAATAAAGAACCCATGACCCCTTGGTCATACCCGAAAAGTAAAAACCCAAGACCAGCAACACAAGAAACACAGAAATTCAATCTATTACCTTGCATACCTAAGAAGGAATGAACCTCATCAGTGGGCTCACTTTCTTCTTTATGCTCAACGCTGTTCGTCTTTGAAAGACTTGAAGTCGACATATTAAAAATTATTATTTAAGTTAGTGAGCTATGAAATATTAGATATTTCATTTGAATCATCAATCAAAACATGAGATTTCGTTCCTATTTATATTCATATTGTTTTGTTCGGCTAAGGTGTTACATTTGACTTTTCATACTTGGGATCCCCCCACTTTTGGTATATTTATTTCAAGGTGCTTGCATTACATCATTGGCAAAAATGGTTTTATGCTGCGAATTTTGTTTATATACAGTATCATATAATGTGGAAATTCTCGGATTGTTAAAATAGTAATCTTGTGTAGCGAATAGCAATCAAAATGTCCCCAGTTAGGACAAATTCGCTGAACAATATCTTTTTTGTGCTCAACAAAGATGCAATACTCACGCGCGAGAAAATGAATTACCCCGGACTTGAGTGAGATAAACGTCGGAAGAATAAACGGAACAAATTGACATCTGGGGATTTAGATTTACTTCATACATTAAAAGCTTATCGGGCAATAGAAATATGGTGTGTCTCCAACGGGCCGCTTTATACTAGTTTGCAAAGTATAGCCCGCACAAATGCTTTAATATTAAAGGGTACAAACATTGTTATCGAACGCCCATGACGAGATTGAGAGTTCAGAAAAGTTGTAGCGGTACTACCAAGACTGTATGCGCAAGGTCATATTAAGAAACAATTTCTTGGGTACAACTAAAGGCAGCATGCGTATATGAAATGTTTGAATGCTAACTGTTTTTCATTCGAAAAGTATTCTTACTCGCATTATAGATTTTAATAAGAGGGGTGTCGCAATGCGGTCGGATTTTCCGACGGAAATGTAACAATAACAACAATCATATCATTTACGCCTGGTTGTATTATTACAACGTATCCTGGATAAATAGTTCTGTCACTTGCTACTAGTAAGGGCAAATAAGGCGAATAAAGTGCGGATATGCCCGGGGTGTTTGTACGTATTTTGAACACCATCAATTTGCCGTGTCTCTCTGGACGCATTTGAGCCTCAGTAATGCGCAGAAGTCCTCGTTGGATCAGGCGTAAGACTCAAAAACTAAGATCCATGGTAACTACTGTTCTGTTAAACGTAATAGAATATTCATCTTGTTGTATAAATAACTCTTTTCTCGAATAATATCGACGATTTTCATTTATTTAGTTTGAAAAGGTGTTTTGTAATTTGGTAGGATAATGCAAGTTTTTCTGAATTTTAAAGAAAAATTAAGACTACTTTTACAACAAAATAACTAGATAGAAAGTCACGAGTTGCTCACATAGTATATTTAGTTTCCGTACATAATAGTACTTAACATATTTCATAACCAATCATTGCATACTAGGTAGTCGTAGATAACTTATTAATCGAATTCCTTACTCAAAGTATCACCTTTCCACCATCTGAAACCAATTCCATAACCCCATGGATCAGCCACATATCTGGTAGGCTTTTCAACACCAATTTGATACAATTTATCTAATTCATCTTTCGTTAATTGAGGCAATCTGACATTTGTCTTGATTCTTTCGAGATTAGACGATCTAGGTAAGGTAATTCTTCCTTGGAGTATGTGATAAGCATTAGTGATTTCATTAACGCTTACATCATATTTTTCTGCCAATTCATTTATGTAAGGAAGCTTAAGTACCGGTGCTCCGGTGCCACCAACAGGACTATATGCCTCAACCAAGATCTTATGCTTCTGGCAAAAGTCAACTAAGTCTTGTTGTGGTAATTGAGGATGATACTCAATTTGATTAATAACGGGAACAATCTTTGCCTTTTGCAATAATTTCCTTAGCTTTGGAATGGAGTAGTTTGAAACCCCTATTGATCTAGCTTTATTAGTTGCTTTGATATCTTCAAGCTTCTTATATGTCTCAATAAATCCCACACCATCAACTGGATCATCGTCATATTTCAAGCTTCCATCGTCGTTTTTAGGAGCAGTTGGTAAACCATTTTCATCCCCTGAAAGACATACCGGCCAATGTTGTAAAAATAAATCAACGTATTCAATTCCTAAAGCAGATAATGATTTATCTAAGGATTTTTCAGGGCTGTGATGGAATGATGGCCAAACCTTAGAAGTGATGAATAAATCTTCACGTTTGTAGCCTTCAGCAAATAATACTTTCAATGCTTCCCCAATATATGGCTCAGTACCATAGTACCATGCCGTATCGATATGACGATATCCCGACCTGACAGCAGTTATAACCTGGTCCTTAACTGCAGCGTTGTCTTCAGGGGGGACGGTTCCTAAACCTAATGCTGGAATTTTATGACCGTCGTTCAAGTCGAAATAAACTTCTGTAGCTAGCTTATGTTGTGACATTGTTTTTATTTAAAGTATAATTAATCGTTTCTAATAAATATGAACGAAGAAAAATGTATTGGTAGTTATCAAACGGGAGTTTGACATTTAAATATGGAGTGAGGCTTACTAAACAGCAATTTAGGGTATGCGGAATTGCGACTTTTGAATTTTGCTGAAATATGTTGCTATGAACACTAATGGCTATATATAGTGAACGTTGCTCAATTTATAGCAAACATTGCTCTACTGTAACGAATGTGATTTTAGCAAAATATTGTAAATTAGTAACTTATGCAGAGGGGTATGAATTGAATCAAATAAGGTAGTCAAGAGTAAGCGGTACTCCGATTAGTGTAGTTAGGATAATAATACATGAACTATAGACAATATAGGGAAAATTATAATTCAAGCACGAGTCTCAAATTTCCATATCACCCACAACATCATTTTCCATTTCATAGTCCTCATCGTCAATCAACGCTTCATCATCGATATATTCATCCATGTACATGTCATCTTCGACGTCAACATCATCATCTTCTTCACCATCCTTATGACTATTTGTTTCACCAATATTAGTATCGTTATCATCTCTGCTTGTAGATGGATTTCTGTTGCCATTAACCTTTGAGTAGTGAATCTTATTAAGGGCAGTCAAATAAATAAACGAAACCCTCTTCTTCTTCTTATTATAAATAAACCAGTAATAGGACCACATAGTCTGATATGGATAATTCAAATCCTCCAAAATTGATTGGTCAGAGGGCTGGAATTCGTAAATTTGACAGTTTTCAAAAAGATTAGGGTTTACTGGTGGGGAATTGTTGTCTGGAGATATTGATCCATGCTTAGAAGCAGAAGCCGAAGTAGTATGTAGAAAACTATTGTGTCTCGACTCATTCGGAGTTGGCAATTTTGAGGGTATGAAATCCATATACACATTAACAGTATCCCATATCCAATTTAGTAAATCTTCTTTCTTGCCAAGCGAGACCATAATATTGTTAAATCTATGGATTAGATCCTCCGCCGACGCAATTTTGTGAAAATTTTCTGTCGTAGGTTGCAAGTTGGAAAAATCATGGTCTGGATAAGTGCTATTCAAAATAGCGATTAAATAGGCGAATGTTTTTCTGGTGGTTATGTTCTTTAAAGGCCCGAATGGTGATTCATCGACATTGTAATTATTCTCAACAGATCCGGTGAGAGATCTTGAAAGATTTGAATTCATATTCTGCGACGACGATAACGAGCCTTTACTGAAATTTATCAGGGAACCACTAACACGCCTTTCTCGTTCAGCTGTATCAATATAACTGCCCCGACGTCCCATCATCGCTTGATTAATATTATTTCCCGTTGATGTAGGCGATGCGCTACTTCCAAACAAAGGGTTATTTGAATTCTGAAGTTCACGCTCGAGTGATTGTGACAATTGGTTATCCTCCATAATCTGGTCCAAGTGCTTGTCTATCGTTTTGAATAGTTTTCTGTCTGACCCAATCGGTTTGGTAGTAAATAAGTCACATCCACCTTTTATCACCAAATTATTATCTTGAGACTGAAAGTTCAATTCCTGATTGACTAATTCAATATCCACTTCATCTATAAACTATCGTCAACTGTTAGTAAACCATGTTTATCATTATATAACCAGCACCGCGACGGTATTACCTCGTGCTTTTTTTTTTAAAGATTTAAACATACCTTCATCTCGTGTTATTTAATAGTTGAGTAGATGATGTATAAACTGTACCGAGTAATAAGAGTATTTAATATTTTACCAAGTAATTGCAACTTTTTCTCTTCTAATCTTGGGATTTTATCACTGCAGTTACTATAAACCCGAACATGTTCATTATCTTTGAACTCTCACATTGAACAAAACACGACCCACGTTATCATGAAATTAATACAATGATTATGATAATTGTATACTCAATGTAACCGGTCCATAAATCTCCTTCTGTCTATATATTTCGAAGAATAAAAGTATGCAATGAATTATCTCGACTCGTTATATTCCGTAATTCCATTTGTAGTTATTTGGAAGGGTATTTTACGATTTTCATTGAACATGCCATTCAGACTTAACAGATCGTACGGAGAAGCCACTACCTTGATATATCTTTCCACAGCCCACCCATCAATAAGCGATTCGACACCATAGATAGTGTTATTTCTTTGATTTCTATCAGGGGAACTGTTAGTGTCAGCTTTCCGTTTGATGCCTCCTTCTGATTGAGTTGGCAATTTAAAGCCTTCACATAGGGAGTCGTAGGTTAATCTTGATTCTGGATCGACTAGTTGATGCGTGTCCGTTAGGGTAGCTTTGTCTTTGAGTAATGGTCTGTATGTTTTCATTAGCATTAGGCGGGAAACCATATTCTTTCCCCAATGGTAGCCGAGTGTGGGAACAATTTTCTTGGTTTCACAGTTCTCTAATCTATGTAGCTTGTCAATAAGGTCTTCTTGGTTTGAGTATTGATCGTCGAGAACCGATGCGTTACTATGTTTATTGTATCGGGGGTCAATCTCTGTTTCGTTTAGAGTCATACTCATCTTTTGTCGTTTGCTTATGTTATTGATCTGATCTATCGATCTCAGAAGTTCGTAATAAGCCAATTCTGATTCTTTAGAACTGATTATGTCTTGATTTTGCAGAAAAATTTGTTGATGTTTAAATATAGATCTGTTGTCCCAACCTGAATATTGGCCTAATTGGTATTCAAGATTAAGGCTGTCGTCTGCATCTTCATAGATACTTAAATCTGTAACGTTCTCAGGATAATCACTCACTTGGTTCGCTGTTATCACGGCAATATTATTATCCCTAGCAATGGCTAGTAAGTGACGATGTAATAACATCAAATATTGAGTTTTAGCAATTCTATTCTGATACTTAGGCGTGGATTTAAAAAATGCTTTAAATTGTTGATCAAGCTTGGCTTTGATTTCTGTGTACTCTTTATTATCGGCCAAAGCGTCTTCTTGTACCTTTATATGATCTATTATGTACGTTGTATTTGTGATAGCTTCTTCCAATCTTAGGTGATGAGATATGCTATCAATTATAATGGTCCGTACTTTACCTTTCTCCTGAGATAGCTTCACCGGCAATTGTGTGAAAAGGGTATGGTCCTGGTTTTCAATGTCCTGGCAATAAATGCAAGATATGTTGTCCATCAGAACTTTCTTATCCGATATGGAATTGTAATGATCTATCATGTCCTCTAGTCTTCTTGTTTCTAATGGAGATTCTGTTGAAACGTAAATACATCGATTATTTTGCGGGTCACCAACCAATTGGGTATATATACATAGCTGAAGGAGGAGTTGTGACTTTCCACAACCACTTGCTCCAAATATTTCAGTTATTTCACCTAACGGGATTCCTCCATTCAATTGTCGATCCAAAGCATCAAGACCAGTCGGAATAAAGTGACATTTGTCTCCTGTTTGCTCTTTGCCGAGTCTTTCCTTTAAAGAACATTTCGTGGATGCTTCAGTACACTCTTTCTTTAGAATATTTAAGAATTCCTCTACCTCTCTTATTGATCTGCCCAATCTTTTAGACAACTGGGGGAGATTTGAGCTTGATGAAAAATGAACAGAAGACAAAAGGTCAACAACCGTTAGTCCATTTGCCTCTATTGCTGAAGTAAGCATAGCAAAATTATTCCCAATGTTGGCATCATTGGGAGAGAGCTGTTTGAATATATCCATATTTGCTTAGGTAGATCTGCTACAATAAGTTTTTTTTTTGACATTTTTATACGCGTTGCATAGATTTACTATTACTCATTACTATTACTGCAAATAATATAATTATCATCTAATATACACAAGATTTAACTATCTTAAAGAGGAAATAAATACTTTTTAAATTTCAAGCTAAACCTTCGGCAGCTTTAGGAATCATAAAATTCTTTGATTTCAATAATTTCACCAAGAAACTTGGTACGCTCCAGCCAAATGCGAGTCCAATACCCCCATTTCTAGAAATGGGAACAACAATAGTCGTTTTAGTTGGCGAATATTCCCTGAGTTTAGAATTCTTGTTACCAAAGAATTCAAGATCAACAATCGACTCAAAGGTTGCTTTTTGAGCATAGGTTAAGTTTACGATGGTATTTTCACCAACAGAAAGAATATCACCTAAACCTAATACGTTATGATGGCCTTCCACACGGAAATATTCGTCAGTTTTCAAGTATCCTTGAGAATCAAGGAACTTTTTATCTAAGAATTCTGAGTTAGGTTTTAAGCCATAAACAGGAATAATGACATCAGCATCTTCGGATGAACCATCTTCGAAAATAACCTTCGAACGAGCGCCACTTTCATCGAAACTAGTAGATCTTTTGTTATTGACAACCCTCACTCCTAACTCAGTCAATTTATTAGTGGATGTCTTAGACTTACTGGCACCTAAAGGTTCAAGTGGACCAGCCAGGCCAGTATATAAAACAATTTCCTTTTCTTTACCATAAAGGAAACCTAATTCGCCCGCAGTTTCTACACCTGTTGGACCACCGCCTAATATGATAATTGTTTTAGCACTTTTGGTTGATTTACTCAATCTCTTGATCGAATCAACAGTATTCTGATGATCTCCCGATAACCTAAATGCAGCATGATCAGCTTTGCAGCCCGATGCCACAACTAAGTAATCGTACTCAATTGTCTGCTTACCTTGAGAATTTGCAACAGTTAAAGAATTATTATCAAAATCGGCAATTTCCACACTTCCTTGAACAAACTTGTAATTAACACCCCCTGAATGTTTCTTTAAAGTTTCTTCTATTGGGAAAATGGTTTGTTGAATTTTTTCCGGTTCTGCAATTAAACGAGGACTGGCCACAGTAAAAAACGCATGAGTAGATGGTGATACTAACGTCACACGGACTGACTTATCTTTATGGCCAAAAATGGTTTTGGCAGCAAGAACACCAGCATACGACCCACCTATAATAACTATATGTTTACCTGAATCTGTCATCAAAATTTGAAGCTGAATTACTTTTAATTTTCTAAGGGAGTTTGTATTTAATTTATAGTCCTGATCAAATACTAGCGAATAATAAATTAGTAATTAACTCCGACAGATGCGTACAACGCACCAGAAAAAATAAATACTCGAACTATCACTTATACATAGGTATGGTTCTACTGAGACTTAGACGTATGACTAAGTAGTTGGCAGCCGAGAGCATTACATTTTCAAAAAGATAAATAAATATGGATTCCTTCACTAAGATAAATAATTAAGCTAACATTTCGCTCGCTTTAGGAATCATGAAATCCTTTGACTTCATAAATTTGATGATGAAGCTTGGAAGGCTCCAACCAAATACTAAACCAACTCCTCCATCTCTAGAAACAGGGACACCTAAGGTGGTCTTAATAGGTGAATATGATTTGAGCTTAGAATTCTTATTACCAAAGAATTCAAGATCGACAACAGACTCGAAAGCAGCCATTTGGGAGTATTTTATGTTCACAACAGTCTTTTCGCCAATAGAAATAATGTCACCTAACCCTAATACGTTATGATGGCCCTTTACTCGCAAATATTCGTCAGTCTTCAAGTATCCATGAGAATCGAGGAATTTTGCATCTAAGAATTCTGAGTTAGGAATTAAGCCATAAGCAGGAATAACAACGTCAGCATCTTCAGATGAACCATCTTCAAAAATAACGGTAGAATGAGAGCCACTTTCTTCGAGACTTGAGGATCTTTTATTATTAACAACTTTAACACCCAATTGAGCTAATTTTGAAATAGTTGTGGCAGATTTACTAGAGCCCAATTGTAAAAGAGGACCTGTCAGACCAGTGTATAATACTATTTCCTTTTCCTTACCATAAAGATAGCCTAATTCCCCTGCTGTTTCAACGCCTGTTGGACCCCCACCTAATATGATAATTTTCTTTGCATCTTTGGTTGATCTATTTAACTTTTTGATCGAAGCAACAGTATCTTGATAATTTCCATCCAACTTGAATGCCGGGTTGTCTGTTCTAGAACCTGATGCCACAATTAAGTAGTCATAGTCAATTGTTTGTGGGCCCTCGGAGTTTTCCACGATCAAAGAATTGTTATTGAAATTAGTGGACACTACTTTCCCTAACACAAACCTATAATCTACCCCGTTTGAGTATTTTTTCAACGTATTCTCAACCGGGAAGAGGGTTTTATCGATTTTGTCTGGTTCCACAATTAACCGTGGTGTACTCACATTAAAATACGCATTTGTGGAGGATGATATTAGAGTGACATTCACTGATTGATATTTTCGACTAAAGATTGATTTAGCTGCACTAATACCAGCGTATGAACCGCCGATAATGACTATACGTTTTGAAATATCTGACATTGTTGCAATTTCTCTTATTAGTCTCTACGCATAAATCGGACTATCGCGCGTTTATGTTCGTATTTATTCGAGATGCTTAGAAATGGTTAAACTTCATTTATAAAAATTAATAATTATCTCCGTCGGATCACTGTACTAATAGAGAATTATCCGATTACTTCATGAGAACGAACATATGTCAATGTAATTGCGTTGATATTTTGCAATTTGTTTGTTAGACAGGCTTAGAAATAAATGTGTTTAAATGACTAACATGACAAATCAAAACTGCACAGCTTGGATTAGCTCATCTAAATGGCGAGTGTTTGCCATTCTACTATCAAAAGGAATAAGTTTATTTATCTCGTAGATACACTGGACCAAACTATTTACATTAGCTTTAAATACATTAATAAGCACCAGAGATTAAGATTTTCTGACTGATTTTTGTTAATTGGAGCACATATGGTTGAACGGAATCTATCGGCATACTACTGCAAAATCCTTCTAGAAGGTTTGAATAGATGAGTGGCCTTAGAGATATCCTTAGAGTCAGCAGCTTCACCCTTGATTAA
Organism: Debaryomyces sp. S3305; assembly: GCA_024586305.1. Classification (NCBI taxonomy): domain Eukaryota; kingdom Fungi; phylum Ascomycota; class Pichiomycetes; order Serinales; family Debaryomycetaceae; genus Debaryomyces; species Debaryomyces sp. S3305. The sequence goes on from JAMYHY010000156.1 coordinate 22,409, forward strand.
CTTTTCCCAGGCGTCGCTACATTCGTTGATAATTTCTTCAGCGTACTTCTTGTTCTTACATTCACCGGAGAAGGCGAATTGGTTTTCTGGNGGTTTTCTGGCTTACCATCTGGAATCTTGTAGATTCTGAACCATTCGTTGGTGGCTCTCAATAAACCTGGCAAGTGGTTTTCGACGTCTTCAATGTCATTTAACTTTGAAGCTAATGGGTCATTGACATCGATGACAATGATCTTCCAATCAGTTTCACCTTCATCTAATAAAGCCATGACACCTAAAACCTTGACTTGCTTGACCTGACCGACGTATGCGACTTGTTCACCGATTTCACAAACATCTAAAGGGCCGTTATCACCCTTAGCATTGGTTTCCTGGTGGACTTGGTTTGGGTCTTGGGAAATTGTGATTGCAACCCTGGTTTAACTCAACTATCACCCATACATAGAGTTGGTTCTCCTTAGACTTAGATGTCTGACTAAGTCGTTGGCAACCGAGAGCATTACATTTTCAAAAAGATAAATAAATATGGAATCCATCACTAAGATACATAATTAAGCTAACATTTTGCTCGCTTTAGAAATCATAAAGTCCTTTGACTTCATAAATTTGATAATAAAGCTTGGAACGCTCCAACCAAGTGCTAAACCAACTCCTCCATCTCTAGAAATAGGGACGGCTAAGGTAGTCTTAATAGGTGAATATGGTTTGAGCTTAGAATTCTTATTACCAAAGAATTCACGATCAACAACAGACTCGAAAGCAGCCATTTGGGAGTAGTTTAGGTCTGCAACACTATTTTCGCTAATAGAGAGAATATCACCTAACCCTAATACGTTATTATGGCCCTTTACTCGCAAATATTCGTCAGTCTTCAAGTATCCATGAGAATCGAGGAATTTTGCATCTAAGAATTCTGAGTTTGGAATTAAGCCATAAGCAGGAATAACAACGTCAGCATCTTCAGATGAACCGTCTTCAAAAATAACCGTAGAATGAGAGCCACTTTCTTCGAGACTTGAGGATCTTTTATTATTAACAACTTGAACCCCTAACTCAGCCAATTTATTAGTGGCTGTCTTAGATTTGTGGTCGCCAAAAGATTCAAGTGGACCATCCAGGCCAGTATATAAGACAATCTCCTTTTCTTTACCATAAAGGAAACCTAATTCGCCCGCAGTTTCAACGCCCGTTGCACCACCACCTAATATGATAATTTTCTTTGCACCTTTGGTTGATCTATTTAACTTTTTGATCGAAGCAACAGTATTTTGATAATTACCATCCAATTTGAATGCCGGGTTGTATGTTCTAGAACCTGATGCCACAATTAAGTAGTCATAGTCAATTGATTTTTGGTTCTTGTCGACTTCCACCACTAAAGAATTACTATTGAAATTAGTGGATACTACTTTCCCTAACACAAACCTATAATCTACCCCGTTTGAGTATTTCTTCAATGTATTTTCAACTGGGAAGAGGGTTTTATCAATTTTGTCTGGTTCCACAATTAACCGTGGTGTACTAACATTAAAATACGCATTTGTAGAGGATGATATTAAAGTGACATTCACTGATTGATCTTTACGACTAAAGATTGATTTAGCTGCATTAATACCAGCGTATGAACCGCCAATAATGACTATACGTTTTGAAGAATCTGCCTTCTTTGCAATTTCAGGTATTGGTTTGAAGTTCTTTTGTAATTCAATGGCCCTCTTGACTTCACCCTTAGACTTAGTTCCGATTTGTTGCTCAATTTCAAAGTTGTAAGCATTGCTGTAAGTTTGGTGGTGCTTGCTGTAATGGAATTCGCTTTGTCCCGAAACGGGTAGTTCTAATGCACCAAAGTCCCAGTCCAAATATGGCAATGAAACCTTAGTTCGAACTACTCCGATTGTGCTCTTAGCAGCAACATTTGAGCACAATCGAGAAACCGTATTTATTAAAGTCGATGAAAGCATTATTATTGCTATTCTAAAAATATCTCTTGCAACTCAATTCGTGCTAATGGTAGAAAAAGTCTTTTGATATATTATTTATGATTGCAATTTATATAAATGCATGTTTAAGTGTTTCTGCTATCCGTTACATATACATTATAGTAGAAAGAAGCCCTTAGGTTTAGGAATGCATAAATCAGGCTATTTCGGGATTCTTAGCAATAGATAAAACTTCCAATATTTAGCTTTGTCAGATCACGATACTACGAACATATGCCAATGGCACTGCCATCTGCCATGGACCTTTTGCATTTTGCTTGTTGGACAGACTTAGAAATAAATGTGGTTGGACGACTAACATGACAAACTAAAACTGCACAGCTTGTATTAATTCATCTAGATGGCGAGTGTTCGCCGTTCTACTATCAAAAGATTCGAATATATTTATTTAACTCGCAGAAATACTGGCTACAAATTATTCACATTAACTTTAAATAAAATTAATGAGCACCAGAGATGAAGAACCATTTGTCAACGGACTTGTCAATTGGAGCAGCTGGTTGAACGGAAGCTGGTGGGACACTACTGGCAGCAGCTTCAGAGAAGGTTTGGGTAGATGACAAAGTGGTATTATCTAAAGAAATATCCTTAGAGTCAGCAGCTTCACCCTTGATTAACTTTTCCCAGGCTTCGCTACATTCGTTGATAATTTCTTCAGCGTACTTCTTGTTCTTACATTCACCGGAGAAGGCGAATTGGTTTTCTGGCTTACCATCTGGAATCTTGTAGATTCTGAACCATTCGTTGGTGGCTCTCAATAAACCTGG
>JAMYHY010000157.1:0-22206 GCA_024586305.1 Debaryomyces sp. S3305
CAGCTAACTCTTGAAGAGCGATATTCTGGAAATTTTGACATAGGGTTTGATATGGAATTGTCAATTAACCAATGTCCCCTCTCAACATTGTGGTAATCACCACCAATTCCTTTTTCATTCAAAATGTAGGTCTTTACAGACCTGATTTTTGGAAATTCTTTAACAGGCATTTTTATTTCGTATCCTTTTCTTATCTTTCTTCAGTTATACCATCATGAAGAACAATTTCTGGAATGGCTATTGTCGGGTATAAATAGTCAAATGAAATCGAATAGTCCCCCACAAAAAAATGTTCGTACGATTATTCTCCCGGATATAACCCACCATATATTATTGTCACTTAGTGTTTGCAGCCTATTCTCTTCAAGTCTCACATTGTATGTTTTAAACTTGTGAAAGGAGTCTTTGTTAATGCATATTCAATTTGTTAGATTCGTTCTAATTTGATTCTCAAAATGAAGTATCTTTTGTTTAATTTCTGAAGTCGTATTAATATTAATGCGATTATTCAATTATACTTCAATAAATTCAGGCTCGTATTAGTATTAGTGGCGTCATTATTATCGTTGTACAATTAGTAAAATATGGCAATAGGAAATAAAAGAATGATTTTCGACACTTTATTAACTGGACACGAAGATAAATTTTCTTCGATGCAATGAATGAATTCTTTTTCTATAATTATTTATAGTCCTGTTCGCTAGTATCAGGTAAAACATATAACCAAACATCTACAATTTCCTCTAAACTATATCTAAATTAGACATGAATTGATCTAAGTAATGTTGTTATATATCTCTATTTACTGATCTTCTTTAATTCAACCATCACGTCCTGTTTTAAAACTGTCTGATCCAATCCAGCTTCTTTCAATTTCTTAAGTGAAAACCCAACATGTTCAGCAAATCCCAAATGAGCAAAAGCGAAAGCAATGTACGCCCAGACATTTGCAGAGTCTTCGTTATAAAAAGTGGACAATTTAAGGTACCAAAGAGCTCTGATGGCTTCAGAAAATTCCCCTTTCGAAAGTGCTTCCTCGATTTCTTCAAAAGCTGTTGCTACTTCAGTCTGACGTCCGTTAATAGTAGCTTTCGTAGTTGCTTCTTCGAACAAAGTATCAAACGAACAAGGTGCTTTCTTGTTAGGAGCTATCTTCTTACCGGCTGGTAATGGATCAGGCCTAGCCTTAACAAGGCCTGGAACACCTTGATTTATTTGAGCTTTAAAACTTTCTGGAACTGTAGACATAATTATATATTAGATAATAAGTTATAATTGATTTATGAATTGGATGCTAATATTTCGTTGCTAACTTCTGATGGCGTACTTATTTTTCAGTGAATTCCAAACTCGTGAGAAAAAGTTTTTGTGTTCGCAATGTCAAGATACCAAATTTTTTGCGAGGTGAATCGTCCTTCACTTGCTTAATTATCAATGACACCGCACTTGGTTTAGAAGCATCTTTAATAGTACAAGAAAAATAAAATTTTGAACGTAGTAGTCAAGAGATATAATCATATATTTAGAGGCTTTAATGATGGATCGAAATCAAGTTATTACAAAGATTTTATTCAATTTTTCGGCATAGGTGTATTAATTTTGATTCAAAATCAGTTTAATTATAAATAGAAATAACATTAAAGGATCAAGTATATTATTGCAAGCAATCTGGGTAAAAATCCAATTTAATCAATAAAAAGGTTCAAGTAACATGAAATTTTGCATAACCAAAATGCTGCAAAGGGTAAATGAAAAATATTCAAATTTAATGTAATAATTCGCATTCAAAACATTCGATCAAGCAATGTGGTCTGCGACCACCTTCTCTTCGGTAGACTCCGAACGAGACGAATGCTCATCATGCGCAGAATCCATTTTCCCGTGTATTTCATTATCTGAAACGAGTGGTACGTGTGGTTGCCACGAAGCAGACTTCCAAGCTGGAACATGCTCGTCCCACATTTGACCAATTTCTTCCAATCTTTTACCTTTAGTTTCAGGGAACAAGAAGAAAACATGAATAAACATACATGCACAAAAAGTAGCAAAAATCATATATGTTTTCCAAGTAATAGTGCTGAAAGCATGTGGAGTGAACATTGCAATTGCAAAATTAAAAATCCAATTTCCAGCAGTTGTAACACACGCACCTCTTTGTCTTGACGCACTATCACCCCAGACTTCAGCACAGTACACCCAAATACATACACCCCAACTAGATGCAAATGAAACAACGAATAAGTAACAGCATGCAATAACACCCTTGGAAGCAGCAGGATTATTTACTTCTATTTTAACGGTATCGTTACCTCTAACTTCCGCAACAGGGTCACCATAATTAGCTAACAATCCACCAATAGCAAATTGCCATGCCATCATAAAAGCAGCTCCAGTCAACAACACTGGCCTTCTACCGACCTTATCCATCAAGTACAATGCAGGAATAGTCATAGCAAAATTGATACAATATTGAATTGAAGAAGCAACCAAATTTGCATCACCCTCATAACCAGCCATTTGGAAAACATAGACAATATAATACATTAAAGTATTCATACCTGTTAATTGCTGCCATATTTGGGCAAAAACCGCCGTCACAGTCCTAAGAAGATACTTCTTTCTGAATAAGTCAAAATAAGTAAAAGACTTGACTCTTTCTAGGGTTTGAATCTGTTCTCTAATTTCAGCCATTTCAATCAAAACCTCAGGATCTTCTCTATTACCTTTCGCTTGGATTTTAGCGACAATATCTTCCGCTTCCTCCCAATAACTTTGCCTTGCCAACCATCTAGGCGATTCTGGGATAAAGAAACAACCAACAATCAAGATTAATCCTGGAATAATTTGTAAACCCCATGCTGTCCTGAAGGAGCCCACTGCTGTGATTTTACCTAATCCATAACAGATATAAAACATAATCAAAATACCCAACGTAACTGAAAGTTGGAAAAGACCACCAATTAACCCTCTAATTTTTCTAGGCGCTAACTCTGAGCCATATACAGGTGCCACAGATGAGCCGAAACCAATCCCAAAACCAGAAATAAAACGTCCAATGATTAGTTGGGCCACATTCTGGGCTGACGATTGAATTGCAGCACCAACAGACCAAAAGAACCCACAAAGTAACAATGATGCTCTTCTACCAAATGGTTCTGAGCAGAATGCTGACGCAAGAGACCCAAAGAATGACCCAAGTGACATGGCAGCAGTAATAAACCCTTGCATATCAGTGTTTGGATAACCGAAATATGTAAGGTATGCATCATTATCAAGGAATGCCGACATCGATGAAATATCGATACCAAACATCAACCCTGAAATACACGAAATAGTAGCAATGACATAAATATTATAAATGTTTGGAAGTTTATCTAAGAATAATCTTAGCTTTAAAGCTGGTGCGACCAACTTTTCTTCATATCCCATCTTTTAAATTCACTCTAATTAATTTTTTATCAATTTTCAATTATATGCTACATAAAAAGGTAAAGTTTTAAATAACGATTTTGCTCCCGTTATATAAGATATTGGAATCTCATAAAATCGAGATTATCCGTCGCCTACAACACAATAAAAAAAAATTCGTATCATCAATTTACGAATAAATAACACTCGCATATCTTCAGGAGTTTGTGGGGCACATATTAAATCTCATGCTGAAATACGGACAATTATTCCAAAGAGGGAAACTACACGAATTCTCCACATAACCGTTTAGGGCATACAACAGCATTGCAATTAGAAAAAATATAGCGGGGAGATGCATAAATACCATTTCGGAACAATTATATACGGAATGATAGGAAATAATTACCTTTACGAGAAATAAGAGGTTTCAAACCACTTATGAATCGTCATAAAAGGACTATGGTCCTGCATTTGAGCTAATAAAATATACGCATTGTAACTTGAACTCGACGCCGTACGAAATATACCATAACCGTACCACATTTATTTTTAATTGTTACTGCAGGACGAAGCTCAAAGCATGATCATAAAAGCTAACTTTGATCCATTTATTCCGGAACCAGAGAAACTGGAGGCTGGTTTTTCCCAATCACGAATTAATAGAAATTAGAGATATCTGGTATGAATATAACGGTATCGATGAGGACAATACGTCGATCAGAGATTGTACGAATTATTTAAACCAGGGAATTGGTTAAGTTGAAGCGTATAAGTAAACAACACGGATAATGTGTAAATTTCTCAATTAGTAAGCGAGACGGAATAAGTTTGTAGTGACTTCATATCAGGTCGATAATTTGGACGTCATGTTTTCGAATACATATTCTCCATCCTCGTCTAATTCCGCTACTTCAGTGGAAAGCTACAATTAGGTACACTGAATGATTTGTTAGCGTGTAATATTGTAATTATTGAAATCGTCCAACTCAATTGAGTACTAGAAATAAAAACATAAGAGATTGAGAAGCACAATTATTTGTATATGACCGGCGAAGTTTTCATTCTTTGATCGGGGTTGGGGACGGCTTAAAGACCAAATCATAACTTATAGGTTTTGCTATACAGTCGAGCATTGTTTATGAAGGATTTCAGAGCTTCTAGGCCCAGTCAACAAATGAATTGGTATAATTACGCAACCTCATTGTTCTAATTTAGAAATTACGTACATTAATAATGTAACATGGAATCTAAATCATCAAATTATTTAGTGGTGGCTTATTGCTTGGTCATTTAGGGTACCCTTTTAGATGTTGCACTTGAACCCTTGAAGAGAAGCTTTGCTATTCCTTTTTTAATTAGTATCCCCAGCGGAATATTTGCGTGACTGCAATTTTCGAGGTCGAGTAATTCTGCATAGTCCAGCAAAAATACGGAAAGTTGCAACCTTTAATTATACATCGTTTATAAATTAGAATATTATTGAATACATACGGATATCTTCTCTTGTAACATATGATTGGACTTTACAAAAAGAACAAGCGAATATATAAAAGAAAATGTAATTTAATTAAATGTTAATTTTAGAGAATTATATTTTTTTTTTGCGAAAATTGTATACTACGATAATTACTTTCTAGTTGTTACTTATTAGAAGCCAAGAATTAAATTTTACGTTTTCTAAAAAACCTATGATCAAAGTAAGGTCAACCACTGTAAACTTTTAATGGTTCTAATGGGGGTTCAGGGTTTTCTTCATAATTCGCGGATAAGCTGGCCAAATTCACATCTTCAGGCTTGATTAATTTTGTTCCTTTAAAACATTTTCAAAAGATATATATAACACTGCGAACAACGGAATCACGAAATACGAACTGAAAAATGATGATACCAGAAAATTACCATGCAAGAAATTGGAAAATCCTCTTGTTAGCAATATTAATGCAGAAAAAAATAGTGAAATCCATGCCTCTTGGGGTGCATACTTGAACGTATAGGGGAGCTGTTTTCTTGAATAACCTTGTACTTTCATCGCTTTTGTCAAGCATATATGATAGTAAGTTGGAGGAGGTAATGCTCTGGAACCACAGAAACACAGTTGATGAACTCGACGGAGTTGACATGTATGCCAACGGAATAAACAAAGACACAGTTATAACTCCAAAATATGGAAGTCCTTGTTTCTTTGTTTTAAGAAATATGCTTGGAGCTTGATTCTTAGAGGCAAACGCGAATAGCGATCTTGAACCTTGAATAATTGATAAATTTGCTGCAGAGAAAGCGGAGGTCAAAACAACAGCATTTATAACATGTGGTAATCCTTTTATTCCTGCTCTTTTAATGGCAATAACAAAAGGAGATCCAGCTGCATTACCCGTAGGTGATACTATATCTGAATCTTTCGAAGGAAGTACTAATGTTAATACAAATACTGTTAAAAAATATAAGGTAAAAACACGGACAACAAAAGTTAGGTTAGTAATAAATATATGAGACACCTCTGGCTCGGTATTAAACCAAAACAATCATGATTAATTTTTGATAGGCGAAAATAGGATAAACACTAGATTCTATAAGAGAATAGAACGGTTGAAAAGTATAATGAAATACCTACAACTAAAATGCTAGGAAATAAAGTTTTCAAATTAATATAAGAAATCCTAGAATTGCATATAATATATTCCGGAACAATATGTACAACAGCTCCAGAATTTGCGCGATTTCGCAGCCACATTGATGAATTTTCGTTTGACAAGAACTTTATTAAAGTATATATTGTTAGATGGTTCTTAAGTTTCTAGAAGAAAAACACATATCAATAGTTTCAATTGAATTTTATTAAAGTGTATAATTACCTACGTAATCAATTCAACCCTAAGACCTCTCTTTGAGATTTCGATTCAGGATCAAAATATGGGACCTCAGCTAAGGATGAAACTCTTGTTCCATGCCTTGCCTCTTTCCCTTCATGATCCCAAACAGCGAAATGTTGGGAAACTCTATTATCCCACAAAGCAGAAGTACCTAAACCATCTTTCGTTGGTTTCCAGTTGAATCTGACCTGAATATCCAAATTTTTTTCGAAAACTTCGAACAAGTACTCCAAGATAACCTTGCTTTCTTCTGGCTCCAAACCAACAATTCGTCTTGTCATAGAACGATTAACAAATAAAGATTTCCAACCAGTGGCTGGATGTGTTCTAATAATTGGATGCTCTCTCTCAATGTTTGTGCTTCCCCGTAATGGATTTTCCCGATCCACATATTTATTTGCAGAAATATATACGGCACTTTTACCTTCTAAGAATTCCTGAAAAGCAGGAGATAACTTATCGTAAGCAGCATAACCGGATGACCAAACAGTATCACCACCAACGTCGGGAATGGCATCATTATGTAAATGTGTAATCCCTGGTAGTTGTAATTCATGTGTTAAATCTGTGTGCCAGATACTAGTTCCTTGCCCAACTGCATTCTTAAAATTAATATCTAAACCGTTTCTCCTGAACAAGTCTTGCCAGATAACAGTAATTCCATGAAGCCCGGGAACATGAACCTGTTGAGCATGTTTTTCAACTGTGCCCCAGTAACTTCCCAACTCAAGCTGTTTCTGAGGAGACAAATCTTGGTCCCTGAAAAAAACTACCACCCTTTCAGCAATCAATAAGGCTAACTCGTCCTTTTGTTGGTCATTTAAATCCCTCAATTGTAAGCCAATTATCTCTGTACCAATATGCTTGGTTAAATCTCTAACTTCTTTAGCGGCACCAAATAATGCCTTTTTTTCAGGATCAGCATTCTTCCCCCTTTCGATGTAAGGTGTTTCGGAGTTTCTTATAGCTTCCGCTTGATCAAGAAAGATTGGAATATCTTCTGTAGGGGGCCTTTCTGGATATCCTTTTGATAAATCAACATCGGCTTTCTCTAATCTTGTTCTTGTTGTGCTTGGCAAGTGTTCAACCCATGAATCTGTAAAACCACCTTTATATGATGATCTGAAATCACGTTTTTTGCTATTGCTGTTTGTATTTAAGCGAGCAATACTTAGAACAGCTTCTTCTAAATCAAATTTTGTGGAATTGGGTCTTACTACTTCTGCGGCGGGAGCCATTATTTTATTTTTGGTTTATAGATCAAGAGTAAATGGAAAACGATTCTCAATCAGTATCTTTATAGTATTAGGAGATTAGTAATAAACAGAATTACTGTGTTCACTGTGGCTGGAATATTAATGCTAATTCATGAATGTTAGATGCGTGGTGTATTTGCAATCTTTCTCGGAAAAATAAAAATTATGCCACTTATTACCTGTGGCATACGAATTCAATTGAAAAACTTTAAGCAGAATATGGAACAGTAATTCTCGATATGTACCGATCTTATTCAGCAAGGGTGTCTTCGGACACTAGAGAAGTCATGCTTAAAAATTTTTATAGGGCTGTAATGTAATTCATGAGAAGTATTGAGGCCATTCATAGACAAACTCCTCACCCATTTACGATCCTAATCCTTAAAGTGCTTTGCAATCGAAATATAAAACTTCTTGAAGTGTGGTAATTTATACGTATGATATCAACCTTGCAACACGATAACTAATGGACTTAAGTTCCGCTGCAAAAGGCAACAAAAGTGTATGAAATTCAACAAACGTGCTGACTTAATTTATTCAGCATAATTGTAAGAATTACAAGTAAAATTTGAAAGGTTTAAAATAACTGATTCTATAAGATTTATACAAATAAAAATCCTAAACACTAAAATGTATCATCTTTCCACTTCATCCAATTACAATCATATAAAACAATCGGCAATCCTCGATGGTTTTGATTTTAATCAAGAATCATATCAAGATCATCATTAGCATATCTTTCCTTGATTTTTTCATCCCTTCGGATGAAATGAACCGCAATACCAGTCATTATTAGCCCAAAAGCACTTAAACACGCAGTATATGTAAATCCAATAAAATATCTAGGGCTATCATTGGTATTCCACACAAATATTGGGACAAATGCACCGGTAACATAAGCTAGTGTATTTGTACATACAACAACAAAATTTCTCTTCATATCATCTTCAAATAATAATCTATTAACCCAAGAAAAAATCTGAGGTTGTCCCCAAGATGTGGGCACTCCCACCAAAAAATAACTAAACCAATGAAGTCCCCTTGGAATATACCACCCTGAAAGTAAAGCACAACCGATTAGTAAAAAAATAAAATACGCAAAAACAAAATAATGATTCTTTTTACCTCCAATGAAATCTGCAAAATATGACATGATAATAGCAACAGCGATACTGACACCAGAAATAACTGCAGGCATTCGGTTATATACCTCTTGAGGTTCTTTTAAGGCTATTTTCATCCAGCCTTCAAAAGTAGGCTGATTTATAGCAGCACAACTGTTATTATAAGCAAGAAATACTAATGGAAAAACGTATATATGCCAAGTATTAAAGAAGCTTTTAATCTTTTTCCAAGTATATTTTCTACGGGTATTGAGCTGTGCCCCAATTCTTCTTCTTCTTTCCAAGGCAACTAATTTATCATCACTTGTCCAATACCATGCACTTGTGGTTGAAGGTGTATTAGGATCGACAAACATTGTATAAATTCCAATCGGGAAGGAAATTACTGCATCAAATACGAACATCCATTTGAAAGGAGGTAAGCTACTATCTGAAAAGTTATTCAAAATTGTACTTTGTAAAGGACCTGAAACCAACCCAGATGCAACCCCCGCAACAGCAAAAAAAGTTGAACGTTTACTCAATTCTTCTCTACCGTACCATGACCCAACTAAGTATTCCAAACCAGGGAAATAACCAGATTCAGTTAGACCCACAAAAAACCTAATTGCATATAATCCATTCAAAGACTTACAAGTAATCATCAAAACGGTTAAAATAGCCCAGATAATCTCTAAACCGCCCAAGTAATAACGAGCACTAATGCGATGAAGTATCAAATTCGATGGGATTTGTCCAATAATATAGCCTACTGTCCATAAAGTATTGAGGTAATTATATTGATTCTGATTCATATTATAGTACTCATCCATACCATTAATGTACGCTGTCTTAACATTAGATGCATTCAACTGCTTAATAAAATAGCCCAACATGGAAGAACTTATCAAGAAGAAATCCAATTTCATCAAGAACTTCTTTTCCGTTGGATGCTTGTCAACAGAATCCCATAAAAATAACTTAAACTTGTACCATTTTGAATTTTTTCTATAAAGTTCTTCTTCCTCTGATAAGTTTAACGATAAGTCAATATAAGATGTATCATCATCATTTGAATCTGAAGGAGAAATACCTCTTTCATTAACTATTTCAGTGATTTTCTTAGGGGACGACTCAACCAGGTCGTAGTTTTTGTTTCTATAACTCATAGCATCATTTTCTTTGATGCTAGAAGATTCTTGCACCGTACCTGGCATAACTCAGTAGCTCTATGTTATTTGCAGAATTTTAAGATCAGATAATGGAGATTCAACCTTCTTTAATAGAAATGAATTCAGTATATTTTTCCGAACGTAGACCTAAATTAAAGTTTGCGTATGCATTAAGACAGAGACACCTTACATCTTATTAGGTTCTTTTGTATAGCATGACTACAAACTGTGACTGCATTATTGTGGATAGATGTGGATGCAAAAGCTGTGGAAGTAGCATTAATTGAGCTGTGGTTTTGACATGCTTATTGCTTAGCGCACTATTACTAATCCTCATCTAATTTCAGGGAGAAAAACGTGTTTAACCACTAGTCAGACATCGGAACTGTGGTTTTCTTGATTGTACTCATTTCGTCACTTATCCAATTCCAAACTTACAGTGGTTTTATCAGATTTGTAATCAATCACTATATTGCAATAGAACTTGATTGTTTCAGAATGGTTTCAAATGAAGTGAGGAGCTTTAGTTAAAGATCTAAGCGCAAGCGATTGAGCAATGCATAAGAGAAATTAGAGATTCTGATTTAGAATTTATTTTAAAATAAGACCTGCAGAGTACCACAAGGATTAAATGGAATGCCTCGTCGTATACCACTATATTCTGATGCATTCATAGGTTGAAATTATATTAGTAGTACAGGATCAACTACCCATTGCAACGTTAATTAAATATTTGACATATAGAGGAAAGCATATATTGAAAAAGATATGAAAAGAAAAGTAATTATAGATAAAATGTGAACCCTACTTCGAAATATTCTGAAATGAATTGACCTGTTTCGAAAATTTAATATGATATATTCTTATGGTTCTGGGTAACAATGTTTTGCGACGGAAAGCCCTTATAAATGAGATTCGAACCTTTTACTAGCTTCTTCCCAGTTTATAACGTTCCAAATGGCCTTGAAATAATCACCCTTGACGTTTTGATATTGTAAATAATAGGCATGCTCCCATGCATCAATTGCAATCAATGGAATTAGAGAACCGGTGACTGTGTCTTGGTTGTATCTAGTCACAACATCTAAGTTCCCACCGTTTTGTTTGTTTTTGACGATGAATGCCCATCCCGAACCCTGAATACTAGCCAACTTCGCGTTTGTAATGCTTATCAAATTATCGACAGAACCATATTGTTCAATGATTTTTTTGCCAAGCTTAGTGTCCGATCCTGGATGTTTTCCACCACACTGAGAATTAGGTGCCAAACTTTTCCAAAATAAGACATGATTAGTATGTCCACCTCCGTGGAACTTAATATTTTGTTGAATTTCAACGGCTTTCTTAACGTCTCCGAGTGCCTCAGCTTCGATTAATTGTTTAATTGCGCTATTATAACCATTAACATAAGTTTGGTGATGCTTCTTGTGGTGAATTTCATTAATCTTACCAGAAATATAAGGCTCTAATGAATCATAGGCCCAATCTAATTCGGGCAATTCAATTTTATTATTACCGAATGCTGTGCTGTTTGTCATCTTTATGTTATGAGGTTTTACGTTAAATTATATATAATTTTGTGTTAACTCAATTTATAAGGAAAGAATGCCATTTTATAATAGGAATTTAAACTCATATTTATACCCTAAAGGTTATGTCGGATCACTTCCGTGCTATGCGAGGAACATGAAAACGTACAACCTATTACATAGATTATTCCACAATTGCGTTCTAATCCAACATTTATAGAACAATATACTCTACCGTCTCCAACCACTCAAATTGAGGCACATGTGAGCTGAAACTTATGCTGATAAAAAGCAACGACCATGTTTCTGATAGGTGTTATAATTTGAGAATAAGGTGGATGAGACAATACAAGGCTAATTTTGTTAAAATATTTGCTCATTTTATGATGTACATCCGATTACTGGTTGGGATAAGATAAATGCTCATCTTCGGTGATTTTATGAGAGAAATCAAGTCTGAAAAGGTTGTTAAGTTATTAAACGTCACTGAAGATTTTACTGACAGAATTAATCTAAATACTAATAACCTAAATTACAAAGTTAATATACATGAGAAAGGATCTAGATAAATCTCTTACAATTCTATCATTAAAAGAAGCATTCTATCATGTGATTGCTGCATATCTCAACTAGTAAAAGTTAAGATTTCAATAGTATATAAAAGAACCACATGAGGAACCAAACTATAAATGAACATCCGATCAAGTTGTTTAATACCTTTAATTAATAGCTGTTATATTTTTGAAGAAACACTAGTAAGGATTATTTAAATCGACCTCTAACGGATGAATTAGCTTCGTTTTATAAAAAACCTTATACCCTAATATTAGAAAAACATTGACTGCAATTCCAATATATGAAGTAATGAACAGTTTATAATGGAATGATGTAATGAATGCGCTATAGCCATTGAAGATGGTGACAATTGCAATTAGAAAAAGAGCAACATAAGATGTATATGGTTGAAACCACATACGGAATGGAATTTCTTCACGACTAATGTTTTGCGCTTTTATAGACCTATAGTATCCAATATATGCAACCAAAATATAAATCCAATTTATGATACCGAAAACAGAAACAGTGCTGGTGATATAACCGAAAACTTCAGCTGCCGATTCTTTTGTATTCATATAAGCCAACAATCCAAAAAGAGCAGCAAAAGAGCATCCGATGAACGGTACATTGAAGCGATTCAATTTTAGGAAAATCTTTGGTGCAGCACCATCCTTAGCTAATCCATATATCTGACGGGAACAAATATAAAGGTCAGTATTGGCAGAGCTTGAGATGAATATTAATAAACAGGCATTAATAAATGAAGGTAGCACTTTTATTCCTGACGATTTGATAGCAATAACATAAGGAGATGCATTAGCATTAGTGCCATTAGCATTGACTAATAATGGATTTTTTGGAGAAACAGCTAAACCTAACAAAAAGACACCGAAAATGTAAAAGAAGCAAATTCTGAAAATAACTTGTCTTGATGCTTTAGGAATTGTTTTCTTTGGATTAGGTGCTTCGCCAAAAATTATACCAACCATCTCAGATCCTACAAATCCAAATATGGACTGGATAACACATGCCCACCAACCAATAAATTGTCCCTTTTTACCATCTACTAGATAAGGTAGAAACCCAGTTTCCCTCCAGAATCGGAATCCAATTGTTCCATGATTTGGTGTCCCCCCACATGTTATCACAATACAAACAATGAAAATTATAATTAAAACTAGCAACTTACTTGCTGCCAACCAATACTCAATTTCTCCGTAATTACGGACACTGAAATAATTGCTTGCAATAACCAATACGTATAATACAGATATCCAAATCGCAACATTCAAATCATCTCTCCAATACTGGATAACTAATCCTGCAGCTGTTAAATTAGCCGATAATACTATAGCATATTTGAAGAAATAGTTCCAACCAGCTGCAAAGCCAATTGCAGGGTCAATATACTTTGTACAATAACCACTAAACCCTTTTTGCATTGGTAAGAAACTGGCCATTTCCGCTAATGAGAATATAACTACCAACAATAAGCTGCCAGTAAAGCAATATGCTAGAAATATGCTAATTGTTCCTCCTCGTTTAAGTGCAGTTCCAGATCCAATTATTAATCCTGTACCTATGGCCAGTGCAAGAGTTAGCATCGAAACATGTCGTTCCTTAAAATTACGAGCTAGGTTATCATGATTCTTAGAATTGACTGGGTCCTTAATTACCTCCAAATCGGCAATAGAAATTTGTTCAGAATCCTTTTCTGACGAATCGTTGGACTTTCCGAACATTAGATAGATGCTTAGACAATTATTTTTGTCTTGTCATATTTGAAATGTTTTATATTCCGATGCAGCTGTTTGCACGTGAGACGGTGATATCAAAAAGATAAACGGCTAAAAAAACTGTGGTTCGATTGCATGAAAACTCCGAAAACAGGCTACCTGATAGATTAAACGCCGTTTTAATTAGAAAACTTATAATTGAAGTGCGTCTTATCCAATTGATTTATCAAATATTCCATAATATTATCTATATAAATGGGCATTAAGAGTGATAATCAAGCTATGCAATATTTAACGTATGCCATATCATCTCAGATTTATATGGAATTCGCTAAAATCACAATGCACTATTTATGACTTATTGCCTAAATAACTATCTTGCAACTATAAAATCCTAAGCACCTGACTCAAGCAATATGGTCAGTATTAGGCTTATCTGCATCAAAATTACTGGAGTTCTTCGACGTGTTTTAGTTCTAGCTTTTCACGTAAGGCATTATCAGATAAGAATGGAATAGATGGTTCCCATGAAGCTGTTCTCCATGTTGGGATCCCTTCATCCCACATTTGGCCGATTTCTTCCAATCTTTTACCTTTAGTCTCAGGGAAAAAGAAAAATACGTGAAGGAACATACAGCCGCAGAACGTAGCAAAAATCATGTATGTTTTCCAAGTAATGTTTTTGAAGGCAGATGAGGTGAACATTGCAATGGCAAAGTTAAAAATCCAATTAGCTGAAGTTGTAAAACATGCTCCTCTCTGTCTTGACGCACTATCGCCCCAAACTTCAGCGCAATACATCCAGATGCATACACCCCAACTATATGCAAATGATACAACAAACAAGTAACAACATGCAATTACACCTTTGGCAGCGGTTGAGTTATCAGGTGGGATTTGTAATCTGACAGTATCATTACCACCAACATTATTGGTGGGCTCAGCATAAGTGGAAAGCAAACCACCGACTGCGAATTGCCATATCATCATGAATGCAGCACCACTAAGCAAAATGGGTCTTCTACCAAGTTTATCCATTAAATATAATGAAGGGGCAGTCACGACGAAAAAAAGAACGTACTGAATT
Source organism: Debaryomyces sp. S3305 (assembly GCA_024586305.1). Classification (NCBI taxonomy): domain Eukaryota; kingdom Fungi; phylum Ascomycota; class Pichiomycetes; order Serinales; family Debaryomycetaceae; genus Debaryomyces; species Debaryomyces sp. S3305. Next base: position 14,723 of record JAMYHY010000157.1, read on the forward strand.
GAAGATGCAATTAGATTTGCATCGCCCTGATAACCTGCCATATCAAAAACATAAACAATATAATACATTAATGTATTCATACCCGTCAATTGTTGTCATATTTGAGCAAATGTTGCAGTGACAGTTCTGAGGAGATATTTACTCTTGAATAAATCTGCATAAGTGAAAGCTTTAATATTTTCCTCTGTCAAGATTTGATCCTTGAACTCAGTAATCTCAATCATGACATCAGGATCTTCCCTATTGCCTTTGGCCTGGATCATTGCCACAATGAATTCAGCCACTTCCCAACAGCCTTGCTTTGCTAACCATCTAGGTGATTCAGGGATGAAAAAACAGCCAATGAATAAAAGAAGACTAGGAACAATTTGTAATCCCCAAGATAGTCTAAATGAAGCCACGCTGTTAATAAAATGTAAAGCATAACAAACATAGAACATAACTAAAATTCCCAATGTGACCAAAAGCTGAATAAACCACCAATTAATCCTCTTATTTTTCTTGGTGCTAATTACGTACCATAAACTGGGGCCACTGAGGAACCAAACCCAACACCAAAACCAAAGATAAAATGACCTATAATAAGCTGGGGGACGTTCTGTGACGACGATTGAATCGCAGCCTCAACACACCAAAAAAATGCACAGAACATCAACGACATTCTTCTTCCGAAAGGTTCTGATATAAATGCCGAAAACAGGGCCCCAAAGAAAGACCCTAAAGACATAGATGCTGTAATAAACCTTTGAAGTGTAGAATCTGGTGAATTGAAGTCTAAATACCATCGAATGAACAAAGACATTGAAGAAATATCAATGCCAAACATCATACCAGATATACAAGAAATACAAGAAATACCGACAACAATATAGACATTATGAATGTTCGGAATTTATCTAAGAAGTTTCTAAGCTTCAAGGCAGGTGCTAGTAATTTATCTTCGTATCCCATTATGCAAAAACTGTTGAGCAATAATTTCAAAAATCTATTATTTCTAAACAGAATTGCTTTATGCGGAAATACTTCTCTTTAAATACATTCGATATTATGTTTTCTTAGAATTAGGCTACAATTTTCGGTGTTGATGAGATGGATTATCCATAATTAGGTTTAACCGATAAAAATATGCGAGATTCCAAAATGTGGGGCAATTTCCTGTACATCTTATGGTATAATGTTATTGCGGGATTCTTCTGGAGGCCTAATCGTACAATGATGCCTTCCCGCGGAAGCTAACAACTCAATAAATCTATTTCCTAGGTATTCGGCTAAGTGAGTTTTTCGGAATTAGGTGAATTAACATAGATGTAGTTCTTTTATGTAGAAGATAGCCATTTTTTGTTGAAATAGTGGAATACAAATTTTTTGCTAGTGTGTGCCAGCTACAAGTGCATTGCTATTGGAATAGAAATACATCTCCGAATTATTATATTCTCACAAAATTCTAATTTCATTAGTTCATTATGCCTTCCATAAGGGATAAAAAGGTTTTCTAATTTGATTGGTATTCAAGGTGAGATAGCTATACTTACTCCTAATTAAGAGATCATCCGAAATCACGAGCAAGAATAAAAACGGTAGACTTCTGGTGGGTGGAGGGGAGGATGACGGGGGATGAACAAAATTCGCGTCTATGAATGAAACACGTATATAGCTATAAACTAATTGACCGAAGTCGGAAGGAGTGTTGGAGATGGCGTACTTGTTGTAGCCGTATGAATATCTTCTACAGCACGCAAACTGATTACTGTTCCTGCAGAACACTTCAAATCTGTCGAGAGATAATTTTCATACTTGTTTCTTACAAAGAAAGGACAAGCCGAAAACCCAGTTTTACCTTGATAAGCCAATCTCCCATCACTGATTGAGAAGCCATTAGAAGGATCTTTGTCTTTATCTAACGTCAAACCAAACGGAGCGTAATACTCGTCACCGGGAACAACACTTACTTTAACACCAACCTCATTTTCAAGCGTACCATCATCGTTCAATGTAAATCTAACAATATCACCAAGCGGATCAACATTAGTGTTGTTTCCCGCATATAATTCATTATACTCTTTGTGTTTTGTTATTGGAACATAATTAAGATCAGACCCATAGTTCACTATTAGGAGCTCGAATTGTCTGCATGCAAGAACAGAGCACATAAAAACACATAAAGCCACAATACTAGATAATCTCATTTTTATCAAAAAATAATTACTGAAGAATAATTTGAAGTTATTATTTTGTAAATAATATTCATATTTATACGTAATAGATATTCGAAGACTTTGAATCTAAAAATAAATGTAATGATAATCTTCCCCTCTGAATGAATCGTAAGCTTGATTTAAAGTTGAAGAGAAATTAAAACTATTCCATAGTAATACCTTAGAAACAAATTGATGTTTGGTTAAAAGTAATTATTTGTTGTTCTATATTTATTCTGAGTATAAATCTAAAAATAAATGATTGATGCGTTAGATTCTTAGATAATAGAATCATATTCGCACCCATGAAAATTATGGGTCATCGATTCGCAAGAAAGGTAGATTTGTGAATTAAAGCTACTTGGAATCTTGAGAAAAAAGAGATGGAAATTTACTGTAATGTGTGATCACTTCACACATAACACGACTTCTTATAACGATTAAACATGCTTAATATCGAATACATTTATCAATATTATTATTATTATTATTATTATTGAATGTACATTTAGTTCAATCATAAGTGAAATTAGCATTCCAATGCGAAAGATGGGTCGTATTATGATTTCAAGCTACTTTATTATTCGAACGTTTGAATATTTTCTTGATTGGATTTTGTTTCATAAAGTCAACAAAATCATCATCTTTTTCAATTTCTTCAACATCATCAATACTTTGAGCGTTACCGAGCTTATGATCTTTCAAGAAAAAAGCGGATATGAGCATAGGAACACAGAGACAAATACTGACAATCATTAAAATCTTTTGAACTTTCCTGTAAACTTGAACAGTATCCTGTCTTTCTTGTGTTTCCCCACCGTAGTTTCCTGCAAACTCATATGGCTGTGAATAGACAGACATCGCTAAATCTGCATCACCAAGCTTCTTATACAAATCTCCATACAAAGTTTGGGTCCAAATTGCACCAGGCACTGCAGCACCAACTGCAACACCCACTCTATAGACAATGTAAAATAACTGATGTCATTTTAACCATATTCTCATGCGTGACACAACTTAATGTTGAACCAAATTCCAATAAACACAACCCACCAATGATACCAGAATGGGAGTCTAAACTACCCCTGAAATGAATTAATATGCCGAAAGCAACAATCCACATGGAGATCCCAAATATTATAAATCCCTTTAATCTCTTGAATTTGAGCATAAACAAACCAAAAAAGACACCAGCAACAACTGACACAAATGAAGGCAAAGAAGTGATTCTAGTTGCAGACTTTTCTGATTCATTCACCGCAACTATTAATACAGCATACAAATAGCTGGACTCAACACCAGAAACAAAATATAGAAGGAAACTTATCAATCCCGCACTCCAGATTCCTCTATCCTTTATTAAATTATACGGAAGGAATGGATTTCTAGCAAACCTGGCTTCCCAAATGACAAACATAACGAAGACAACGACACCAACCACAATTGGAGCAATAACATTTCCCTGTTGCCACTTGCTCTTAGTTCCATCCGCTACTAATGGAATTAGAATGCAACCTATACCCACCACAAAAAATACCAACCCAATTATAAATTCCAAAATAAATATTTCATGAAACCCCAAGTACCTAATTCTTGGAATTCTGTTTTTCTTTGTTTGAACACTTTCCATTCCTCTGTCTTACCTGCTAAATGACGCATATGGAGCATGCAACATCATTGGTATACAAGCGAGTGAGAATATGAAAGCCCACATATCAATTCCCCATGACCACCTCATACCTAATGCGCTTGTAACGTCACCCGATATCCAAGTGTTAATAATGAAAGGGAAAGTAGGTACAAATGAAAAGAACAATCTCCACTTCAAACTTGAAAATCAGATAAGATGAACAATAAGACAAGAATGACTCCAGTATACTCAATTGATACAACACAGCACCTTCAGCATAACGCTGAACGTCGTACGCTTGGGATTCAATACTTGTTCCCACTACATAAAAATAGAATGGAAACAATAAGTAATTCTAATCTACCAAGTTTATCGGACAATCTGGCATAAACTGGTTGAGTGGCAGCACCCACAAAAGCAGTATAACTGAGATAGTAGTTAACAAAGAATGCTCTTCAAATTCTTGCGTAACGTAACCGGTAAAGATATATCTTATTTGACCCTCTAGACCGTAAGCATAACCTGCTAAAAATGCAGAGCATAAAAGAATAACTTTATAATACCAAGTATCCCATTGCGCAGGTAATAGTTCAGCCTTTTTGACTCCATGGACTTTTCTTATACCAAAGAAGCGGGCTCGCTAGTCCCTTCGACTATATCAACCGATTTCTTAGAAGAGTTGTCAAGATCTTCATTAGCTTTTGACATTGCGTAGTACCCCTGATTATCCAGATAATCTTGAAAAAGATACTCATGGTATTTATATATCAGATAATGCACTTAAATAGAAAAGTTACGAAGAGAAGAGAGGGATGCTACTGGAAGTGGCACACTGTTTTGGCTTTGTATTGGGTAATAATTAGAATTCGGAAAACGGTCTGATCTTCTGATATTCTGCTATCGTTTCGTACAACGGTTATGCACGTCATTTGAATATGAAGGGGCTACCTTTAAATTGAAGAGCGAATAGTATCCAAGGAAACATTTTGTTAAGACTTAAGATTAGATATGAATTATCAGCTATTGATATATATCATGGATAAGCATAGTATGGTTAACATTCTGAAAACAACAAACTATACTCAACTTTTTAGTCACTCTAAACCTCTTGAACGTTTAAACTTTGTTTGACAAAATCAATTGATTAGCTTCTTCAATGTTTTCATGGAAGCAATGCTTTGAGTACTCCGTAGCTTATAATATCTTAAGAAAAAATGAGAAAATTAACATTGGAACGCAACAAAAAAAAAACAACAAACATAGACAATTATCAAAACCTTCTTTTATACTTCCATAAACCTGTGCAACATATTGTCTTTCTTGCATCACCCAGCCGTATACTTCTACACACACATATGGGGCAGAATAGATAAACACATAGTTTCATCACCGAGCTTCTTGTGCAAATCTCCATAGCATTGCAGAACCAATCTGCTTGAACGCAATATTTTAGCGTATTTAGCGCATTTATTATTTCCTATACTCAAATTTCTTATGTGACGCAATTCGTTAGATTTGGCATTCAAGTATATACGTTACTAGCGATTTTGTCCCATAAAAGCACAATTTGAGCACAATTTGAACTGATTTCTGCGAAAAAAAAGTCTTTGAAATCGGTCAATCGTCTTTTGACTTGCACTAACTAGAAATTTGTATTGAGTGCATTAACTGAAAATTAAAAATGAAAATATAAAATTACTGGGAAGCATAATAGTCGATTGGTATATGAAATAAGTATCCCATCTGCCTATAGCGCTGCTCTACGCAAACCACCGTTATGGTCGTTCCAGTATAACATCAGGATTTCCAAAGAGATTTGGTTTTTAGTCTGCAAAACAAGTTACATAAAATTTTATGAATAAATGCCGAGGATTTAAAGTTACTTTTTTAGTGTTAGTTGGTTTTGCCCCTACGTAGTTCATAGCTTTAACTTTTTTACGCATGAAGAACGATGAGTAAATAATATCATATAAATTGGGAGCCCCGAGGATGGTGTGACGCAAGCTATCAAAAACTATTCACACATGCTATTGGCATATGTCTTTCGTGATAAAAACTTAACACATATGCGCGGCACCTCTGTGGTGGATTTAACGTTCATGAGTACATGAAGTAAAATTCAAGAGTCATTTCAGGTATTTCCAGGTATTCCCAGGTATTCTATTGCAGATGATATAAATTATTCTAACTCTTCTGTAGCAACTAATCTAATTAAATATTTCACCGCTTAAAAGGTCAGCATGTACATATTTTTTCTGGGCTGGTTCTAGACGCCTAATCATAGGCATAACTACATGCAGTACAATGTAACAATTTGCGTATCTCCGGAAAATATCCCATGTATTGTTCCAAACGGTAAAGACAATCCTTGTTGCCATGTGAATAAGGTAATGCTTGCAGAGCTAATGACAACCAGACGTTTTTGACTGCCTTGATTGACTGGTGCTTCTTAATGACAGTATCACTCTATTATTCTTCACGGATAATCTTCTATCGTGCTTAATCGAGCGAAACGAGTAGTATGGCTGACCAAATATAGCTATGACATACGCTAAATAACATGTTCTCCAACATCGTATAGTATATATGCCGAGATATTTCCAGCGTCGTGCGCTCGTGTATAGCACTTTTCCTTACGTTATTTCAGCCTACTCCCATACCCCAACTTAGTTTAATGTCTATGTAACATCAATTTATGGTAGTGTTCGGACTCGACTGTTGTATGCATTTCTGTGGTAATACATACCGCCTTACTAACCGGTGATTTGTGATTGTAAACTTTAATTGGGATCCGACAGCAGTAATTTAAACTTTCTGGTTATGAACCTCCGACGCATGGAAATGCCCAGGAATTTCGATTTTTTAACCAGCTACTTACATCAACATGTTTTCTTGTCGAGGCTCATGCAATAATCAATCATTAAAGCTTAATTTTGAACGGCTATTTTTGGCTTGTTTGTCCTATTATAGTACTATTATAAAGATAACCATAGGAACATTAAATTGCGGGATAAAGGAACATATAAATCTCGCAAGTGTTGTGAAGGTTTTTGTGAACGAAAACTAGACCTCGTATTGTATCTTGTTTATGAGCTCCGTTTAGCTTTGTAGTGGGGGTAAAAATGTGGAGACAAGTAAGCTCCCATACCTAAATTCGTGTTTCGTACATATTCTCTCGAATAAGTATATTTTAAGCATAAATATTTTAAATCCTGCATTGTTATGAGGCAACTATTTTATCCTTGTATGCAATAATAACGAACGTTCAAAATTTTTATGTTAAAATATCCAATCACATTATCATGGAATACACGGCTTTTGATTTACGTCATTATACTTCTGTTGGTACAGTTCGGGTGGCTGCATATGTGCTTTTTTCCTTGTTCGCTGTTAAAAGTTCAGCAGACATAAACAACCAGACAATACTGGCCACCCGAAAACTATATATTGGGATAGGTTTCCTGACGTTTTTAAACATTTTATTCTTCCTCCTTTTAGTATAGTTTGTTTACATTATATTATTTCCTTTGACTACATGAAAAGATAATATGGTTTTACAGATCTGGAATAGAACTAATACGCTTGGTCTTACGGGAAGGGCCCTTAGAGTTGCGATTACAGTTACTGCTGTGACTGGTTTCTCCTTGTTCGGTTATGAT
>JAMYHY010000158.1:0-20083 GCA_024586305.1 Debaryomyces sp. S3305
GGTAAAAGTAAACAAAACACGGAGTGCACATTTTGTATAGGATTTACCAGGACGCACCCATTTGCAGGGTATAAAAATATTCAATTTGTAGATGGGTCAGTTGTAAAGAATGTTGAAAAAGTTATATTTGCAACAGGCTATCTTTATGACTTCCCATTCTTCCGGAAAAATGAGGTAGTGGTGAATAAGAATAATCGGGTTGAAAACCTATATCAGCACATTTTTAAAATGGATGATCCAACATTGTCATTTGTGGGCATAGTGGTTGCGTCTATTACTTTTAGGATATTCGAATATCAAGCAACTTTGATTTCAGGCGTGTTGAGGGGCCGTATTTCCCTACCTCCAATTGAAGAGCAAATTATATGGGAAGAAGAACGAGTTGCCACTAGAGGTAATTCACGTGTATTTCATGTAATTCCACCCGAATATCAAAAGTACTATGAAGATCTACTTGGCTTGGTTGGCCCTTATAGTGGATTAGGACACCGATTACAACCATATGATAAGAAATGGGAAGAGATTATTAATAATGCAATTTCCTTGAAGTTGAAGTATTGGACAAGGAATGCTGACTTATAGTTATATATATGAGACGGCTAGCAATTGTTTTTATAAGTTAAGTAGATTCAGTATTTTCTGTTCTTTCATGAAAAAAATTTTAAACCTAACTATTTTCGAAATTTGCAATTTGCAAAATATTCACCTGAGGACCTGTTCCTTTAATTTCGAGCTAGTAAACTATCCCTGCTTCAGGGCTTAAAGCCGTATTTTTCAATTTGATATACTGCATTATTCATTAAGTTACGCCCTATTTTTACGCCCACGCTCCTGATAATCGTCTTAATTAAAATCTAATAATATTGACTACACAATACATTCATAGGGGCTTGCGAAGACTAGAATGTTATCTTGTCTCCCTTAGTTACCCAGTCATTTCTACAAACCTACAATTATGCAAGATAATTCTAGAACATGATCAATAATGGTCATGTAATGCTTTTATAATTGATCTAGTAAATCTCCACTCGTTGGTCGATTCAAAACCTTATTCCCAGTGCCTTATCAGAATTGACCAATAGTTGCTGTCTTATGTCGTCAAGTCGTACTGTCAGCGCAATCTTGCCTATTGTTTCGTATATACAATTGCATCTCTTGAACATAAGTTGCTAGTGTATAGCAAACAATTGAGATTTAGTAGCAACACTTGTCGACAGGTTGTGGGCTATGATCTTATTTCCCAAAGAGTATTTGTAGCCATCCTAAAGCGCGGAAATCGTTCCGAAACCGTACGATTTCTCGATTCCAAACCTAAACTCAATATGCATGCTCTGCATCATTCCCAAGATCTCCCTACAATCAATATTTAGACTGCCTGCATATTTAACATAATAGAAGAATGTTGGGCTATTTTATGCGAGCTCGCTTTAATAAGGAGTCAAAAGCAAGCAATAGATTTGCTGGCTTTGTTTAGTTCTAATAATAGTAGTGGATCGTAGTTTAAGTTAAATTAGAAATGTACGATTAAGGTACACGTTGCAAACCGTACTTAGGTAGAAGACAATAGGAGTGAACAAAGGGATGAATAAGGTTGGAAGTGTAGATATTAGGACAAAGGCTTTATGCATTTTATTAAGGCGTCGGACTGAATTCCGATGGGTAGGTATCTTGAACTTTTAAAGATAACTATGATAAACATTCGCTTGGTTGGCCGGGGTTATGCATACCCCATCGTCCTAAAACAAAATTGATTTGATCGCTTTTGGAACATATTCACACATCCAGCAAGTTCCCAAAAAAACTTTATATCTATATAAATGGAAACATTTTGCTTACAACATGGATGTAATTATAGTAACTATAAGTCTCTAATCAACAATGGTCAAATTATCTATTGGTTCACTCGCTATTTTCACATCGTTATTAGCTGCTAAAGCAGTCGCAAAGGACGTTGTTTGTTTGGTCAACGATGACCCAGTTGCAACTGTCGATTTAGATACAGGTGTTTGTCCCTTCCAGCTCCCATCTGAGTTGCTGGCTTTCTTCAATTACAATGCCTCTGACGATTACAATATCCAATTCTACTATGCTATTGCTAACAGCGCAAGATATTTCACCGATATTGTTAATGCCGGTACTGAAATTGAGATTCCTGCTAACCAAATCTATGGTACTGATGGTGCCCCAGTTTATAGAGTGCACGCCGAAGATTCTCCATCATCTAACTCGACTGAGGCGATCAGAAAGAGAATGATGAACCAAGTTGATGTCATCAAAAGAGATGAAGCTTCCGACTTCGCTGAATCATTGAAGGAAAATGACGGTACTTTAGTCAACTCGGCCGTTTTTAAGGTTGTTGATGTTGAAGAAGGATCATCATCGTCTGCTGGTCCAACTGAAACTGAAACTTTCGAATCTACTAAGATTATTACTATCACCAGTTGTTCTGACGACAAGTGTACTCCTACTACTGTTCCAGGTACCCCAACTGTAACCACGTCTACTTCTGATGGCCATGTTACAACTTTCACTACGTACTGTCCAATCACTACTGAGACTAATACTCATACTGACGTTGTTACCATTACTCACTGTTCTGATGACAAATGTTCTGAGACTACTGTTCCAGGTGTCCCAACTGTCACAACCTGTACTACTGATGGTACTGTTTCTACGTTTACTACCTACTGTCCAATTATTACTGTTACCCAATGTGAGGATGACAAGTGTTCTGAAACTACTGTTCCAGGTACTCCAACTCTTACTACAGAAACCATTGGTGGTAAGGTTACTGAATATACTACTTACTGTCCAGTAACTGAGGCTCCAGGTACTGAAGCTCCAGGCACTCAAGCCCCTGCTCCTACACCAGGAACTGAAGCTCCAGGCACTCAAGCCCCTACTCCTGCCCCAGGAACTGAGGCCCCAGGCACTCAAGCACCAGCTCCAGTACCTGAAGCACCTGAGTCTGAAGCACCAGCACCAGCTCCTACAACTGTTGCAGGTGAAACGAACACCCCACCAACTGGTGTTGCAGGTGAAACTAACACCCCACCAACTGATGTTGCAGGTGAAACTAATACCCCAACTGTTGCTGCTCCTTCTGTTGCCCCAACTGGTGCTTCTGTTTCTACGTACGAAGGTTCAGCTATCACTCAAGGCACTTCATTATTTGCCTTACTTTTGGTTTCTTTGATCCACTTTTTCTAATTTAGTGGAACTTAATTAGGATATTTCTTCATTTCTTCTTTCTAATTTCGCTGGATTCATAAGTCTTTTCTTGGTTCATATAATTACCATTTCTTCATCGCTAAGTACTTAGGTACGTCATTAATTCTGTATTTACTATTTAGAAGCTAATAAAATTTCATCTATTTTCGTTGACAATTTGAATGGCCTAGTTCTATCTGACACAATGCGGTACTGTATCTGGTTGCTGTAACTCTGAATCAAATATGCAGCTTGTAAAAGTGTTCAATTTCTTGCTCAGAAAGCCTCGAGCCTACTATACGGTCTACACGTAACGATTAAGCCTCTAACTACGACTAAGCAATATAGCTCTACTCAGGCCAGAATTAATATGTACATGCCACTTAGCTACTAAAAAAATCTCTGCTGCGTACCTTCTATTGTTTTCACCCTGGGCATAATATCAAATCTCGATACCATCTTGGTAACAATTAGCGTAAAGCAGTTAAATTATATAATCACAATGCAATGCAGCTTATATGTAAACACATTTCTTTAGCTTATCGAGAGGTACGTCATAAAATGCGATAAATTCGGGCTTTGAATTCTTGCAGGAACATCTCGAAACGCGTTTTTTCTATTAGTACGAAGGATTTTACCTATAAAAGTAGAAACTGCCCGCTCTTTTACAAGCCATTGAATTTTCGATATCTAATACATATTCTAAATTCACAATGGTTAGGTTATCTATCACTTCGCTCGCTATTTTCACTTCTTTATTAACTGCTAAGGCAGCCGCAAAAGATGTCCTTTGTTTAGTTAACGACAGCCCAGTTGCAACCGTCGATTTAGATACAGGAGTTTGTCCATTCCAGCTCCCAGCTGAATTAGTTGCTTTCTTCGACTATGCTAGTTCAGACGACTATAATGTTCAATTCTATTACGCTATTGCAAACAGTGTAAGATATTTCACTGATATTGTTAATGCCGGTACTGAAATTAGTATTCCAGCTAACCAAATTTATGGCACTGACGGTTCTCCAGTGTACCAAGTTCACGTTGAGAACACCCCAGCATCTAATTCTACCGCTGCTATTAGGAAAAGAATGTTAAACCAAGTTGAAGTTATCAAGAGAGATGAAGCATCTGATTTTGCTGAGTCTTTGAAATCTGTTGATGGTACTTTAGTCAACTCTGCTCTTTTCAGAGTCGTTGACGCTCCTAGTGGATCATCTTCTATTGTTTCTGGTACTCCAACTGGTACCGTTCCTGTCTCTTCCGGTGTTAACACTGTTCCAACTGGTGATGTTACCGAAACATTTGAATCTACCAAGATCATCACTGTTACCCACTGTTCTGATAACAAATGTTCTGCTACTACTGTACCAGCAACCCCAACAGTCACCACATACACTGTTGATGGTACGGTTACCTCTTACACTACTTACTGTCCACTCACTGACGCAGCAGACGTTACTGAAACTGTTGACTCCACTAAGATCATTACTGTTACCCAATGCTCTGACAACAAGTGTTCTGAATCCACTGTTGCCGCAACCCCAACTCTTACTACTGAAACAATTGAAGGTACTGTTACTGCTTACACCACTTATTGTCCAGTCTCTGATGAATCTGATGTCACTGAAACTGTTGAATCTACCAAGATCATTACTGTCACTCAATGCTCTGACAACAAATGTTCTGAATCCACAGTTGCAGCAACCCCAACTCTTACTACTGAAACAATTGAAGGTACTGTTACTGCTTACACCACTTACTGTCCAGTCTCTGATGAGTCTGGTGTCACTGAAACTGTTGAGTCTACCAAGATCCTTACTGTCACTCAATGCTCTGACAACAAATGTTCTGAATCCACAGTTGCAGCAACCCCAACTCTTACCACTGAAACAATTGAAGGTACTGTTACCGCATACACCACTTATTGTCCAGTTGCTGATAATACGTCTGCTCCAGGTACCGCTGCCCCAGGCACTGAAGCTCCAGAAGCTACTTCTACCACTCCAGCTGGCACTGCTCCAGGTACTGCTGCCCCAGGTACTGAAGCTCCAGAAGCTACTTCTACCACTCCAGCTGGCACTGCTCCAGGTACTGTTGCCCCAGGTACTGAAGCTCCAGGAGCTGCTACATCTACATCCCCAGCAGGTACTGTTGCTGCTCCTTCTGCTTCTTCTGTTGCTGCAGTTTCCACCTACGAGGCTTCCGCTGCTACTCAAGGTAGTTCCTTATTTGCGTTGCTTTTAGTCTTAGTTCATTTTTTCTAATTAATGACTGACTAACTGCCATAATTTCGATAGGGCATTTTGTCTATGATTTATTTCGGTAATCTCTATTTTTATGTGCCTTGTATTTTTGATAATCTTCTAAACCTACGGTTTGTGTACATCTGTACCATTTTATTTCTATTGAAACTAATTATTTTGTTTATAGTGATTAATATCACGTTTTGCATTCTTCACATCGAAATTATGCTAGTATGATTGTTATTTAGCTGTTATATTTTTGCCCAGAAACTGCAAACACAAAGTTTGCTTGTTCGCGTACCTTTTGATGAAAATTTTTGAGCATTGTTATTAGATTATGATTGTTCCGACAACCAGCATAGTTGCATGAAGAATTAACGCCTTGAAACAATAAAACGCGATATGCTTAATGCACATCGTTTAAATAGAAAAGATCTGTATAGCGCTAAATGAACAATTTGCAATTCTTACTAAATGGTCCTCCTTTCTGACTATTATGGTAAAAGCATTTGAACAAAAGTGGCTTTGGCAAGTGATGCTTCAAAATAATTTGTAAATAATTAGTTTGTTTATTTTTCTATAAAGCAAAATTCAGAATTCATAGCATAATCATCCTTAGATAGAACAGTACCCACCGTCAACTCTAATATCAGTCCCAGTAGTAAAGGAAGAAGCATCGCTTGCTAAGTATAAGTAAGCTCCAACCAATTCTTCAGGAATTGCTTCTCTGCCTAGTGGAGTTAACCCCCACCATTTGGCCCTTTCATCAATTGGAACTGGTTCTGATAATGTCGTATTAGTGTATCCTGGAGAAACTGTGTTGACTCTCGCAAAACCAGAAAATTCAACTGCTAAACTTCTTCCCATATGTAAAACAGCTGCTTTAGCAGAATTATAAGGCGTTTGGTAGTTTGGAACATTAACAATATGGGCTGAAATAGATGCAGTGATAATGAATGAGCCTTTTCCGTTCTTTTTGAAGATTTCACCAGCATATTTGGCACAATAAAAGACCCCATGAACATCAACGTCGTAGATTCTTGCCCATTCTTCTGGGGAGCTATCCTGGTTCAAGATTGAACCATGATTCCATGCAATACCCGCATTTGCAATGAAAACATCTATGGTACCAAAATCTTCTTCCACTTGCTTCATGGTAACTCTTACTTCTTCGCATTTCGAAACATCAACTTGATAAGACTTTGATTTGATACCGTATGTTTTAGATAATCTTTCGCTGATACTTGGATTGAACTTATAGTCCAAAATTACAATATCACTTCCAGCTTGTGCAAAACCTTCAGCTATTGCACCTCCTATGTCACCAGCTGCTCCGGTAATAACGGAAACCTTGTTTTTCAAAGAAAATTTATCTAATATGTTTCTCGGAGTTGATTGCGGCATAGTAGGAACCTGATTATCTTCGCGATCAGGTTTAATGAGCGATTTGTAAGGCAGATCTGTTAAAGTCATTTGCGATATTAGTATATTCAATTAACCTTTCAAAATGAATTATTGAAGAGAAGAGTTGTAATGATATAAGGTACGGAAAAAAAAAAAGGTATGAGTATAGAATAGAAGGATAAGCGGAGGTACCTTTTCCATCCGCTGCATTTTGCGCATCAAACAAAAACTGATTACACAAGGTTCTACAAAGACTCAAATCAAAAAGATATTATGATTACCCCACGAATGAAACGGAACCTATTATTCCGTTTGCTACTTGAACACACATGGATTTTAATTATTCACTCTTTTACGGAATCTCTCAACTTACGTTTTAATATAAATACATGATAATTACTTCCTAAACATGATATTTGTTATAGTTAGAATAGTACAATTAAATATAAGATGCCAGAAAACGTTAAAAGTATAATCGATGAAAAACTTGAAAATCTTCCTACTCAAATCCCAGAGGTATCGAATAATGTTTTCAACTTGTTTTCATTAAAAGGAAAAGTTGCCTCCATTACTGGTTCTTCAGCTGGTATTGGTTTGGCAGTAGCAGAAGCCTATGCTCAAGCTGGGGCTGATATTGCCATTTGGTATAACTCCACTCCAGCAGAAGATATTGCGGAAAAATTATCTAAGACGTACAAAATCACTGCAAAAGCTTACAAGTGTGCTGTTAGTGATTATGACGAAGTTCAGCGGACCATAGACCAAATAGTTGAGGATTTTGGAACAATAGATATATTTGTTGCTAACGCCGGTGTTGGATGGAAATCCTGCCCAGTCAGTGATTCATCATTGGAGGCATACCACAATGTTATGAAAGTTAATTTGGACGGTGTATATTATGCTGCTAAATGTATGGGTCCAATTTTCGAAAAGAATGGAAAAGGTTCGTTCATAATTACCGCTTCTCAAGCTGGACATATTGTAACAGTTCCTATTGCCCAGGCCGCTTATAACGCAAGTAAAGCAGCACTTATCCAATTAGGAAAATCGTTATCAATCGAATGGGTTAGATTTGCAAGAGTTAACACTATTTCGCCAGGTTACATTTTGACTGAAATCGCAAAGCATGTACCTTATGACGTTAAATCAAAATGGTGGCCCTTGATTCCAATGGGTAGAGAAGGCTCTCCACAAGAATTAGTTGGTGCATATTTGTATTTTGCATCTGATGCTTCTACATTTACTACTGGTGCAGATTTGATCATTGATGGTGGATACTGTGTTCCATAAGCTATTAAAATTAGAATTCTTGGTTATATAAGCCTGTACTCTTGTCATGCTCTGAATATATGATCTAGGATAATTATCGAATTTAGAACAATTATTATGTGTATGGACTTTGAGGCCTTTCGTTATTGAAAACAATCAATAAATACAGGAGAAATAAAAGGAATCTGAAATAGGAGGGAATATTTTCATGCGAATAAAATAGACATCAGGCTTACTAATTACGAACAATTAATTTAAGGTAAGTTTCGAACAATCAATACAATAGAGTTTTCCTTCCCTTCCTCAGAGACCAGCCTCAACTACAGACTTGACTCGTGAAAAAGTATGGCTAGAATAAAATAATGATACAATAATGGAAGAGGTAGTTGAGACAACTCTTCAGACTGTCCTAAGATGCAGATTGAAAAATATCCTCATCGTCTTATCACTGAATTTAGTATTTCTGTGTTCAAAAATCTGCCGCATAGGTATTAGCGAACTTACTTTCTTAGTTAACTGAACCTTCCGGTAGAAAATTATATAGGGATAGTAAAGACTGCCGCCAAATAACCTAATAAAGTACTTCCTCATTGGAGTTGACATTTTCGGCCAATATTTGTATCAATGCATTGCATGGATAATTGATACATGTGCTAAAAATTCACGAAAACATCCGATTCAATCAGTTCCCGAACCTGAATAAGGCCATTCGGCTGCAATCCTATGATCGGCCGGTGACATCAAAATGTTACCCCGATATTCCTCACTCCAAGGAATCACGACTATAGAATCCCATATAACTCGGAATCTTTGCTTATTAACATCGTGATTTCCCAGTTTAACCTCTATTTTCCCAGACCAGTTTCATAAATGTATCCTTCTGCTAGTCAAAGGTCCACCCAATTGAGTCGATCAACTCAATCGGCTGGCACCCCTAAAACTGACGGATAAAGAGTGTGTGTTATATACCATAGGATATTGGGACGAATTAAGACAATGTTGTATATCTGGAATATAAATCCCTCAATATAGACTTCTTCAACCCTATTGGGAAGACTTTAAAAAGGCGACAAAGACCAAATCGTTCATCTTGTCAATAATAATCAAGAAAATCTCCAAGATAATGGATTTAGAGATATAAAGGATTTTGGTACTCCATTGCATTACTCTATGCTTATATCAGTTGCCATTACATTATCAAATGCAGACTGTATTATAATGAAGTTGAGCTTGTTATAATAGTCACGAATAAGGGCAACAAAAAGTTCTATGCCCGTTGTAGTACTTATGCATAACCCACGGACATACCATTTCCCTCAATCCCTTTCTTATTAGCGAATGGAGGGGAAAATGGGAAATTCCAAAAAAATTCCGTTGATCTTTTGTAAGTCTGTAAAGTGAAATATATCTGATTCTTTGCAAAATGGCTATTCAATAAAATAGTCGATAGTAATCTAAACACTATGAAAGCTGGTCCGGATCAACATTGTTTCTAAAGGGACAGCAGATATTTAAATCAATCAATTAATAATGCAATTTTGATAACTATAGCAGGTATGTCGCCTTGTGAAGTGTATAATTGCTGAGGTTCTAGTTGAACAAAGAAATAATCTGGCCTGTGAAACTAGTTCAAAACTATAAAATCAAATGCGCTGCATTAACTATGGGAATGTTATTTAGGAATGAATTGAAGATAGGCGGCATTCTAATTAATAATTTTAAGAATAGAGAATTTTTCCATTTATAGTAGGCTCTTAAATCTTCATCTTGTTAATATAAGTTCATACATTTATTCCTCAAATTCATTTGCTCAATTGCAGTGAAAGTACTTCGTCAAGATTCATGACTGTTTTTCCAGAACAAAAATAGAAATTGAGGAGGGAATAATAATTAAAAAATTGAAATAAAATTGGACTTAGGACTGAATGTGATACTGCGAAGTATATTTTCATTTGAGTCAGAATCCTTTATTAGAGGTCAAAGAAAGAGGGGGGAAACTAATCATATTTTCTGTTTATTCCAGAATTACTGCAAAAAAATAGGTGCATTTTCTAAAAACGAGAAAAGCGGAATATCAAGTTCCATGTCGGTTTTACACTCCGAATTCAAATTTAAGTCACGGGGAACCTTAGTATCAACCATATTCAATGGCATTAAAGCTAAAAGCAGTGACCAAATGCTTTTCGAATGTTGAGAAGATGGAAAATGTACCTCCGTTTTGATTGTTCCATAAAAGAATTAAGCTATTAGTGGGTACGATTATGCTTTCTGATCATTGTAATTCTTTTCATACCTAAAATGATGCACATACGCACACACATACACACGCATATATATATATATATATATATTTATCATGAGTTTATGTCGCATTATTACCAATTCATCAAAATAATAAGAATACTAATGGTGTCCGATAAAATCAAAACTGGCTTTCAAAGTTTAAACAAAACGTATGACAAGTTTCCAACCACTTACAATATATATATTATTGCTGTCATTACAACTGTCTCAGGTATGATGTTTGGCTTTGATGTGTCTTCAATTTCTGCGTTTATATCTGAACCTTCATACAGATCATTCTTTAATTCTCCAAATTCTACAACCCAGGGTGCAATAACTGCATCAATGTCCGCAGGCAGTTTTGTGGGTGCAATATTATCATCGTTCATATCAGAGGAAGTCGGAAGAAGGTCTTCGTTGCTTTTCTGTGCTCTGTTTTGGGTCTTAGGTTCTATAATTCAATCATCATGTAGAAACGTTGGTCAATTAATTGCTGGTCGTATAATATCGGGGGTCGGTGTTGGTATAGGATCCGCAATAACTCCAATATATTGCTCAGAAGTATCCCCAGCCTCTTCTAGAGGTGTAATTGGAGGATTATACCAATTAGCTATTACTTTCGGTATATTGGTAATGTTTTATATAGGATATGGATGTACATTTATTAGTGGGCAAGCATCTTTCAGATTAGCTTGGGCGTTACAAATGATTCCTGGTTTAGTTTTATTTGCAGGGGTATTCTTTTTGCCCGAGTCACCACGGTGGTTGGCAAATAATGATAAGTTGGAACAAGCAGAGGAAGTTCTTAGAAAAATTAATGAGAAAGACAAAACAGGGAGATATCTTATTGAAATAGAGGAATTGAAAGAAAGTATCACTATTTATAAATTATCGAAAGACATAGGGTACCTAGATTTATTTAAGAAAAATAATTACAAAAGTACTATTGTTGGAATCTCAGCTCAAATTTGGAATCAGCTTACTGGAATGAACGTTATGATGTATTATATAGTCTATATCTTTGAAATGGTGGGATATAGCGGGAATACAGTATTAGTTAGCTCAAGTATCCAATACGTTATCAATTTCGGCGTGACTTTGGTAGCGTTGCCATTATCTGATTATCTTGGTAGAAGAAGGTTAATGCTTATTGGTGGTGTATTAATGATGATTTGGCTATTTGCTGTTGGTGGACTTTTCGCAGCCTATTCTCAGAAAGTACCAAATGTCACCAGCGATGCAACAGTGGTTATCACTATTCCCCAAGAACATGAAAATATTGGTAAAGCCATCGTTGCTTGCTCTTACTTATTCGTTGCCACCTTTGCTAGCAGTTGGGCAGTTTGCTCGTGGTGTTATTTTTCTGAGGTATTACCAACTAGAACCAGATCAAAAGCAGGACTGTTGGCAGTTGCAAGTGACTGGGCAATCAATTTTGCCATAGCTCTCTTCACTCCTCCAGCATTTAGAAATATTACTTGGAAAACTTACTTTGTTTTTGGAACATTTTGTGGCGCTATGACCATTCACACCTTCCTTTCGTATCCTGAGACTCGCAAAAAAACACTAGAAGAAATTGATATGATGTTCCAAAACGGTATTCCACCCTGGAGATCAGCAAGTTTTGCAATTCAAAACCTTGATGATTCTTTAAGTACTTCTAAGGAAAACAGCGTGACATATGTTGAACATGTACTGGAATCAAAGAACACTAGTAAATAGAACTATGCCATATATGTACTAAAAATTTAAGATATTTAGTGTCATTTCTATTAATCTAGATGTATTACTATCATGTATTTTTAAGTTTTATGACCATAAGGAGGGCCGGTTTCCTGACTTACACTTAACGTTAGTACTGTAACTATTATTATTGTTCGGATGAAGGTGTTATAGATATACGTAATAGTACCTAGTATAGGCTGTAAAATTAGTAGGGTATCTAGCAGCAAAAGAAAGTTTATGACACAAAACGGTTTATACCATAAATGTATAAGCTATACTAAAATTGACTTATTCAAAATTAATCACATACTTCCGAAAAATCCACAATAAAAATTGTATAAGTACTAACATCAGTTAAGTAGATGACTATTTATAATCTTCATATTATACAACCTTTAGCCTTAATCAAAATTGTTCTAAATTTTGAGGACAATACACGACCGTTTACTCCATACTTTTATGTAGGAACGACTACTCAAGCACTCGTTAATGATCTGGAGTCAATTGTTTTAATCGGTTCCTAACGTCATTAATGAGTAGTGCTTGCGATTTTTGTCGTCGGAGGAAATTAAAATGCTCAAAGGAGCTACCCAGATGTTCTAGCTGTATCAGGTTTAATAAAGAATGCACTTATACTCCCAGACAGAGGCCAACACCTTTGACCAAAGCGTATGTACACCAACTTCAACTGCGAATTCTCAGCTTAGAAAACGCATTAGGGAAGCTTGCATGTTCAAATGAGGAAAGAAATTCGCTACTTGAGAATTATTCGACAGTTGATAAAGTATACAGCGACGTGAATAGAGGGTTGATCAGCGCTGATACTTCTCTGGCTTATATGGAAGAATCAGATATCCAAGAAAGCCCAGATTCTGTTGATAGCGAAAATCATAATAGAGTTAAACCTGAGGACTTCTTATTTTATGAAGAATTTCATAATGTGGACGATTTAGACTGGTATGAAAAAGATCCAACATCAACTAACGATGAAACGCTGCCTATTGACACTGCTATAGATGGTAATACCCCAGATGATATTCCGTATTCTTCAAATGGACTTGTAGATGGTATGGGAGCTTTATCCATCGGAGACGAATCTAGCTTTATAAAACCCCATGCTTTTTATGGAATTAGTTCAAGTAATGGACTTTTAAGATTTTTGAAAAGTTCAGAAGATAATGAAAGAAATGAAAATGCCACCCCTAAGAACGCTGTGGATTCCAAGTATTATTCAAATTTAGGCTTGTTGTATGATCAAAATAATTTTAAGTTGCTTAAAAGTGAAAATTCCGAAATTTTGTTAAATGATGAAAGCTTTCGAAGTGAACTAGTAACTTCATATTTTGATAATTATCATTGCGTTTACCCATTTATTAAAAAAAAATCTTTCTTAAAGGACTATGAATTATCTAAGTCAATGTCAAATGCAAGTCCAAATCCAAATTCCATTAAAGATATCTCATTCCATGTTTTACTTAATACCGTTCTTGCTATTGGAGCATTATGTAAATTTGGAGAAGCATCAATCATTGTTATATTATAAAAGAGTCAAAGCAACATTAAAAGAGATCAATATCATGGAATGTGGTAGTTATCAACTATTAAATGCATTCATTTTATTAGGGAATTATGTACAGAAAAGAAACAAACCAAATACTGGTTGGAACTACCAAGGACTAAGTTTGAGGATGGCTATAAGTTTTGGCCTTCACAAAGAGGTAAATATCATCGAAAAGTCGAATACCCATGTAATACAACATTTCTTGGAAGGTCGAGAAAGAAGAAGAAGACTATGGTGGGGATTATTTTTTTTTGATGTTGGCCTTACTATAACTTTTGGACGACCATTACATTTACCCCTTCTAGAATCTATTGATATAAAATATCCATTGAATGTCGAAGATGCAGAAATTGAAAATTTAAGGGAAGGTTATAATCCGCATACACTAGTTAAACCATATCCTACTATTTATGCCGGGATACAACAAGAAGCAAGACTTTCGAAAATTTCCTATAAAATCTATAGCTATATCACTAAAGTTTCTGGGTATAATATCAAGGACCCTAAGCTGAAAATGTCAGGATTAATTGAGTTGAATAGATTAATCATCGCTTTTGCAAATTCATTACCTCTGTATTTTAAAGAAGATGATATGATGGCAACAAAATCATTAGAGGAAGTTTGCCCTCGAACTTGGTTCAAGATTAATTTAGACGGTACGTTGAGTACCCCGAAGTGGTTTGAACTTACAAGGAGAAGGATTATATGGCGATATAAGAATATTCAAATACTAATGTTTAGAAGCTTTATTTGGGAATCTGGAAAATTATTTGATAGACATGATGCGGTACAGAATTATTGCTCGGACTTAGAATTAAATGGTTTATTAGATATATGCATCAAAAACTGTTATCTGGCTGCGAAAGATACTATTAATTCTATTAGTGCCTATGTATCAAATTCTGAAATAGATGTAATATCGTCGTGGTATGCGACATATTTCATTTTTCAGGCTGTCTTAATACCTATCTTATTACTTTATAAAATGTGTTCGAAAAGACTCGATAAGGATTTCAAGTTATGGATAAATGATATTGAGCAAACCAAGAGGACTTTAACTGTCTTGCAGGGATTTAATATCCTGGCCAAGAATTTGGTTGAAACTGTTAACTTTTTAACTCAGCCTATTATAAAGGACTTGAATGATATGAATCAAGATACCGCTTACGATAATAATCGAGCACCAGAAATGGATCTTCGTAAAGATAGATTTGATTTTTCCGATATTCCTTCTGCAACCATTAATCTATTCTCTAATGTTGGGGTTGATTTTAGCCGTCCAGCTGCTGATCTGAATGTCCTTGCGATGGGAGATGAAAAGTTTTATCATTTTATGTCTGAACGAGTTGAATCTAATGATACTCAACTTCATGACGAGTTTTTGTCATCAGAAGAAGCTGTTATTAGTAATTTTTTACAACAAGAATTATTTCCTAATGATCCAATTTTTGAAAATAGCCAACAATACCAGTCTCGTAATTTCCAAGGGACAGAAGAGTAAAGTAGAAAAAAGGTTTTCATGTATTTCGTTTATGACTTAGATAATTTGTGAGCTGAAAATGAGAGCTACTGATTTGTTATATTTTTGCAAGCAGTTAAATGACATAGATCTGAGAGATTTTAATTCTAGTGATATTCACCACGGAAGCATTTAATCGACTAAACGTATATTTTAAGTAAGCAGGAGTTTCTAAAAACCTCAGAACTACCAATGTTCTCTCAGATTTGACGACAGGACCCTTCAGCTATTATAGAGATCTTGTTCCTTCAGATCTTTGAAAGACAATCTTGGATTCCATTGGGCGGACGTATGCATTGGCTTAAAAACTTATTCTCCAAATAAGTGATTATTATATCTCATATGCTATCTAATTATATGGATTTTTTCTCAGCACCTTGAATGCCTTGCACATTTATAAGAGACTCTATAAGCAACAATTTAGGAGCCGTCAAATACAGGTTGAGTGGCAAACGAAAATAATATTTATTTATCCGGCGTCTTACATTTTTTATGGATAATACCATTAATTGTCCATGCTTTTGATTTCAGGTATGGAATTTCCAATAATATGTCGTTGAACTCGAATTGTGCCTTTATGCAGCCATCCAATTTTACTGCTGATACTGTCATACTTTTATTAGAGAAAAACTGAAAAATTATAACAAGTAATGCAAGCAACTGAACAGTATACATATACACGTTGGAGACACTATATGTCTTTTCTATCTTTATTTTCATTACCCAAATCGCACAAAGCTTCCCCAGACTATGCTTTGGATAGCTCGTCCAGTAATTCCACTTTACGTGTTTTTTCGAGGATTCTTTCAGACACAGGCAATTTCGCAATAATACTTCTTGCATTTACCTCTCCACTTTGTTCCACTGTGTGGATAACAAAATGACTCAATTACAGACAAAAAAAATATTATGTCAATAACATCAATGATTCTATATTTCCTAATAAGAGTTTGCGAGATCACAATTTGGGAAAAAGGTATAATTTCGAAAATAATAATTCTGATGGAGAACTCCTTGATGAGATGGATTTAGCGAGTTTTTAAGAACGGGGCCAATACGGTAGGTTAATAAATTCATGCACTATAAGAACTCTTAATACAGTCAATTCAGTCTATATTTGCTTAAGCCAACTTTAATACGTAATACAACTTCAGTGGCTTTCGATTTCCCATGATATTTTCCGATATTTCTTCTTCGAGCATAATCAATTACTTGAATTGGAATTTATTTCAATCATTAAGCTGCTTATCCAATTATGCCCGTGGAAGATATTAGATTTGAGCCGCTCATTTCTATAGTCAAGTTCATATTAAATGTCCTCAGATGAAGCTAGCTATGAGCAAGTTCTTACAATAGTTATTTCTAAATGATTCAAAATTTAGAATTGCACAGTCATATAATTCTCAAGGGATAAGCGATTGAAAGAAGTTTCGCATTTCTTCGACATGAATTGTAAATGAGAGGTATTTACTATCCACCGGTGTTTTATATTTACAGCCAGTTCAAAATCATGGAAAATATGATATTATACTACTTTGAGTGTATCTTACCTTGATATCGTTTCAATGAAACAAATGAAGACAATTTAATAGCCAGCAACTAAGCGACTTAAACAAAAGGTTTTAATATCAATAAAATATAATAGACACAGGCTTATGTAGAAATAGAAAAATGGTTTATTCCCATGATTTCTTGTTATCATTTCTCTAAAACAAATCGACTGAACTTCTAGTATTTATTTGCTATATGATATGCAAATATACCACCCTTAGTATATTGATAAATTAATGACCTTATCTACAGAAATTTTCGAAAAGATTAATGCTTTTAATTAGAGGCCGGGCCATTTAGTGTGATTCAATCTTTGACTTCTACTTGTTTTCGTAGCTTAAATGGTCAGTGATATGTATCTATGCGTTCAATTATTTATAGAGCTAGATAGAATAAGAGAAAGTATATTTGTAAAGAATCCTTGCGTATATTATATTTAGCTACTATTTCCTATTGTACTTTTATTTGTTGCAAGTCCATTAATTGCGAAAAACGCATTAGCATTCCATGATACCTACAAAGGATCACCTTTCCATTTAACGAAATATAATTATACATGGGTCATGATGATACTGAATCTTCCACGGTATCATTTAAATGTCAGTTGTACATTTCAATATTGATTCCACCCCTTAAGTCGTTATATTTCCTCTCTATCGAGGATATGTAGCAAATTTATTGAACCAAGTCACATGATTTTTAAAAAAAAATCTCGTGGCTGGTTAATGCAGCAATAGCTATAGATTGTTTTCTAGGCTTAATTTCATGATATCAAACCTAATGTACATTTGAAGACATGGTTTTTACTGTTAAATTGAATAAAAATACCAAATAATATAGGCAGTTATATTTAATTTTACAGAACCAAATGCCCACAGATAATAGCTGGTATGGTGTGGGTCAGCGGCTATCCCATCTTGTCACCAGGACTACGTATAATATATTGGAAGATCTTGAACGGTATACTCCAGGAGAGGCACATACGACGAGAATATGTGCTATTATTTCGTCTTCGATGTCAATGTTTGCAGGAATAATTGGTATATACTTTTTTTTGGCTATCGATTATAAGAAACGGGTTTTCAGGCATCAGTTGATTTTTTTCTTGATATTATACGATTGCATTAAAGCCTTATTCCTATTATTATACCCAGCAAGGGTGATTGCAAAGGCTTCTGTATATTATGATTTGAAATTTTGCAAGGTTGTGGGATTTTTCACAGCCCTATCTATTGAAGGGTCAGATATTGCAATTTTGAGTTTTGCTATTCACATCGCGTTATTGGTTTTCAACCCAAATCAGACAGTCAAAAGAGGCATGAGCTATGAGGGAGGGTTATTTCGATATAGGTATTACGTTTATGCCATATCTATTTTGCTTCCGATAATACTTGCATCTCTAGCATTCATAAATGGCGTTGGGTATGAACCATTAACAAATTGGTGTTACATGCCTACGCGTCCACTTTGGTATAGACTTGTATTAAGCTGGATCCCTCGATACTTGATCATTATTTCAATCTTCGTTATATATGGTTGTGTCTATCATCATGTGACAAAGCAGTATAGAAATGTTAGGAAAACAATGGTTAGAACTGATGAATCAGACCATGAGAATACTTCCATATGGAAAAAGTTTTGCAAAGCGTTGGGATTCGTGTTATTTTTGAATGTCATTCTGTCGGACTCTCTGAAACGGGATGATAACAATGATACTCCTATAAATGAAGAACAAGATGAGAATGAATCGGCAGAAACGCCTATAAACAACAATTATAACTTGCTGCCAGAGAGCCTTAACGAGGATGCATTGCAACAATTTAAAAGGCGTCAAATACAAGTTGAGCGACAAATGAAAACAATATTTATTTATCCGGTGTCCTACATTATTTTATGGATATTTCCACTAATTGTCCACGCATTTGATTTTAAGTATGGTCTTTCCAGGAAGCCAATAGTATGGTTAAACTCAATTTCTGCGTTTATGCAACCTTTGAATTGTACAGTTGATACTATTGTATTTTTAATAAGAGAAAGGCCCTGGAAGATTATAACAAGCCGAGTTGATACTTCACCAACTGAGAAATATACATATCCTCGTTGGAGACATTTCATTTCATTTCTACCTTTATTTGCGTTACCCAAGTTACATAAATCTCAAGCCTCAGAGCTTAAAGATTCACCAAATTTTGCATTAAATAATTCTTTCAGTGATTCCAACCTCGCTGACTACTCGAAAGCTCTCTCAGGTACACATCATGCGAACATTAATACGACTCAATCTACTCCTAACCAATTTAATACCAACAACAATGCTAATTTTGTACCTAATACGTATTTACGAAATGAGAATTTAGAAAAAAGGAATAGTTCTGATAATAGTTCTGATCAAGAGTCCCCCGATGAAATGGATTTTACAGAATTTTTAAAGATGGGTCCAGTACGGTAGGTCGTGTTTATCGATATATACATAAAATATCACAGGTATATTATTAGAACCACCAGTAAACTGAGTTCTACTCCATACATACTTCACTTAATAGATAACTAAAATCAGTAGGTATTGTCGAAGGAGCAGATTTCAATGCTGCAAGAATACTAACCTTTCGACGAATATAAAATTTAATCTATATAACACCTCCTCAAGTATGAGGCTACTATTGTTGCACAAGATATAAAGATTCTATTATTCCCTGCTGGGACATCTTCCAAGAACATGAATGAAGTCACATGATCAAAAAAAAAAACAACTTGTACATGGGTGGGAGTTGTAAGAAGTATATACTCTTGTCAGGGCTTACATATCTATCAAATTCAATCAGTTATATGACATGGTTATTAGAATTACATTAAAAATATAAAATTTGAACTCGAGGCAGTTGTATTTATCCACAAATAGAATCAAATGCCTACAGGAGAGAGTTTATATGGTGAGATGCATCAGGTTAGGACTACCTACGATGTTATGGCAGATCTTAACCGTTATTCTCCAGGAGAGGCACATACGACGAGAATATGTGCTATTATTTCATCTTCTATGTCAGTATTCGCAGGAATAGTTGGTATATACTTTTTTTTGGCTATCGATTATAAGAAACGGGTTTTCAGACATCAGTTGATTTTTTTCTTGATATTATACGATTGCATTAAAGCCTTATTCCTATTATTATACCCAGCAAGGGTGATTGCAAAGGCTTCTGTATATTATGATTTGAAATTTTGCAAGGTTGTGGGATTTTTCACGGCCCTATCTATTGAAGGGTCAGATATTGCAATTTTGAGTTTTGCTATTCACATCGCGTTATTGGTTTTCAACCCAAA
>JAMYHY010000159.1:0-19820 GCA_024586305.1 Debaryomyces sp. S3305
AGATTCCATTATTAGTTACTATCAGTTATACAAATGACAATGGATAATAGCGGAGTCAATCAAATAATCAATGCTTTGGAGGTCATATATGATCCTAAAGCGACGAATGATCAACGAAGAGAAGCACAAATATTCTTAGAATCGATTAAAACAAATGAAGAATCACCGTTTTGGGGCTATCAATTAGCCTTACCAGAAAATAATGGTAAGAATTACATAGTTAGGCACTTTGGATTGTCTTTGTTACAGAATTCTATCAATAAGAGATTTCATTTATTCAATTCAGACAAAGTTTCCACTATAAGAAACTGGGTTATTGAATTAGCTAATAAAATAAATGAAGATGATCCTCATTACTTGAAAGAAAAGTTAGCATTTTTGTGGGTCTCTATAGCCAAAAAGATATGGGGCTGTTTCCTAGTTAAGTCGTTAAAGGGAGATGTGTCAAGAGTGGATGAAAATGACGCTGAAGATCAAAATAATGATAAATCGTCTGTTGCAGAACAAGACTTAACCGATGGGTGGGCATCCATGGATTCAGATTTATGGAACTTATGGAACAAGAATGTCTGTTGTCGGGAATTAAGTCTTATAGTAATAAGAACCTTATTCGAGGATATCTATCTTCTAGACGACCCTATCGCATCAAAGAGAACAGCAATTTTAAATCAGCTAAGCGTATTAATTGTCACCCCCGATGATATCTTGAACTCAATTTATGAACCTAATGCTACTTTATCCCTTTGTAAATCTTCCACTGTTGGTTGGTTCACGAATTTGAGCGAAAACTTAGTTGAAATATTACTGAATAATGATTTCAATAGTTCGACTTGTGAAATTTTTGTTCCTAAGATTTTATCTATATTTAAAACGTGCTTACATTGGATCCAGCCTGTTGTCTTAAGAAATCAAAATATAATGCAAACGTTGATAAACATTTTGACTATTCCAGATGTGAAGTTGAAGACTCTTGCAGTTGACTGCTTGCACATTTTATTTACAAGAAACTACAATAACGATGAAGATTTTGAATTTTTTATTGGAAGTATATTTACAAATGAAGGTATAAATAAACTATCCCAGTTTTATCAGTCATTGGAAATTGATCCGAACGATGTTGACGAACAGATATACTCATTATTGAAGAAAACTGTTGAAATGATAGTCTCATTAAGTGAGTACTTGAATATATCATTGCCCCAAAAAAACAAAATATCATGGGAAAATTCTGATATCGATAACTATTTAAATTTGATATTAACAACTACGAACCACCCAAGTTTGATAATTTCAGGGTTATCGTTGCAAATGTGGGTAACTATCCTTAGGTTTGATGAATTGAGTTCAAAAAAACCGATTCTTAAAATTCTATTAGACTTGTTAGAAACTTCGGCCAATAGAACTTTAAACTATAGTATAATCGGCGAAGAAAATGTTTCAAAGATACTTCTAAATATTGATTTCGATTCGATTCCAGACGCAAATTCATTTTTATCAAATTACAAAAAGTTCAATGAAGATATTGTTAGAATAACAGTTTGTAAGAAGCCAGAAGAAGGATTAATGTGGCTTGAGAATAGATTGCAAAGCTTTTTCAGTTCTAAGCTTGGTGAAGAATGTATTCATGAATATAATTTAAATGAAAAGTCAGATGCATTGAACTATGGTACATCACAATTCAACATAATCGAAAATTGTATTCGAGGTATTTCAAGATGGAGAATATGGTATTCTGGAGATGATTTTGACGTTATAAATGATAGATTGAATAAATTAGTTGAAAGTCTCGGTGAGAGATTACTAGCCATGAATTTAGCATCCCCGTTATTGATCCGTAAGCAGGTACAAACATTAGTCCAATTTGCTCCGTTATTAAAGGATGTGAGTCCTTTAATGTTTCAGGTCTTGGAAAAAATCTTAACTACCGCAACTTTTGACTATCCTAGTAACATAAACGACGATGAGAAAGAATTGATCCGAGACTTGCGTACGAGTTGTGGTACAGAACTAAATCGTTTAGCATATATTATGCCTGAATCTTTGAAAAAGATATTCGGTGACTTGGAAAATGTCGTAGGTAATATTTTGTCTTCGAAAAAGGTCAGCGATCATGAAAATGTTGCATTTAAATCTTTCTTATTAGTTATTGCATCTCGTTCAACCATTGAAAATAAAGATGAACTATTCGCAAAAATTGTTGATCCTGAATTAATGGCTTGGTCTGCTCCTGCAACTGAAAAGGGATTAATGGATTTACATTGGTTCATGGAAAGAATCGGGATTGTTGAAATTGCATCATACTTTCAGAGCAGAGGTATTACGGCAAATACAGATCTCTTGGAAAGTAAAATGGACGATGAAGGCAAAATATTAAAGAATAAATTAAAAGATCATTGGTCCTCAATTTTTCCAATAAGGGCTACCAGAATATTTATCCAATATAGTATTGAAAAATTGAATCATGATTCACCAGAATACTTAAATTTGTTAAAGTTATGGAAGCCAAGGGTTCAGCCTATTATACCTCATATCTTGCAGCTTTTAACTCAAATACAAGCTTATCATGATCCTGAAAATTGGAAAGATTTACCGGATGCTGTTCAATCGTTCGTCAAGTACAGCTGCATGGAAAGGTTCTGGCAACAGGGCGTTTCGATTCAGAGCAAAGAAACATTTATAGAGGAAAATGTTAAAGCAGCTTTAACATTAAGAGACTTCGCTGATTCTGTTGGACATTTAATTAGATATACACGAGAATATGCATTTTTGACCATAAGTTCACTTTCTCAATTAGAAGATACGCTATATGAGATTCCAAATATTGGAAGTATGATTTGGAAATCAGTTGCAGGTGACACGGTGGGAATAACTTTACATAGTTGGAAGCATATGATTAACAGCTGTTTACGGAGTGTTATCAGAAATTGCCCAGTTAAATACGTGGATGTTTTCATGACTGATCTATTAACCAAAGCATTTACTGACATTGATAAATTATTGGTTACTAAATGGGAAAAGGTTTACATGAATGGCTTGCAACTTCAAGGTAATGAAGATGATGAAACATTGTCTGAAGAGATGATGGAGGAGCACATGTTGAGACAATTAACAGCGACTGCTGTTAGGTTCCTAATGGACATTGTAAGCCAATTTAATGCTAAAAACGTCACTGATACTCAATATGCTTGTAAGAAACTCATTGCTGAAAACAAAGAGGTTTTGGCTCCATTTTTGAGAATATGTTGTCATATCATCATGTTTAAAGATACTAAATGCTCATTTAATACCATTTTGGTTATAAGAAATGTCTTGTCGGAAATTTTGCTTAAGGACGATGAGGTAGATAAGTATCTTTGTGATAATCTAATCAAAGCTTTGTTGCATGTACTAATGGATGAATATTTTGTTGAAACTCATTCTGAAGCGGCCATTGCTTTAACGACTTTGTATTGTTCATTAAGGTCAAAGAATGACTATCCAGCAAGGGTCTTTGTTCAGATTTTACCAAATATAACTACACAACATATAAGTAATTTTGAAACTTTGTTGGTAAGTTCTAAATCTTTGAAGCATCAAAGATCTGCTTTATTAGAATTAATCAAAATTTCAAAAGAAGTTGATGAAGATTCTTCTGATAACGATTTAACAAAGAGAAAAAAACAATTAGAAAATGCTGTAGCTACAAGAAAAAAGAAACCTCAGAATAATGATGTTATGAATGACCCTTTTATTGAAAATGGTCCTCTTAATAATTTGTTTGGTGAAGAATAGTTTCTTCTCTTCTTTTATATTGTATTTATGTAATATTTAGTATTGGTACAGTTCAATAAATGGGTACAGTCGTGTTAATTAAAATCTCAGATAAAAAGAAAAACTAAAAACAAATCTATATATCCTACAAAACAACACGTAACACGAGACCCCCTATAATATAGTACAACAATGCCTATTAAGTCACTTGAATCATACTTATTTGAAAGGAAATTGGTTAATACTAGCTCGATTGAAATTCTTCAGAATGCCACTATTGGTATCGATGTAGAACATTACTTGAGCAGAATTTATACCTTCAAGAAAGAACAATTTTTATCAGGAATTGGAGGTATTCCAAGCTCGTTGAAAGATTATATTCATTCTGATTTACAAGTTTTTAAAGAGTTCAATATAAAGCCTGTTTTTATTATATCTGGTTTGGGTATTCAATTGCAGCACAATGATTATAAGACAAATGAATTATCCCCACAAGAACAACATCTTGAAAATACGTGGTCAAAGCTCAATTCAAAGAACCAGAATCCATATGGTTATAATAGCCTGAACAATGAATCCTTTAGATTATTTACGGATCCATTGCCTTTAAGGCCAATGATAAACGATTTAATCAAATATTTTATTGAAATCAATATTGACTACATGATCTCCCCTTATGATGCGTCTTTTCAGTTATCATATTTATACCAAAACAATGTGATCGATTCTATATATGGATCTACTGACTTACTATTAACAAAGATCGACAAGTTCATTTTAGGAATGGAATTTCAATCAAAAGACTTTAGATTCATTGATAAATTTAAAATTTTAAACGAATTGAATTTGACTGAAAAACAATTTGTGGATTTGAGTATAATGGTGGGCTGTAAAGTACAGCCGACAACATTTCCAACTTTCCCACCTTTACCTAAACCAACACCAGGTCAACCATACCCTCAATTGAGTTATTTCAAACTTCATTTGGAAATGATTTACCAATATAATTCATTCAATGGCAATAAATCTGCCGATTTGTATCCATATATTGTGGGCTTAAACGACCCCAAATTATTAGATTTATATTTCAGAGGCCATTCGGCCCTTAAATTTGTCCCTGTTTTAAATATGGACGGATTTGTTGACTTGTATTCGGTTGAAATGGCTAAGTTAGGTTTGCTAGATGAATCCGATTTAATAAGAAATAGCGACGAAGAAAATAGTGCTGAAACTAAGACTGATGGCGGCGAAACCGAAACTGATCTTGATACGACTACAAAATCGAAAGGAAGGGGTAAATCAGAGAACCGAAGTTCAGTTGCAGCGAATGGCGCACCTAGTGCTACCAAGAATATTGTGAAAGTTCCTAATAATATACATGATATTATTTCACAAAGACTACCACCTGAAATTTATTTCTACCAATCAATAGGATTATTACGTATTGAGATATTGGAATCTATAACGCAAGGCCAATTGAACATTAGACCACCACTTGAAAGTGGATTAAGTGATACATATAAAAAGTTGATTTCTCTTCCACATTATAACAAATTACTAGACATCCAATTCAATTTAATTACTCAATTATTGGCTAGATATTATCAAGTTAAAAAAATTAAGGTCGATTACTGGTTCAAAGATGAAGTGATCGAATTAAACAACAGGTTGACTCCTCCATTTTATCAACAAGTTAGCCACTTAGTGCATACTAATAGTGCACCAGGCGACAAATTCAATTTGGTTAAATTCTTTAATAACTTAGGCGAAGAATTTAAAAGAGGTTCCGTGTCCAATAAAGATGTTAAAACTAACGTAGACTTAATATCTACCGTCTTATTAAGAAATTTGTACTTGTTGGAGATTATTGACAATAAAACTAATAAGTTGAACCTGATTGGTAAAATATTGAAATCCTTTACTTCGAAATATGGTCTGGAGGTAAATGAAACCGAATTGCAGGAATTGATTGTTATATTATTGCTAATCAAGTCGAAGACAATCAAATTAAATGAGCCTAATAGAGAGTATAATGGAGTTCCAAAATTTTTCAAAGAATTTGGAAATGAAGACGTAAAATTAAGGGATGACGATTTGAGACACATAACTTTAATTTCCAGAATTTTTTCGCTTCATAAGTTTAAGGTATCGCCAATTAATTATCAGGGTCCTATTTCTAGAGCGTTGGTTAATTTCAGGTCACACGTCAAGTTTGTTTCTAATGCAGTCATTAACAATATTGAATGTTTGTTGGTTGATTTCATTGTACATCAAGAAAACAGTACCATAAAATCAAGATTTAATGATAAAAGTGATTGGTACAAATTAATTGATCAGTTGCCATTCTATAACGATTGTAATAACACCTTGTTGGGAATTTTGGGGGAGATATATTTTGAATATTCTATCAAGCAGAGGCTTTCGTCACAAGAATTATCAAAAGAGGAAATTATCAAGAATACTAAGGACCATATACTAAATTCGGTTTTCCAAATTAATAATTCCTCGTTCAATATTAACGTTCATGGGGTTAATAGCATAACTACTAGTCAATTACTCCATGATTTAGACAACGGTATAAAATTCTGGTCTTATTTCATTAAACTAGTTGAAATTATTCATGCAGAAGACTCTACCTTGATTAATGATACTTACTTTGAATCGATTCTTGAAACTGATAAGTGGTTACATGAGTTTGTATGATAATTTATACCGTTTTTTTTTATAGTTATTATTTCTTATATTATTCATGTTTCTACATCTATCTCCATATACAAGAGGAATATTTTAGAAATAGAGTAAGTTTAATACATAGGACATGATTTTAAAGGATAAGCGAGTTTGTGATTATATAAGCCTTATATGAATAGAAAAATAATCAACAACCTACAGTATAAGTACGAAAACACCACATAAATATGATCCTGGTCAAGAGTAGTAGAGCAACGAATAGGTCATTGAGAAGGGCGATTGGATTACGTTCTATAGGTATACTTTCTAAATTAAAACTCAAGTCCAGCCAGGATATATCCAAAGAAATATCAAATGATAATTTACCAAAAGTTACTGGCAATGGGCCATTTATAGATTTACCGTCATTCAAGCCATTAGGAAATCCCAGTGACTTGCTTAATATTACATTGCCTCAATCATCGAAATTGAGTATTAGAAATGGTACTATCATAGGGATAAATGGAGATTTGAAGAAGCTATCAAGTGTTCCCCAAATATTACATAAAACCGAATATCAAGAATTAATGTCTAATTCATCTGTATCGTTATTAATAAATGGGGGCATGAATAATTATTCAATAATTGAAGTAAACAGCATGGAGGACAAATGGACTATTTTGAATGATAAGAGTATTATTGCATGGACCGGTTTTAATCTACAATTAAAGCCGATAGAACTTCTTGAAAGATGTAATAGTTTTCAAACCGATGGAAAAGGAATAATTATAGTGAATGGAGAAGAACAACTATTTGATATCACATTAAGTCCTAATGAACAGATTTTAATAAATCCAAATAGCTTAGTTGCTTCTAACTCATCAATTAGTTATTCAACTCTTAACCGCCCTTGGACTGAACCATTAAAATTTTCCAGGAATTTTCAATTACCTGCTATGTTTAACTCTTACATCAATAGTTTTAAATCATTCATCAGCTCGCAATACTCAAGAATAATTACTTCCCTTGGAATTATTAACCAAATGAAGATCTTAAGAAGCTACTACAATTCTTTTAAAAAGTTTATTATTTATAACGTTATCAATAAGTTCTACAATAAGCCAATTTATTTCAAGATTACTGGTCCTGGAAGATTGCTTCTTGATAATAATGTCCATCTTACGAACCGCAAAAATTTCACTAAGAAAGAAATTAATGATATTTTGAGAAACTAAGTAATTTTAGGCCACCTGTTTAGGGTTGAATTGTTATTTACTCGTATATATCTCTCAATAATTAATTAATTAGATATACATAAAATTCTAAAAAATAAAAATTACAAAATTGAGCTCTTTGATTCTATTTGAAAAAATTCTCTAGAAAACAAGGAAAATAGCTCACCAACTTTTATCGACGAGAAAGTACATGAAAGAAACACTTATTAATTAATTTCTGCATTAATATAACCCTGGCTATTTCAATTCGACTTCTGTTATTTCATTATTTATTTTAGATTATTTCAATTCGCCTCCTTGAATTTATTACAACTCAATTACACAACCAAATATTTACCACAAGCCATTGCGAGATATTTATGACTAAACTAGAATGGAAATTTATAAGATAACCACACCAGGAGAGTGGACATACTTTGCAAAAGGCAATGCTAATATATTGTTCAAGTATACTGGTAGCAATGATTATTTAAGGCATAAACTATTAAGAGTCAGATTATTGAAGGAAGATGAACAATACATCTCTACTTGCGAACTATATGATTTTATCGAATTGAAATGCAAACCATTATTTCCTCATCAAATCATTGATATTCAGTTAGTAGTGTTGACAACTGATTTTGTTAATCAATTGAATAATGAAGGGAATAAATTAATGGTAAAAGAAAGGTATGGATTGTTATTACCAAACATACTAGATGGTGATTATTGTAAACAATTCTTATCCAGAAATTGCCAACTATATATTGGAACTAATACTACCGTTCAAGAAGCTGACGTAAATAGGAATAGAGTACCTGATAAATTGCAAGGTCAAGAACAGAAGAAATCACAGAAACAAGAGCAATTCAACAATGATATTGATTCAGTTATATTTGAAATAAAACCGAAATGGTTATATGACAACATTTCTTCAAATTATTGTCGAACTTGTCTGCTTAATCAGTTAAGAGGATTTCAAAGACATTTTTGTCCCCTTGATTTATTGTATGAAGAAACAATTGATCAAGGCCTAGATGATATACTCCTGCTCATACCGCAAGATTTACTAATAGAGATATCTGAAACCAATAAAATCCCTGTCAAGCAGTTATTTCGAATTTTTTTAAATAACCCAAATAATGTATTTCAGAAATTAAAGGAATATCAAAGAATAAATAATAAGAATGACTTGATTAAGAATATTACTTCCATATATGATGTCCTGCAGAACCTTTCGTTAGTAATGACTTTAAGAGATGTTGGGCTATTTATTAAATTTGAGAAGTATAACAAGTATAATAATATCCATAATTCACACAACAACATTAATAATCTAATCAATATTGAAGGATATGGTAAATTCTTGTTGACCTGTAACATATATGATTTAGATTTGAAATCGAAATTAAAATACAAACATTGGCTTGATACTGAAGAGAAGTTGCAAAGTATATATAATTCTTCAAATCCAGATTGGAGACATTGCGTCAAAGTTCATGATAATACTAATAACTTAGGAACCTAAGAGTAATATAATTTAAACTTACGCTCGATTTATTAATATATGATATTTATCTTTATTTAATTAGACGTATTTGATAGAATTTTATTGTAATATTTTCTCTATAAAATAAATTTCGTAGAAATTTTACGAAAACACATCTACCATACATCTTCTTGAAATTTGTTCTGAGTCTTGAACGATCTAATTAATTCAGCAGACTTTTCATCAGAAATATTTCTTCCTTTAGCTATGATCTTAGTCAACGTGCTCTGGACATCTCTTGCCATTTTAGATGCATCACCACAGACATATATAAAAGCGCCGTCATTTAATAATGAATTAATCTGTTCAGCGTTCTCTAATAACTTGTGTTGAACATACTCTTTGTTTTTAGGATCCTTTCTTGAAAAAGCAACATTCATTTCAAATTGTGATCCTAAAGCTTGCGCATATGATGGCCATTCATCTTTGTATAAGTAATCTTCATCTTCACTCCTACAACCATAAAATAACATTACTTTACCGATGGTGGCATTATTGGTTTTAATTTGAGAAACTTTTTCTCTAATAAAACCTCTGAAAGGAGCAATACCAGTACCAGGTCCAATACAAATTATTGGGGTTGATGGGTTGCTAGGTAACTTAAATGTTGATCTTCTAACATGTACAGGCAACTTATAGTTCGAAAATTTGTTTCTCGGTCCTTTCAAATCGTATGTAACAGTAGGTTTATCTGTTTTATTATTTTGTTCAATTTCTATATTCTTTAATAAGTTTGTGACGACCCCTGTAACTAGTTGACTCCCTATTTTCTCAGATTCGACTACTGCTGTAACATGTATAGCAGTTTTTTCGGACAAAGACGACGAAGAAATCGAATAGTAACGTGCTTGCAAATGTGGAACAGATTCTACGATAAACTCAAAGGGAACATTATTCCATGGTTTTCCATCTGAAATCTTCAATAAAGCGTCCGCCATGTTGTAACACTTTTCATGAATCTCCGTAGCAAACAACTCTTTGCTATTACCTAATCTTAAAGCTTCCTTCTTCGTTTCTTCATCTGGCGCAAACTGGGCAATTGATAATAAAAACTGTCTAGAGACATCACCAGAAATCTCTAAGTGATGTCTAACAACAGCACCATACGTAATCGGAGTATGGAACGGAATTGCAACTGTTGAATCTGCGGCCTTAAGTTCAAAAACGTTATCTGTCTTATCATATAAATCAAATGCTTCTAAGAATTTTTCAATATTTTCATTTGCGTTTGATGGCCAGATGGCTAAGTGATCACCTGTCGAATATCTTAAGTTAGTTCCAGATAAATCAAATTCTGCATGAACACAAGACCTAGTCTTTGAATTGAATAATTCTTGAGTTTTTACTACTTTCGATAAAAATGGATGAGCGTGATCAAATGGACCCTTTGACAAATCTACCGAATTAGATACATATGCGGAGTTTGGTTCACCATGTGAAACTACGGCATCATCGATCGAATGAACAGATTCAATCAAATTCAAACTTGGTTGATAGACGGCTTCGTGTTCTTCAAAATTTAAATTATTCTTCAAAGAGTCAATGACCAGGTCTTTCCAACTCAAGAAATCTTCATCCATGGTACCCAAACCATCGTCTCCTTCTCCGTAAGCACTGAGTCTTTCTGCTCCTAACTCTTGTAACCTTTCGTTGGTCTTCTTACCTATGGCATTGTAAAACTCGTACGTTGAGTTACCTAATCCGAACACGGAGAATCGTAATGTTGAGAGAGTGTCTGCCTCATTGTCTAAGAAATTAAAAAACTCAATAGCGTTGTCGGTCGGCTCCCCTTCACCGTAAGTAGCCATCAAAAAGAAGCACAATACATCTTCACTGATGTCTGCAAAGCTATCAAAATCGTAGTCCGCAAAGTCCACTGTCATCGGCTTTAACCCGAACCTCGAGCCTAATTCCTTAGACAACTTGGACGCGTAGTCTTCAGCGGTTCCTGTTTGACTCCCGTAAAAAATAACACAGTTCTTATTGTTTTTATTCAATGTTTCTATCAAATCCCTGGAATGGCCTCCAGCTGATACATTGGCAACAAAACCGGCCGACGTCCCATCGTCTCCAGGCCAGATTTTATCTTTTCCAAAATATACCAAAATGGCAAGCGCCAACGCTACCATTACAGAATAATCTAAAGTATCTAAAGCCATTATTAATATTTGCTATGAATATATCAAATGATTTGTCTATTTCTAATAAAAAACCTATTTTGATTTAGGTGTAAATAGCTGAAAATCAAGTCGTGAATAACGTTCGATTTTATTATACGATCGTACTCAAAAATGCGTGTGATACTCTTTCATATAAAGTTGGGCAATAAGAGTACAATCTTGTGAAAGATCGGTCTCCACTTAACATTGTACCTAAATATAGACGATATTTACCAATACTACATACAATTCTCTTCAAACTGATCCTATGCAATCTGTTGAGTTTATTTGAATATGGTCGTATTATGCATGTGTCAGCGACGCACTACTACGGTCTATGGCCGCAACAACTGGACTCAGGATACTTGCGTAAACCAGTATCACAAGTCTAATGTCTCAGTCGATCGTATAATCATTTGTATTCGGCTCATGATGAGTCTCTGGCATCTTGTTCATTTACAGGGATCGGATCTTGATTATCTAGTTCTTGGGTAGAGGTTTGTTCAGGTACCAGTGCCGGTGCGGGTGCCACATCTAATGATATGCCATACGCTTTTTCTATTGTTGTCAATGCTTTTTTTTCGGTATCGATGTCGAACTCATCTCCGTAAACGGCCTTGATATATGCAAACACTGAGAGTGGTGTAAACTCGACTAGAGAACGTCTTCCTAATTTAAAGTCGACATTTTCGACATTATTGGAATCCTTCTGTACCTCTTTATCTAAGTACTCTCTTTTGACAAGTTCATTGATGAGGTCGGGCAAACTGGCATTGAAACTCGAGTTTTTAAAATTAGGATGGTCGGATAGGCCAAAGCGCTTTAGGCCATTAACCAACTCGTATTCCGACATGTGATTCTCTGATATTATGAGGAGCGACATGATTAATAATGTCACCCCTGTTTTAACCATGTCAGTATTAGATCCCAAACTCGACGTCTTATTGTATTTGGGTAAGAAGTATTGATTGTCACCACTATTTCTGTTGTTGGGTACTCCAGCTTCACTATCCGTAAGCCAAATTTCCTGTAGCACGCTGCGACCTTCAGGACTCAAACAATTCGTCAACATCAACTGATGTTTCCCATTACTCTGGCTTGACTTATTCTTCTTGTCTCCTCCTTTTGGTGGCACAACTACTAGTGTAAGACCGTACACTTCCTTTAAAGTATGTTTCACCCTAGTAATCAATGCATCGTAGTTAATTCGACGATTCGAATATAGTTGTGTGATGTGTTCTCTTCTAATAATCTGACTTTTCAATTCTCTGCTCATGACATACCGTATCACTTGATTCTCAACGTCTTGAAATTCTTTATCATAATGTCTCGTAGGCTCATATTCAGATTCTTCTGAATCTGACTCGAATACTCCTGATTCTTCTAATTCTGCTTGTGATATCGTTCGTTTAGGCATCTTATCATGTTGATTCGCTTTTTAGCACGCTAGACAAGTATAATTTTTATTCTCATAAAATTTCACCTACCTCAAATGTTTACATAAGTGTTATTGTTTAGTATGCATCCCCGGGATTATATACAATCCATAGTCTTTATAATACCGCATAAGCGGTTGGATGAATCATACACAGGTGAAGAACCTCCACAATTCATTTTATTTGTATAAATACCCCCACAAATTAAGGAATGAAAAATTTCTAAGAATAATTGCTTATGAGAATTTTCTAATAGCTTATAGATATCTGTGAATTAGGGAATGAAAGGAAGTTTAGTAACGGATTTCATCAAGTTCAATTCACGGAGGTCAACCGTGTACTCTACCAAGGGGATGGTTGTCTCGTCCCAAGCATTGGCCAATCACGCAGGTATTAGAATATTGTCTAAAGGAGGCAATTGTGTTGATGCAGCAATTGCTGTTTCTGCAGCATTGTGTGTTGTTGAGCCAGGCTCCACTGGTATTGGAGGTGATTGCTTTTCGTTATATTACAAGCGTGAGACTAAAGAAGTCCATGGCATGAATGGTACTGGGAGGTCAGCCAAAAACTTGACCATTCAAAATATCTGTGATCGCTACAATAATGGCCAGCCAATGAAAAGAATTCCTCCTGAGTCTGTATTGACGGTAAATGTTCCCGGAGCAGTGGCCGGG
This sequence comes from Debaryomyces sp. S3305, assembly GCA_024586305.1. Lineage (NCBI taxonomy): Eukaryota > Fungi > Ascomycota > Pichiomycetes > Serinales > Debaryomycetaceae > Debaryomyces > Debaryomyces sp. S3305. The sequence goes on from JAMYHY010000159.1 coordinate 13,453, forward strand.
TGGGTGGATTCTTATGAAAAGTGGGGATCTAAAAATGTAACTCTCAAAGAGATATTGGAACCAGCAACTTCGCTAGCCGAAGATGGATTCCCGGTGTGTGAGATAGCATGTCTATTATGGAAAAGTGCCGAGGATAAGCTTAAAAAACAAAATCCTGACCCCAAACTAATTGAAAACATGTTCCTTTTTGGGAATGCGGCCCCAAATGAAGGAGACTTCGTTACTAATAAACCGCTTGCTAAGGCATTTAGAGCTATTGCTAAAGGCGGAAAGGAAGGTTTCTACCAAGGTCCAGTAGCGGAAGCAATTATCAGAGAAACATCGTCTAGACATCATAAATTAGATTTGAAAGATTTAGCGACCCATACATCGACTGTTGTAGACCCAATTAATACTAAATTCGAAGATTACAAAGTATGGGAAATTCCACCTAACGGCCAGGGTTTGGTTGCATTATTGTCGTTAGGAATTATTCAGCAGCTTCATAAAAGTGGCAAGATTGATTTGTATAAATTGAAACATAACTCAGCAGAGTACCTCCATATTTTAATTGAGGCATCTAAGATTGCATTTTATGATTCGGATGAATATGTTACAGATCCTGAATTTTCAAAAATCCCACTTGATGACCTCTTAAGTGAATCCTACTTGAAAAAAAGAGCTGATTTATTCAGCATGGATAAAATATTAGATAGTAGTGTTATCGAGCATGGAGTACCAAACCCCAGATATAAATCGGACACTGTATACCTTGCAGTTACTGATTCTAATGGAGACGCTTGCTCATTTATCAATTCTGTATATGATGATTTTGGTTCTGGTATCGCTGTTCCAGATTACGGATTTTGTTTACACAACAGAGCTGCTAATTTCAACTTAACACCTGATCTTAAAAATTGTTTTGAAGGAGGTAAGAGACCTTACCATACAATTATCCCTTCATTAATTACAAATTCAAAAGATGATTCATTATTTGCAGCATTCGGTAACATGGGTGGTTACATGCAGCCAGTCGGTCAAGTGCAACATGTGTTGAATTTATGTGTCTTTGGTTTTACCCCTCAACAGCTGATTGATCTGCCAAGGTTTTGTCTCAATGCTACAAAGGATAGAATAGATTCAGATAGAGGTAAAGGCAGTGATGGACCAGTATCAACTGCCGTGACTGAAGTTGCATTAGAAGATGGAATTGAGCCAATTGTTGTTGAAGAATTATCAAAATTGGGACATACTACAAAGGTAGTTACCGGGCATAACAGAAGAATGTTTGGACGTGCTCAAATAATCCAGGATATGTCTAAAGATGGTCAGTTAATATATGCTGCAGGTTCAGACTTACGAGGCGATGGGGCTGCTGCACCATTTTTTTAGGTTTTAGAGCTTCAGAAATCCCTGACTATATGCATTCATTTTGATGAAGTAAATCGGTTGTATAGTGTAGTGGTTATCACTTTCGGTTTTGATCCGAACAACCCCGGTTCGAATCCGGGTACGACCTACATCTTATTTTTTAGTACATCTTAGTCTGATTATTGACTACTACCAATCCAAGATAGATTATTCAATTTCTAGCAATGTAGAACCCATTTTCTTGAACAATATTATTCTTCTAGGTTTCTGTTAGCAATTTTTTAGAATACATTATACCTAATCATCACTATCTTCAATAAATCCCTTAGGCTTCCGTGCGACAACCGATATACCGAGGTCAGGACTCCGGATTTTAGCGTATGATAGAGTAGGATGAACAACATTCATCTTGTCAGGAAACTCACGACATAGCTGATAGAGATTGTATAATGTCAGACGATGTTAGAGATCTGATAAATGGTATTAATGAAATGCTAGAGAACGCTTCATTAACTAACACAGAAAGCATGTATTGTCGCTATGATGATGAAATTAAAATTACAGACTACGCAACTTCATTCAATTCGATTAATCATAACGCTAAACCAGACTTAAGAAACATTAAATATAAGACATCTACGGAACATTTGAATTGTCCAGTCTGTCAGCAGCCTTTTTTAGAGCCACTAACAACGATATGCGGGCATACGTTTTGTAAAAGCTGCATTTATGAATGCTTTAAAGCTTTCAATGGGAATATTAACGATGACTTAAAAGGGTCATGTCCATTGGATAGAACACCTTTGGATGCGTCGAATGTGAACGACTTATTCCCCACGCCTTTGCTTGTTACCAATTTAATTGATGACCTTCAAGTGTACTGTTTGAATCATGAAAGAGGCTGCAAATGGACTGGATGTCGCTGGGAGTTAGAACATCATGTAATATCGGACTGTGGTTATACAGGTGTTCAGTGTAATGGGAAAAGGTGTATAAGGAAGAGCAATGAAGAAGACAACGATAATGTTGGTGATGATTACGATAATGACGAAATTTGTACAATGATAGTAGAACGAAGATTTCTTTCTGATAATGAAACTAAATGCGTACATGAGATATTCCCATGCGAATATTGTAATGCAGATCTCACAAAGATATCTGAGGAGCTGCATTTGTCAGATGAATGTATATACAATTATCAGATATGCGAGTTGTGTTTAAACGATATGATACCGCTTAAACATTTGAATAAACATAAAGAGAATTGCTCCAAGATTCGGCATTTCAAGTGTCCAGCTCGCGAAATTGGTTGTAGCTGGATAGGAAATAATGAACCTGCGTTGGAAATTCATTTACAAAAAAACAATTGTCAATTGAACCAGTTATTGCCATATATTAATAGGCTTAATGACAAGATAGATTCTGTATCAACAGAGAACAATTTTTTACAGAAGCAAATCAATAAGATTTTAAGTCTGATAATTCAAGGTAAGATAACAAATTTAGGGTACAATGAACCGATTGAAGAAATAAACAAATATAATTCCTCGATTACGTCTTTGGAAGATCAAGATAAATTGGTCTATTTAAATTATGAGATTGATAGGTTAAAATTCGAAATGGAAGAAAAAATAATCCCGTTTATAGATAGAGAGAACTCCTCTTTAACTGATAGAAAATCAATAATCAATGGATTGGTTAATGATAATTTTATGATGAAAGATGATTTAAATTTGCAAAGGGTTTTGATTAATAGTTTACGGAAGCAGTTGCAATTTTTACTATTTACAAGAAATTCGAGAAATATGAATAATCCAACTTTGAATTCAAGCATGGATCCGGAAAGCTTAGATGTCTTTGATATGCCATCAAGAAATAATTCTGAAGAAAGGCTAAACCTCAAACTATAGTTAAACTGTTAGTTATTTCATTTGGTATGTATTATTGGCTTGTATGAAAGTCTAAAACTTAATTCACGCTTATTTCGCATATTTTTTAAAATTCTGTAATTTGTGCACCTTTATTCAAAACTTCATTGATAAATTTAATATACTATTCAACACTACAAAACAAATACTAAAAAAATATATATAAATTTAAACATGCAAAAAGGACTTCAGTAAACAAACAAGATTCATCACCATAAACTAGGTAAGTCTTCCCAGTCGTTATTTTCTCTTCTATTCCAATAACTTTTTTCACCGGTGATATAAACCCATTCACCAGTTTCTGGAGACTTTTCATCACCACCAACCTGTGTGAAAAATTTAGGCTTATGAGTTTCTCCCCTAATATCTAATTCCTTTCTCTTTTCTCTTTGCATATATTCAATACTAACTTTAAGCTCTTCAGCCTTCGGTACATCACCACTTCTATATACCAAGATATCTGGTCTCAATCTTGTATCTGTTGGTGGCAAGTTACCACGTTCAATATCTGTGATTTTATTCAACGAACCAGCATATTTAGTAAAACCATATTTCTTGGTGTAGTTGGGTAACAATTCTCCAACGGTCCAAATTAATTTTTCTGTTGTATTGGTTTTCAAAGTTAATGATTCAGTCCATTTACCGGTAACTGAATATGGTAAATTTTTTTTATTTGGGCCAATTGATTTAATAGTTAAGTCTTCGGATCTTCCACTAAACATACCACTTTTTGCAAATTCAACAATTGCTTTGAATCCGGTTGAAGATTTTACAATAATTTCTGAAGACGGCTCCGAATATTTTTCACCGGCGATAATATTTTTCAATAAAGTAATTGGTTGGTTCCATGTGAATAATTCACCAGTAGATCTGATCGTTAATTTGCATGTACCATTTGTAAAAACTTCAAAGTTTTTACCCCAGAACTTTTGATTTGGAGCAGGACTAAATGAGAAGGTCCAATCTTTTGATTCAGCAAACATAGCAAAAACTGGCGGCCTATGGCTAACTTTTTCACTAATCAATCGTATGCCATGGTCTTCACGGACTAATTCATATGTTTCTCCTAATAATGGATTGAATGGCTTACGTGCATTTCTTTCCTTAACCCTCATGGGAGAAAGAAAACTTACTGCAAAAGCTGCGATCCTTAGTATCCTTTCACCAGTATCATCTTCACAAGTTACCTGCAACGCATTATCAATCAATTCACTATATTCAAATATTTCCGCATACTTTTGTAAAATAGAAATTGGCTCATTGATGTCAACAGGCATACGAAGTGTCGACAAATCTTTCCCAACATTCTTTCTTACAAATCCTAATATACTAGGTGGATGGTGATCGCAAATAGGGATATCATAATCACGTTCAACTGGATCATGCGGTAAAGGATACAAATTATCATCATTGTCATTCGAAGGAGGCTCTGCTATTGAGTTGTTAATAACAGTCGTTTCAAGATAATCATCATCATCATCATTTGAACCAGAGGACGAGGAAGACGAAGAAAGTGATTCTTGATCTTCATACTCATCAGCACTTTCATCTGAGTATGTGTTAATTGATTGCTTTGTATTTGGCTTATCCAATAACACTACACCAGAATTCATTGCATCTATGTACTCTTTGGCATCGTAAAATTCATTAGAAGAAAAGATGGAATGTACATCACCCGCAGATCCTCTTGCGACCCCATTAGTTGAAATAGCAGACTTCAATTTATCAAGCACATGTTCTACGTCGTCTGAAATTCCCAGGATATTTAAAATCAATGATTCTGATGACGCATCATTCTTAAATTTTAAAGTGTTTAGCTTCTGAGAAATCGTTTCTAAATCACGTACCACAGAAGCATTGTCAGATTTAACGGGAGTCTTTTCATGAACATCCCTTTCGCAAGCATACTGTGATTTCTTGACTTCATTGAAAGCTTCGACCCACAAATTAAAGTCTTGCGCATTGACAGTTTTTAAACACCAAGCTTCCATTCCTGAATCAATGATAATTTCTCTCTTTTTTGCGTTTGCGCTAACTATAGACTGCTTTATTGGCATTTGTCCCCTCAATTTGTTATCGTTCACTCTGAAGTACGATAATGTGCCATGATGAAAGTTAAGTATGAAAAACCTCTTCACAAACCCTTGGAGCTTCTTTCTTCTCTTTTTCAATAGCACAGACTGTAATAATTCTTCGTTGTTGGCCCTGGAGCTATTGGGTGTTGAGACTTGCAAGTCTTGGCCTCCAGAACTCTCACCATTACGAAGTTTCAATTCAGTACTGGATTTCCTTTGAATAGTCAGCTTGCGTCTATAAATACTATTCTTGTCAGGACTAGCAAACAAGATTTTCGAAGTGAATAAAATCTTCTTCAGAATAGTCTTGGAAAACGAGTTATCAAATATAAATGCAAAAACACCCCCCTTCTCGATTTCGTACTTCCCATGAACTAACTCATCAGAAATCAATTTCTTATAGTCTTTCACCAAAGTCAAGTCAGAATGATTCAAATTATTAGTAAATGTGTTTGACCGTGACCGTGTCTTGTACACGTTGGAATTGGCCAAGTTGACCGACGAAATGCTACTTCCTAAACTATCCACACTCCCATTCAAAACATCATCTTTAGTAAAAGATGATGTTGACCGTGGAATTGGATTTTCAGATCCTTCCTTCGTACCTTCTGACAATTCATTTTTACGGTAAATCGCAAAATTAATCGACTTCTTCAATGGTTTGACCTGCCAGTCAATAATACTATTATCGGGAGCATACACCCATTTAACTAAAAAATCTTTAGAATGAACTTCTAACGTTTCCATACCGGATTGATGTACGTAGTGGAACTTTTTTAAACCTCAGATTTATTGACTTTTCACCGCTTTATATCCGTTTGTTCATCAACCTTGACATATGATATTGAGTCTCCACTTGTAGTAACGAATAATAGCGATTATATACAGTATATGAAATTATGACACATGTAATATTGATTTTGCCCAAACACTTAATCTCTGTAAGGAAACCGGGTACTAATATAGTAATTACTTATCTCTGTATATTATATATGTGTTCTATAGACCAAGTAGA
>JAMYHY010000016.1:0-269073 GCA_024586305.1 Debaryomyces sp. S3305
TCCTGATTAACGAGAATTTTGAATAGTAGTGGTAGCTTATCGTGCTTCGGCTGATTCAACTCAGATAAACACTAGTAATACGCATTAGAGGTTATTGCAATGGCTTCAACGGGATTACCATCCGCTATTCATTTTCAGTCACAAACCAGTAACTCCACACCATCGGAGATTCCACAAATTCCTAGATTGATTCGGTTAGATAATGGAGATATGACTGCAATAGATAAGAATAAAGAAATACCAAGCAATAAAAGTGAGCATAAAATGAGAACAGGACTGACGGAAGGTAAGCCAGTGCCGGCACTGGCTCGGATGAGTAAGCGATCGTCGTCGTCATCAAATGACCTTCTATATGAAAGAGATAGATTCAAGGCGAGGTTTCAGACGCTTAATACAAAGGTAAATAATATACAGAAGATAAATGGACAGGATGAGATTATAGATTCCGACTATTGTACTGTTGTGGATGAGAATTGTGAGGTGTGCGATGGACTAATAGGGACTAAGACGACCAAGTTGAATGTTGAGTCGGACCATGAATGCATAAAACAGTATACGACAGAAGAAGCCATTTCTCCACTAGATAGCGGGTCGAGGTTTTACAAGGAGGATTTGAAGGTACTGCAGCCGTTTAAGGAGATAAATACACGAATCCTGGTAAAATCAATAACATACGGACAGCTACAGTATGTATTCAATTGGTACTTCAATAGGCCGCTTCCGCCTACAAAGGACATGTTTCCTTGGCTCCATGGAATCCACAAGGAGAATTTTGCACAAAGACAATATTTTATCGCCCAGCAAACAGGCTATTCATTGAATAATTTTGATCAACTGAGGCCAACAAGCGCAAGGTTTTTAATGTGTGTAAATTCCTCGTCAAATAGCTTATCAGGCCAGCCATTGCTTAAAAACACGGTTAAGCTCAATGAAATATTACAGCCCATTGACGTCTCGAAGGCAGAGGTATCAGACTTAGTAAATGAGATTGTTAGCAATATTTTTCAAAACGAGGACCTATCAACTCTAAATGAACTATTAGGTATATTCTTCGAAGACTGTGTAAGTATCGGCCATCTACCCTTCTTTCTTGATTTGGATCCCGATTCCGGTGTATCCTTGAGGAATTTTCACATTCAAGTAGCCAAGCTGGCTCTTTGCTCAGATTTCATCGTATACTGCTTTGATAAAGATCACAGTACTTATAGCTGTCGTTGTGGTGCTATAGCTCGTGTCATATGGCTTACTCAAATATATAGTGCTTACCGCGAAGGTCAAGAAAGCTCGAGATATAATGTTTTTGTTCCGGATGACATACAAGTCTTAGACAACATATTACGGAACCAAAACGAGTATACGAAATTTGAAGGCTTGTTTACATTCAAACCTAATAATTCAGCTCTAGCCTCCTCCCTAGACTCAAGCAAAAAGACGCAGATAAACTTGAAATTGGATGCATTTAAATCTAATACATTGTCTATATGGGATAATGATTATCAGATCAAGGAAAAAATTGAAACAACCAGAATGTCGGCTGCAACTAAGATAAATAAGAATGTTTGGGTTGGTAACATATGGGACCATCAAATAATGCTAATTCATTTACTGAGAAATTCAGGGAATTTAGAAATTACATTCGATACTTCAGATAAAGTTAAAGATTTATATTGTGACCCTCATAATTCGATAATTACGAAGGAGACGGCTAACTCCAACGATATATTTAGCTACTTACCACACCCAAAGGCGAATTGGCGTTTATTTATACACTGTCATAATGATGCTTCTTTTCCAGATCTACCAACACTTTCGTCGTTACTATTCAAATATACTATTTCAACTCATCACTCAACTGATCAAGAGTTTCATACACTAGAGTTCCCACCATCTGGGTCAATAGGACTTGGGGATTGTCGTAAAGAGGCGTTGATGTCCATTGTGAATACCTGTAAATTACTTTACTTATATTCATCCTCAACATCATATGATAGAGATGTATTAAGCTCATTAATTTATTGCTCAGATGGGTATACAGAACTGTCCTTATTAGTCTTGTGCTATTTAATGTATTCAAAGAACATTGAACTAGACCAGGCAATGCTTGATTTGCACCTAGATTACGGCCGGCCGTTTTATATTTTTAATACTGATGTCACAATCTTGAAGAAATTACAAATTATTTTGAATAAATTCTCTCCAAAAACTTTGGGACGATCAATAAATTGGCGAGAATTAGAAACTATAACGAACCAAGAGCTTAATGAATTGTTTTTACCGCAGATATCTAGTTCGGTACCTAATCAATCCATTGCCAAGAATTTAAAACTAGGTTATATCGTTAATGAATCAGACTCGGATTCTAGTTCAGATGAGGCCAGTGATGATTCAGACTGGGACGATGAATTCTGCTCCCCTACAGATTGGGTTAAGGACGTCGAAGGTTCAATACCATCGCGTATCTTGCCATATTTATATTTGGGATCGTTGAAACACGCGAACAGTTTACCTTTACTTTCCAAGTTGGGAATTAAGAAAGTCATATCCGTCGGCAAACCATTATACTGGCTTAACGGCTATAAGTTTCAAAAGAATAACAATGTCTCTATTGATGAATTGGATGGTGGCAATATTGAAGTGTATAATATAACACCATCGAATTCGAAGTCCAACAGCTGTTGTGTCGACACCGTATTGAAGGTCAATAACTTACAGGATGATGGTATTGATGAACTATCTGCCTCCTTACCCAGTATTCTCAAGTACATCGATAATGAATACAAAAAATCAAATGGCGAGACTAAAATCTTGGTCCATTGTCGTGTTGGTGTTTCCAGATCGGCCACCGTTGTGATTGCCGAGGTGATGAAGAGATTAAATATTACTTTACCAAAAGCATACCTTTACGTAAGAGTCCGCCGTTTGAATATCATAGTTCAACCCAACTTACGGTTTATGTATGAGTTATTTAAATGGGAGGAAGGAGAAAAGAGAAAACTATTACAGAATAATGAGTTTGATGCCCATGACATAAAGACACACGATACCCTACGTGAAATAGATTGGTTTGTTATGTGTCGTGAAATAATGAACCTAAATCTTCCTTATTTAGTGAAGTGAGTAATATACTTCCTTTTTGTCTTATATTTTATCCTAATATTAAGTAGCTTTTATACATTCGTACTACACTGTATGCCTTCAATATGATATTTACCCGCACACTAAAATTTTTGGTCGGTGAACTTAAACGATCCTTAGAATTCCAGTAATTAGGTAGTTTGAAGTTCTATTTATCAGAGTTTGTAACAATAGATCAATATATATTGTCACTCAATTGTACAGAAGAGATTCATTAACCTGTTTAAAGGTCTATAACTTGTTTCAATTATTGATCCTTACGTTAACTGTATCTTATAAGGCGAATAGAGAGTAAAGAATTTATATCACATCAGATAGGACAAAAAAGTTGATTTCAAAGGCAAATCGATAAGAAATTGTATTCAAATTGTTAATTAATATCAGTCAGGAGATTACAGTTGTTGTCCCAAGTATAAGTGCATAATATTTTTGTAAAATGTCATCCGATCATACAACTACAAATCCATTATTGAGCGACCCATCGATAATACAAGTGCTCAAAGAAGATGGATCCAACAACGAGAAATCGTCGCATGCATCGAGCCAAGCAGCGTCTAGTGGGTCGGTTGAACCCGGAAGCGCATTGTCCAAATTGTTAGATTCAGCCATTGCTAAAGCTGCTGAAGAATCGACACCAGAATTTGAGCCAAGGTCACGCAGCAATAGTCCAAACACCCCAACTCCCACCATATCTAAAGTGTCAAAGAAAAGTCTTGAGCGTGTATATACAATTGAATTTTTATTTGAGTTAAAAAACCTGCCTTTTGTTAAGGACTATAAGGAAACAAATGAATTGCCAGACAAAAGCTTCTGGAGAGCCAAGTCTAAGTCACAAAATACGTCGAGCGGAGCTAAAGAGTTCGGGCATAACTCAAAACATGGTAATAGTAATAAAAATAAAAATGCTTCCAATAAAAAGCGTCAAGATTCTGCTTCCAACTGGGAACGTAAACCAGGCTTCTTAAAGACTGGTGATTTAGATTCATTATCCGAAGACAAAATATCTCAGCTATTAGGAGAACCTACAGAAGAAATAGAACCAGAGTGGGAAAATGCTGACCTTAATAACGAATTAAATCTTAATATGGGTCAGACAGTAGAGGACTTTGAAAAGTGGAAAAGCAACATGAGATCCGAGGAACGTCGTAGAAATGGTGAAATCGTGGAAGAAAATGCTGATGTAAATGCTGAAAAAAGTGGAAATGAGGTAGACTATTTCTTTTCGTTTGTCAAGCCAAAAACACATTCCGTCGATTCTACAACTTCATCCATGAAAGCTCCAAGTTCTGGAGTGTCAACGCCTACTGTTGCAAATTCAGAGCCTTCTGCTAAGAGTTCTAGATTTTCATCTTTTTTCAATACTCCATCATCAGAAAACCATCCCCAATTGACGAGACAAGATCATGGCCAGTCACAAAATTTGCCACCCCAGCATCACATCCAAGGTAGAAGTCAATCACACGCATTACCTGGAAAGGGTGACCAGGGGTATTCAAGATTTTTATCTATGATGAATAATCCAAACGAAGCTAATAAGCATTCACCACAGTCTTTACCTCAACCTTTACCTCAGCCAATCTCTCCGCAAAGGGAGATTTTGCAAGAGGCCAAGAAATCTATTCCAGGTCAACCACTTAATGATGACACTTTTTTCATGTCCTTATTAAATAAAAAAGAAGGTCCTGAAGGAAGTAACCCGTCAAGCCCTGCGTTATTTGCAAGTACTATAAAACGGCAACCAAAAGCTAACGTTACTTCCCCTGATGTTAAGCAATCTCCATTAACTCCTAATGTTCAACCTCAGATGCAACCGCAACAAATGCTGGGACCAAAACAACAAAACATGAATCTTCCCCCAGGTCAACAAATGAACCAACAACAAATCCCTCCACAGCAGATGCCCCCGTGGATGAGGCAATTTCATGGTGGACCAAATGTTCCACCTGGACTCAACGGACCTAATGATTCACGTTCTTTAGGTGCTCCTCCAACTGGCGTTAATGGACATAATCAACCACCTCCTCATCTTCAGTATCCTCCAAATATGGGCCCTCCACCTAAGATGTTTCCACCAGGGTTCATGCCTCCGCCAGGGATGCCAATGCCATCCCAGTTTGCCAATGGCCGTAATGGTCCAATGCCACCACCTCCTGGAAATCATCCTTACATGGGGTTCCCACCAGGAATGCCACCTCCACCACCAGGAATGGGCGTGCCGCCTTTACAGCAGTCAAGTGGGTTTGATCAAAGAAATCAGCCTTCTCCCCGCCGGTGAACTAAAATAAAGATGTTGCACTCTTATTCTACAGTATGCATAAATATCAGTATTTAGTATTCTGCTATATAATATAAGTGTAATTATAACACGCTTTTAATTTGTAAACATAGATTCAATAATTGAATATGTTCATCTGTACCGTTATTCAATTTCCTGTCAGTCTCGAATAATATCTTTGCAATTTTATTTTTAGTAGATGAGTCCATCGAATCGTTCAATATGAATTTGTCATGTAATTGATCTACGACCTGTTGAGCACTCCAACCTTGTAATACTATCTCTTCAACTCTTTGCAATATAGTCCTTGTATCCAAAGATTCAATGGCACTCATAATTTGTTCTAGCGAAGCTTCTGGTAATACGCCGGCGATTTCTTGTATAGAATCCTTTGTAATTTTACTTTTGGCATCGGCATCGACCATTTCAACGTCACCATTCTCGTCAATTTTGTTATTAAATGACGCATGTAGTCTAGCGGCAGACTGTAAGTATGTAATGGCTTTTCTTAAGTCACCATTAGAGATGTTTAAAACCTCTTCAAGGACATCTTCGTTATCCAAAGCAATATCTTCCTGATCCACTATATATTTTAATCGATTCAAGGCATTGTTATTATTCAATAATCTAAATCTAAATTTAGAGCATCTGGATGCAAGAGGATCGATTATACGTGTAATATAGTTACAAATAAGACAGAATCTGGTCACACCAGAATAATTTTCCATAGTTCTTCTTAAGGCTGATTGTGCGTCGTTTGTCATGGAGTCAGCTTCATCTAAAATAATAATTTTATAAGGAGGACACGGGTAGTTCTCTAAGTCTTCCTTGGAAGGATTAGATATAGTCAATCTAGCAAAGTTCTTTATTTTTTGTCTTACAATTGAAATACCTCTTTCATCAGACGCATTCAATTCCAACACTCTCGATTTATATAAATGAGGCCCATACAATTGTTTAGCAAGAGCCAATATAGTAGATGTCTTACCAGTACCTGGCGGGCCATAGAACAACATATGTGGTAAATTGGCTGATTGAAGAGTCTTTTTCAAAATCTTAACAGCATGGTCCTGAGATGCAACATCATCTAGATTTTTCGGACGGTACTTCTCGACCCAAGGAGTATGATGCAATCTTTCTTGCTCATACATTTCAGCTCTCTGAGCTTTGCCCATTAACATAGATGCCATTCTTGCTATATAGTAGATTAGGTCGTATATTAATAAGGCATAGTAGGCTGGTTTTTCAAAATTACTTTTAACGCGTTAACGTATACACGTAAAATTCATTGATACTGAAAGAACGAGTTATAGAATTATTATTATTAATATTAGAGATAGCGATCAATGCAGACCTGGAGTGATGATATATGGTATATATATATATATATGATAAGCTTAAAAAGATGGAAATTTATTATTGAACACCAATAACAGATAATTCCAAAGTCCAGACCCTTCTAACATGTACTTTAACTGTCGTTCTCTTTTGGTCAGGCAATATGCTTGATACATCAATATCTATAGTTTGATTTGACCACCAGCACTTTCTTGCTGGTTTCCTCCAAAACAATAAAAGCTTTGTTTGGTTGGAATTCATATTTTTTCTATTCTTAGATAATGACCTAGAAGCGGCCCTCGATGCGCTGGAAGCTAAATTTGCGATACGAGATCTCGATTTTCTCGATGTAAGCGACGTCTCAGATGGTGTTGGAGCTAACGCTGGGGAGTCTGGAGCTTGCGGTTCGTCTGGTCTCAAACGTACCAACAGCAATGACAGAATAACACATTTACTAGGTTCGGGGGATCTGCTGCCCCATTTTCCAGCTGGCTCAAATCCACTGGAACATAACATATCGAACAAATGTTGTTCTGCCGGACCCAAGCTTTGCTCGACCGAGGGAGAGAGCAACGGGTCGTACCCTAACCCGCTGAATATCATTTTATTTTTCGTCAACCCTTCTGAGACTTGCAATTTGATATATCTTATTTGCTCTGCGTTGAGACCCAGAATTGGTGGAATAACATAATAGTCCAAATCCTCTCTTAAAACAATGATAGCTGGCTTACTCTGTAACACACTGGCACCCGTTTCCTGTTGAGAAAACCGACCGTAACCACTAACTTGGGGCGACTCGGCGGGCATTTCTTGTAAATCTCGTTGTGCCAGTCCAAATGTGTCGATAATATATTGAAAGCATTCTGGTTCAAAATTAACATACACGATGTCTTCCTCCGTTAGATTGGTGATAACTTGCCCATTTTCATCCAAAAATACACCATTGGGAAATAAACATAATAATATGCTCTCCGGTAAGCTCATTAACTCATCTCTGGTTATCGTGAAATTCGTACCTCTAATGTTCAAATGTATTGTAGAGTCGTAATCTATATTATCTACCTCCTCGTATGCTTGTTGTGGAGCAGATGGATACGATTCTTGGGAAACTTGTGTGATTATATTCTCTGTCATAGTATTTCTTCACGGTAATGTTTGTAGTGATTAAATGTTTAGAAATAAGAATTATTATAATTCAAAATAAATGTCGTTTTCCAGGTTACCAGCACCTTATACTAGTTAAATTATTAATAATAAATGATGGCTTATCGTACTTCGTTTATACTGATGAATATAGTATATGTTTGCTAAACGAATTGGCTAACCAACCGTTTGTGTATTTGAAAAATTTACTGGACGACATGCGACATTTGTTTAAATATACCATATTAAGGACCTAAATAGTTGCAATATAGTTATCTAGGAAACAAATAGAGGTGGAAATGTCTTCTAAATGCAATGGAGACTGTTCCTGTACTAGTAAGGCTGGTTCTGGAATTTCTGATCAAAGAGAAATGACTAAAAATGAGACTAATGGTATTGATGATATTTGGGGTGATGATGACATAGAAGAGCTAGATAATTCAACAGCAGATATTAAAAGAATGCACACGAAACAAGGATATTTGGATGGGATAACTAATGCTAAAGAGTCTAGTCTTCAAGATGGATTTGACGACCTGTTTCCCAAAGGTGCAGAACTAGGGATTATCGTGGGTAACATATTGGGATTATTGATTTCTTGTGATGATCAAGAGTTATTTGATCAGGCTAAATCGGAACTTAATATCTCACAGGTGTTGCACAGTAGATATTTCGATGAAGATTTGGAATTACGAAGCACTGGTGAGCATGAAGTGATAGCCAAGTGGCAAAATGTGGTACAGAACTTAGGCAAGTAAATTTCGTGAAATTTCATATAAATGATATATTAAGGGCAACATTGGGAATGGCAATATACATATTACACAATATTATTTGGAGAGAGGCATGTCATTGACAACTTCATTGTTCAAGTTATCATGCAATTCGAATATTTTATCTTGGAACTTGTATCTACCTTTGCACCATTCGACCCACATCTCACTGATCAAGTATTGCGTTTCTTGAAACATCAAATATTCGTCCAAAACACAATCTTTAATCAACCAGTCCTTGTTTAATTGCTGGAATATTTCTTGCTTATCGTTAATTATGACCTGTCTTAATTTGGCTAGCTCACTTCCCTTTATATCAGCATCGTCGCTACTTAATTTATTGTATCTTTGTTCATTATCATGAATTCTGATTTGCAATTGCGCTATATTATTAGCCAGTAATTTTCTGGATCTTTCAAACAATTCTTGTAATGAATATAAATAATCAAGATAGTTTTTGAACTTTTCCAACACTGACGTATTTATGGCATAACTATCATCTATAAGAACTTGACTTGATTTGTTAAAAAATCCCGACACACGATCCAAGGAATCATTAATAGAATTCATATCATCTTTATTATCGTTACCAATTATCGTACCATGTTCTTCTGAATGGGGATATAGTGAGCCGTTTAAACGCAGGAATCCCTTTATCATTTCTACGAATTTTCCATTATCATACGCAACTTGTTGCTGTCTCTTTTCATATCTTTCAACCAACATGACAATCTTGGTCCATAATTCAATTAATTTAGTAATATTATTCTCTGCATTCTTCCAATTATTAAGAAATTCTTCTCCTATGGTTGGCCAAATAGAATTAATAAATTCGGTCAGGATCTTGCGTCCTTTAAATTCCAAAGAATAGTCAATTTTAGCTTGTTTTTTCCACGTAGTTAAATCAGTCGGAACGCTTAAAAACGTAACGACTAATGCATCTTGTCTCAATACAGGATGCTTAACTATTTGATTTAAGAACCTGAAAAGACCCCGACGACGTCTTTGTAAAAACTGAGAATCCGGGGAAGATCCTACTAATTGTAAATGATTAGTAAATGAGTCAATGAACCATATAAGAAAGTAAAATTACATACCAGAAAATTTCTTAGGAGGTAAACCAGGAATCACCCTAAAAGGGTATTTTTTCAATAAGTACTCCAATAACCTAATTAAGTTAGTATAATGTCAGATAATTATTGAAATTGTATTACATACCATACAAAGTCAGAATATCTTCTGATAACTTTCTTTGTTCCTGCTGGACCATGCATGCCCAAATTTAAGTCATGGGAAATGATATAATTTGTGTGCTTGAAAACCAATCCTTCCTTTTCAGGTACTTCCTTTATCTTGATGGTTTCTTTTGAATCAACTAATGGAGTAAAGGTGTCTCTTATATTATTGATGTATTTGGTAATATGCCAATGGTCTGCGGGCTGTTGTTCTCCACCTCCATCAAGATGACTTTTCTGTACAGATGTATGGTCAGTAAGTATAGGGTCTGACAAAATACTTGCTTGACCACCTGCCTTATGTTCTGACGTATCAGCATGCCATTCATTCCTATCATTTTCGGACAACCCTGTATTTGCCAACTGGGCACTCAATGGATCTACAATATCTTTAGTCTCCGACTTGCTGTCTTTATTTATAAGCAAATGAACTACTTTGTCAGGTAAATCAGGCAAATTATTGAGTCTCATTTGTAACGTCACATATTCCCCCGTTCCTGCTGCATCCAATTCCAATGCAATGAGACCCAAAGTTCGTTCAAAATTGGCAATGTCAGATGGTGGTAATATGGCATGATCATACAATGTATCTAAGATCTTCGAACTTTGATAATTTGTAAAATAGCCAGCATCCACCAACTTATTAAACACCAATCTTTCCAAATCAGTGACCGTAGAAATCTCTTCTGATAATGCAGAATAAACCTTCTTATAAGATACCGGGATTTCGCCTAAATTATTTGCATCTCCTTTATCATCATTATTGAGTAATTGTGATGATGTTAAATATGTACTGCCTGAATCAAAACCAGGAATAGTGGATGACCTTATATTATCATTATCATTAGATGCCCAGCCATTTTCCCATGGATCTCCAGAACTGAATATACTACCACTCATGCTATATATATATGAATATACTACTTCAGTATGCTTATATCAGTTGTATTATTAAATAAGGGATACTTTTTTGAATTCGCCCTGATTTCGCTCTAAATTTGATATTCTCGATCAATCGATATCAGGCAAAATTGAAAATTATTCTACAATCAATAAATCAATGCAAACATGTACTTTATGTTATCTAGCGGGTATTAATTGGTATTATGTTATGTATTATATATGCCATCTACGTATGCATTCCAAAAAAAACATTACTGTGGGCGAACGTAATCTAGAGAATTTACTCTGTTCCATACTTGACGAATGACTCTCTCCTGACTTTGTCTTGAGGTTTCTGTATCAGTCCCCTGGCATGGTCTAACCGCCAAATACAATCTTGAACCCAATTCAACATCAGGAATCACATCCGGGTTTTCAGGTGGGTTTCCAGTAGTAATTAACCCTTGTGCTTCATTTAAGATAGCAACTGCGCCGGCCACATCCCATTCCCAGCATCCACCTTCCCACCATATGTCGAATGCTCCGGTAGCAACAAAACACAAATCCAAACTGGCACTCCCCAAACTTCTAACTCCGTGACAGTAGTCAGTGGCCATGTTAATAAACGAATCAACCTTACGCTGGAGATTCAGTCCTGGAGCATATCTCCTGTCCTTCCCCCATTCACACAGGAAAATACACCCCTTTGGCGCATTTTCTGGCATCGGAAGGTTCTGCAATGGAAGCTGGATCAGCTTGTTAAGCCATGCACCCCCTCCTGGGTATGCGGAATACGTCTGACTCAAAAATGGAGCATGTACAACACCCACAACCGCTTTTCCTCCGACTGCAAATCCAATTGACACACATATCATGGGAAATAAATGCACGTAGTTCACCGTTCCATCTAGAGGATCTACAATCCATGTTGGGTCATCATCGACAAGATATTTCTTTGATTCCCCTGCAGAATATGTCTCTTCCCCAATAAACTTATGTTCTGGATACCTGTTATTAATTTCAGTTTTGATAAACTTTTCTACCTCTTCGTCGGTCTCTGTGACTATATCTACGGTATTCTTCTTCAATCTTATATTATCATCAGCAGTTCTATTTTGCGATGCAGCCACTAACATATTACCAGCTCTTTCTGCCACATTGAAGGCAAAATCATGTATTTCTTTGAGGTCCAATTGACTAATATCTGCCATTTTTACTGTATCAATCATGATACTAAATCCCTATGTTAAATAGATCTAACCTGATAGAGCCTTATTTAGTGTCGTGTGTGCCCATTTCTTCTCCTCGATTTTTTTGGTTAATGGTTTATCCAGCCACATCGGAAGCATTAGGAAAAATATTCTGCAAGGAATAGAAGAGTTAAACCGGCAGTCGGACATGGGAGCTTCCGAGTGGGTTATTAATGTCCACAATAAGCCAATTTTTTTACTCTAGTATATCTAAAAATTAAGTTTTGTGCATTATTGGGGGGTACGTGGGGGATTGAAATGGAGTTCTATCTAAGTATATATATATAATATTCATGTAGTATACAATACAATTATTCTTGGTTAAGTGCCAATGTAATGATTAAACCACCAGAGGAGTAACCGAAAGTTGACAGATTGGGGAGACCAAAGTCAGTAGCAGTATTGTAAGGGTCATTTTGTATATGGGACATACCAAAAACCGATCTTATAAATAAGCATTGTCTATTGTATTCTAGTCTATTGTTGACCTTTAATATGATTCTGGAAATAGCTGGAGTTTGTGTTGGGGTCAACATTGAAGCAGCGACGTCAGAGGATAAAGTTAAAGAGTTGAAGTAGTTGGTATAGCCTAGGTTTTCGCAGTTGAGCTTGAAAACGGCTTGTGAAGATTGATCCATGTGTAAAGTTAAATCGGTCCATGAAAAAGGATGACCAGTAGACACTGATGTAACGGAGGTATTGAGGGTAGCATATTCGGCTTTCAAACTTGGGAATACCAGTTTACCCAAATACTGATCACAGAAAAGTCCTTGTAAATATAGTAAGCCTCTCAAGGCATCATCGGCGACAGGCTTACAGTAGCCCGTATTCTCTCTGAACGAGGCATTAAACACCTCCAACGATAAGTATCCTTTGTAAGCGCCATTGTAAATCTTTGAAAGCATTTCCACGATGTTAGAATACTCACCTTGACCAGGAAAGACTCTGTAGTTTCTAGCGTATTCTATTATTGTATTAAGCTTAAGAATAGGAGCGTCACATAATTGAACAAAGAAGATTTTATCGCCCATGTTATCAATGACGTCAAGCGACGAGTTATGAATATTGATGTGGAAGGTATCTAAGCATAACCCAAAGTTTGGTTTGTTAACTTCTCTCACAATATGACACAATCTATCCAATGTATAAATGTGGGTTGCCCAACTCAAGTTTTCGTACGCAATACGAATGTTATATTTTGCAGCAAGGTCTGCTGCTGCTCTCAATTGTTTAATTATCGTAGATTCATCCAGCGAAATCTCAGACTCAGGTAAACAATTAGCACAACACATCAAGAGGTCCGTATGGAGCTTTTGCATCACCTTGAAGGTTCCTTCCAACTCTTCAAGCTTGCTCTGGAATTTAGATTCATCATCATACCCCTCCAAGTCCCTAAATGGTTGTAATACAGTTATTTGGAGATTTCTGGATTGACAGTATTGATACAATTTTTCAGGCGTTGTCTCATCCAAATCTGGTGCCATGATCTCAATTCCATCGAAACCTGCACTAGCAACAGCATCGACCTTTTCCCAAATGCTTCCGTTAAAAGTTATGGTAGCCATCGATGATTTATATGGAACGGCCTTCTTTAAAATTTGTAAGCTATTTGGTCCATTATTAGACAAGTCATCATTAACTGCTGCACTAATTATTTGCGTATCAAGTTGGTCTAAACTTAAACTTGCTTTACTTTCTGTAGGTGTCGAGGGAATACTCGTTCCAGGCGTGGGTATCTGTTGGTATTCCATGTAATCAGCCATATTTCAATAATTATAAGAACATAAAAATAAATCAATTGTTTTTATCAGGGATATCCCATCTATTTAACTGACCATCCGGGCATCCTATTTTATAATCACTGGGTAAATATTTATTTCCATTAGATACCCTTCTTGCTTTGGATATATACTTATCATCTTTGCGGATAAATGGTTTTCCGAGAAGATTCGGCGTTCTTAACTATGTGATTTAAGTAATTTTTTTAATAAATTTCAGGTTCAGGTAATATGGTTACCCTGGGAGTCTAAGTCATATGGAGACCTGCGATATCGGTAACGGCCAGTGAATACTTGCCTCCTACAAGATATATATTGTTTCACAGATGTCTATAACTAATAGATAAATAATCTATCTAGTATGATGCGATCACGTGGTCAGTGGTATACTTGGCTTTCCCTTAATTATGTCCCAAATCTGGCTTGGTAGTATATATTTTATATCAGTATAACTAGCTGTAAACATGGATAACGTCAAAAAAAAAGTATACAACGTGTTGAACTACTTCCATACAGATGATGACTTCAATCGAGTAACATTTGGATTGAAAAAAAATGCATTGTCAGCCCGTTTAGTTAGATGGAGATTCGCAGACTTGGTCTTATTGGGGGTGTTGTGTATCTTGTACATTGTCACGTATAAGATAGAGCCATTTCAGAGACAGTTTTTCATCAACGACCTTACTATCTCGCATCCGTTTGCAGAATCCGAAAGAGTGACGAATGGAGCGTTATTCTTCTACTCGGTATGGGAGCCTATAATGGTCATCGGGGTGATAGGATTAATCATGACGAAGCCCGAGAACAAGATATACGTGACGTACGTGTCGATCCTTGGACTCTGCATCTCGTGCTTCACTACTAGCGTTGTTACTGATATCCTCAAGAACTTGATCGGCAGACATCGTCCTGACTTCCTCGCTCGTTGTGTTCCTATAAGCGACGCGCCTCTCGATGTAATGGTATTTGCCAAGGATGTCTGTACCACCGATAATCTTGACATTTTGAAGGACGGCTTCCGTACCACCCCTTCTGGACATTCCAGTATCAGTTTCTCCGGCCTCGTGTACTTGTCGTTGTGGTTAAGTGGTCAATTTGTTATCATGAACGAAAATCTGGGCTTTTGGAGATCAATCCTCGCATGGATTCCTACATTACAATGTACATATATTGCATTGAGCCGGACAGAAGACTACAGACATCATTTCGTCGATGTCATCATTGGAAGTCTTATTGGATTAGGTATGGCATGTTGGACTTATCGGAGATTATTTCCACATATCACCCATCCAAAAGCATATGAACCATATATTATCATTTCTGAAGAAGAAGAGAATGACAATCCCGATACACAGTATAATAGAATCAACCAAGATGAATCTCTTAGTGTCTAGAGTAATATTGTATAGTTTTTCAATAAATTTGCCTTAAGCTCACATGACTGTAGCGTATCAATATTTTCCTTTCTGAAGCATGTGAATTCTCGCTGTTGATAAAAAAAGATTCCAGAATATGAAAAAGTCGTTATACTAAATGTTTCAATCGACTTATTAGACATGAAACTGTCTGTATATTGCTTTGTTTCCAGCGGAGAAGTAAGATTTGTTCCTATAAATGCAAGTGAAGATACTTTACGTCGCATTGAAGACCCCGAAAATGATCAAATCAGCCAAAATAATGGAGTCGCTAATGCCGTTCCTCGAGATATCAAAATGAAAATAGAAAATAAGAATCTATTATATAAACTCAATAATGCGTCTTTTTCAGATTTGGATTCCGATTCACATCATGAAGGCTCTACTACGCCATCTTTGCAGGTAGATTCATCACCTGGTACTTCTCCCAGTCCACCTCCAGGAAATCACTGTAATGACACGAATACAGAAAATATTCACCCCACACACGCTATGTATTTACCTGAATATTACATTGACTTAGAAAGTAATCAAGGTAATGAGTATAGTGAGGTTAAGGCTCTTCTTTTGAATATATTCCCGCAAACTTGGGTGGACGCTGCCAAGATCCATATAGAGAGAGTTACAGGTGGTATAACGAATATGCTTTTGTCATGTTCGTATTCAGGAACTCAAGAGACAGTTCTTATGAGAGTGTATGGAAATGGTACTAACCTTATAATAGATAGACATAGAGAATTCGTGCTGCATTTGGTTTTGAATTCCTTAGAGTTGGCACCAGCGGTCCATGCAAGATTCAGTAATGGTCTAGTATATGGCTTCTTACCGGGACGATCTTTAGAAACAGAAGAATTACACTCTGAGGGATTATATCCTTTGATTGCACAGCAGTTGGGTAATTGGCATAGTAAAGTAGATAATGAGGCTATTCAAAATGGAGTAGAAAGATTACGAAATTTCACTGTAGAGATGAAGAGACAATCAAAAGAACATGTCAAAGATGGCGATTCTGTCAAAAAGAAAAGCAAGAAACTTAAAAAGCGTTCTATATCCAACGTGTGGGAATTAATCGAGGATTGGATCAACATCGTACCTATTACTCCAGATTTAATATCTTCATTTAATGAAAATTCTGAAAATGAAGTCAGCGAGAAAAACATGAGAGAGGTTATACAAAACGAATTCGTATGGTTAAAATCAATTACTGTATCCACAAGATCTCCTCTCGTCACATCACATTGTGATCTTCTTTCGGGGAATGTTATTATCCAAAGTAATTGTTCGGTTGATAATACGTCGTTTAAATTGCCCCTGCTTGATATGAACCCTATAAAATTCATTGACTACGAATATATGTTGCCCGCACCCAGGGCATTTGACATCGCTAATCATTTCTCTGAGTGGCAGGGTTTTGATTGCAACAGGGCGGCCATCCCTGAAGCATCTTTATCAAATCCGACTATGGTAAAATGGGTCAAAGGATACCTTAATAATGAAAATGCTTCACAAGATGAAGTAAGCAGTTTAATTAAAGAAATAGCGGGATTCTATGGGATGCCTGGGTTTTATTGGGGTGTTTGGGCCATGATTCAAAGTGAAATTTCAGACATTGATTTTAATTATGCTGGATATGGCAAATCTAGATTACAAGAATATTGGGATTGGAAGGTTAATTATTTAAAGAATATATAGCTTTCGAAGTACCATGTTCAGAGTCATAAAAAATTATAGAACTAACATATATTAAATATCGTCACAAAATGTATACCAATAGAGTGCTAATTACTATCACTATTTTTGTAGATCAACAATACACGTCTTATCTGTCTTAGAGGAATGTAAAATCACCCATCTCGTACCTTTCAGAGCTTCCTTTTTCAAAGTATTATATATATTAGTTGCAAAGCTCTTGGGTAAGTTATTATTTGAGAAAATGACTTTTCTGATCCATTCATCTGGCTGGTTGAGTGAAGTGATCAGTATCATATCTAAGACTTCATCTCTCGCATCGATAGTAATAATGGGCGAGTTAGCAACATTCTTAATCAACGATGCAGATGCGAGCTTTGAGTCGTTCTCAATCTCCCATTTTTCTTTTTTGTTATTTTTCCGGCCTCTAGGAGCTGCATTGGGTACTACCACAACTTTTTGATCGATATCGACCGTGAATATTGGACCACTTCTAATCAGCAATTTATCTGACTCTGAATCTTCGTTGTGATCACTTTTTAAGCCCTCTCTTGTTGAATCAGTCGAACCACTTCCAAGCAGATTATCAAATTCGTCATCATTGTTTCTCTCTTCGATTTCATTCTGGAGAAATTGCACTAATTCTTCATATTCTATATCCGACACCTTATGCGTGATGACATTCTTTACTCTTAAAGGCTTGAACTTACCAGTGGATCGCTTCTGTTTGCTTTTCTGCAAGGAATTGGGCTGCTTGATTAACACGACCCAGTTCGCCCCGTCTATATCTGTTTTATGTGCAATATCTTCCAACGAAGTTGAAGCAAAAATATCAGAGCTGATATCATGAGCCCATAAAGATTTTATTATTTCATATCCTGATGATCGTATATAGCTTTCATTTAAGCTCGTGACTAAAACGTCGCATCTACTTTTCTTCCATTTTACCTTACTGAACTCTGAATTCTTGGAGGATGCTTTTGACCTTCGGTCCATATTTTTCATTAATAAGAACATAAAAGTCGATGTAAGAGAAAATCCAACAACAAACGGAGTAGATGATTTCGTTACATCTTTATTTGTTAATGATGAGACTAGCCCGTCATACCTTCCTCCAGTAATCACCCTTGAAAATCTTCGATTCTTATCAACTTGGTGAATAACTTGAAACATTATTCCATGTGAGTAATACTTATTGTTATAATTACTTAAAGGATTTAAATAGACAGGTGATTTAACCCCAAATTGTTTCAATATTGATAAAACTTCTTTGATATATATTAATGCTCTTTCTACCCGAACAAAGAGTGGTGAATCAAGCATAGCTTTCTCTAATTTCTGTTTCGCTTTTTCAGGATCGGTAGTAAAATTGAATACGTCAATTAAATCTTTAGTAACGGTATGTGGTACATTAAAATCTTCCCTCAAGTATCTCTTTATCTCCTCTGGACTTTTATCGATCCCAAGTTGAGATAAAACTCCTATTACTTCGTGTCGTCTCTTATCTTCAATACCAATATTACCAAAAGAAAAATTAATAACAGATGTGATAATATCAAAGTGATTTATAATAATTATACTACTTGAATTTTTGGCTTTGAAACAAGGAAATGATTGTAATATTTCATCAACAACCTTTAAGCATTCAGCATCATTAACTTTTCTACTTGCAATATCATGTGTAGTTATATCAAAATTGACGGCACTATACTTATCTGGAACTCCAGCACCACGTAAGTTGGGTCTATAGACAAACTCGTGCCGAAACATTTTGGGTATTGTCACATTACATCTACTTAAGAATCTTGCTGTAGGTAATATTAAATCAAAAGGCAAGCTTAAAACAGACCCACTTCTATCCAATACCTCATAAACTAATTCTCTGGATTGGGCAGGCGATTTAGGTAATAATATATTTGAATTAAAGTCTTCAATTGCACCGTGGTTCTTAAATATCTTGAACAAGCCTTCTATCATTTTACTAAAAAGCAAATAATCACTAACGGAATGATCCAAATGATGAATATGAGAACCTTTGCTATAGTTGTCAAACATTAGATCCTTAGCCAACAGATAAGGCTGGTTGAACAAAGTTTCCCTAACTTGTTGCTGCCAAGGGGATGCAGGGTCAGCTAAAGATTTAAGTGCTTCTTTAATAATATGATCTTGATGCTCTACTGGAAGCCAGCCACTTTGCAATAATTCCACAGCACTGGGTCTGTTTTTTGGATTATGATCTAACAATAATTTAATAATCTTCTTTTCTGTCCGGAATTTACTATCAACAAAACTCGTTGGGAAGTCAACCGTTACTAATCTCAAATTATTTAATATTCTAGCTCTTTCCATACCGGTAGCCAAAGGATAGCACATCTCGAAAAATATGATACCGAGAGAATACATATCAACTTTTTCATCATAATCTCCAGTTGCCACCTCATTAGCTGTATAGAAAACTGTACCAACAATCGTACTTAGGTCTTTATTTGAAGAATCTACCTGGTTATTAGTCAGAACAACAGAAGAAAATTGTGAATTTTTTGCCAAACCAAAATCCCCTACTTTAACATTATTTGATTTATCGATAAATATATTCATAGGTTTTAAGTCTCTGTGTATAAATCCTTCTCTATGAATATACGATACGGCTTCTAATAGTTGCCTAAATAATCTCCAATATTCATTTTGATTTCCAGGTAAGCCTTGTTCTATTAAATTAAGCAATGTATTGTTTTCGCAAAACTCCATTTGAATATATAATATTGACTTTTGTTGGCCATGGACTTTGTTGCTTGCAAGATCTGGTTTTATATTGGCTCTAGTTTGATTAGTACTGGATTCTGCTACAGAAGTCCCGCTCCCAGTATCTAACAGTTCATCATATTGCTCTGAGTTATCTGTTGATCTTGCAAATTCTATTCTATCATCAAAGTCATCGTCATTATCATCATCAGAATAATCAGCAAATTCAATTTTCGGGTCAAATGAATTAGATATAAAATCAACTTGAAATGAATTATCATGATTCATCAAGAAAGAAGAAGATCTTGTATTAAACGGACTTTCAAAATCATTCTCACTCTCTGTATCAGTTTCATCCTCAGAAGTAAATACACTTGGAGTTTCTTGGATCTCTTCTACCCATGTACCGTAGTACCTTACTATATACTGATGATTAAGTCTAGCTAAAGATAGCACCTCGCTAAGTAACGAATCTAACTTATTGGCTCGATGCTTTATCTTTTTTATTGCATAGAAGGTACCCTCGATACGATTTCTTGCCTTAACAACCTCTCCGAAGCCACCCTTACCCAATTTACCAACTTCTTCAAAGTCTCTTTCATATCTTCCCATATCTCTCTGATTAGTACCCACATTATTATCATTTAATATATATGGATGCTGATTCTGGTTGGAATAACGTCTATTTGTATTTCCTATTGTAGATAATTGGTTGTACTGAGAAAATTGGATATCCCTAGGAGTGTTCTTGAGTGGTTTAGAATCAAACTGAAAATCTTCTATAGCTCCCACTACATTATTTTCCTCATCATCATCTATGTACTTATATTGATGTGGAGGACCAGTAGATCTCATATTCGTCATAATTGGACCATCACGTAAGAACTTAACTGCATTTAATTCTAAAGGACTGGGTCTTTTGGAAACTTTCGGCTGCAACATTTTAGACAATAAATCGTATACAAGGCGAGCATAGTTTTCTGCACCAACGTACTCTTCGGCACTGAAATTTTCATAGAATTCCCCTGGGGTACGATATGTAGTTATCAATATATAATAACTCAACATCACTCTTAAAAATAAAACACCCAAGTCCCAAATATCAGTCTTCAGTTGGTGGTTTTTAGGAGACTTCTTTAACTCTGGTGCTATCCATTTTTCCGGGATAAGAATGTTCATAAAACTAGTTTTATTCTGAGACTTATTAAACTCGTTTGGGTGAGATTCGACCATGTTCAATAATCTAAAACCATAGGAAGGATGACACAATTTAAGAATCTTCGTGGATTCTAAGCCACTAAACCGTTTACTGTGGCTATCATCATATGCTGAACTATTCAATTGTTCATTAGTTGAGTTTTGGTAATAATAATCAATCTCAAGTTCAAAAACAGATACTGTTAAAGGGCATATTAATTTATGGACAAACCCTAAATTATGTAAATATTCTATACCCGGAAGCAATTGTATGAGCCACGTTCTTGCTAATGACCAATTTATAAATTCTGCAGTTGGCAAAATATCTTGAAGCGAATCTGAGGCAGATGAGAATTCCGTCAATAATCTTATTTTCCATCCTTGGTCTTCATTGGGATTTTTGTCTATTTGAAAACCATATAATTTGACAATGTTGTCGTGGTTTAAATTCATGATTAATTGTAACTCGCTCTCAAGGTCCTGAATCTCTTTCTTGCCAAGATCAGTCAACCAGTATTTATGTTTCAAATCTATTTCCGTAAGTAAATATGACAATTCGATATTTTTCTTATCTATCCTTTCTTGTACTTCTGGAGGTATATAAGGCTTAACAATGTACTGGGAGCTTATCGGTGATAGCAAGTCTCTTTTTCGATATTTGACAAATCCCAGAACTGCCCTAAACTTGAATTTTGACTTACTTCCAGGAAATTGACCAATAATTGGGTTCTCAAATACAAAATGAAGGCTTGTCTCAGTTGGTATGAGACTTCTCTCATCCAACATATCCCTAGTGATTGCATCATCATTATCAGTTGTAATTTGTTCGTCCTCATTATACTCACCTTGTATCATTAATATTTGTTCACTCAATTCCTCGATTTGCTTTTTCTTCTCTTGTTCCTGTTCTTTCTGTTTCATATCCTCGAGCTTTTCAAGTTGAAGTCTTTCATTCTTTAGTCGCAACTCCCGCTCTTCTTCTAGAGATAGCACTTTTTCTGTTGTTTGCTGAAAATCATCCATCATATCCTTCACATCACATATAATCGTAAACGATACCTCTTCTTCGGGATATTCCTTAATTAAATCCTTAATTCTTTTCTCTATAGCCTGTAATCTGGTTTTTAAAATATTCTTTGGTTCTAAAATTTTAATCTTCGGTGGAGATAATGGATATGTGCTAGTGAACTCAATGTCTAATATCAAGGATATTGTAGGTCTGTCAGCACATTCTGAAGACAGTAACAGAATCTTGAAATGTGGACTGGGCTTTTTATTCCAAACCAACCCCGATGGTGTGATATCTTCGAAGATATCCCCATAAATGGATGCAATGCTATTTACTTCATCCTGTTGCCTGCGTTCCAAAGACAGAGATATAGACTCTTCTTTCATTTCCCTATGAAATTTAATTCTACGTCTTTCGATGTATGAGGAAATATTGTTAAGTATGTAGATTAGTATCAAAATTCCGATCTGAGATGACTGCGTTTTTTATTTCAATAGATTTCATATCTCAATCACATACTAGTTTGTGACTGCAATTGGAGTAACATGCCTGCAATTGACGATATCAGCCCTGGCCCTGATACTATAAGGCTATTGATAACTACAGATAATCATGTAGGATACAATGAAAATGACCCTATACGAGGTGATGATTCTTGGAAGACATTTGAAGAGATAACATCTATTGCTAAAGATAAAGATGTTGACATGATATTACAGGGTGGAGATTTGTTTCATATTAATAAGCCGTCTAAGAAATCCATGTACAATGTGATAAAATCCTTAAGAACAAACTGTTTAGGAGATCGTCCTTGTGAATTGGAGTTGTTAAGTGACCCATCAATGGCATTGGGAAAGGATGTTGATACTGTGAATTATGAAGATCCTAATATAAATATTTCAGTTCCAGTCTTCGCAATCAGTGGTAATCATGATGATGCAACAGGTGAAGGATTCTTGCTGCCACTAGATTTGTTATCTGCATCTGGTTTAATAAACCATTTTGGAAAGGTTCCAAATAACGAAGAACTTACGGTATCACCATTAATATTCCAAAAGGGAGCCAGCAAGTTGGCATTGTATGGTTTGGCTAATGTCAGAGACGAAAGGTTACATCGGCTTTTCAGAGACGGGAATGTTAAATTTTTACGTCCAAGCGGACAAACTGATGAATGGTTTAATATACTATGTGTACATCAGAATCATGTTCCACATACTAGAACGTCTTATTTGCCAGAGCAGTTTTTACCGAATTTTTTGAACTTTGTTGTTTGGGGTCATGAACATGAATGCATTCCAATACCCGTATTTAACCCTGATACTGGCTTTGATACTTTGCAGCCAGGGTCTTCTGTAGCAACATCATTATGTGAGGCAGAATCAGTGGAGAAAAGCGTATTCATATTGAACATAAACAGGTCAAAATATTCTATCGAAACTATAAAGCTTAAAACTGTTCGACCTTTCATTATGGATGAAGTGTCTTTACTGAAGGAAAGATTTATTTCTGGACCTGCTTCAAAGGATGATATTTCAAAGTTTTTAACATTCAAAATTGAAGAATTGGTGAAGAAAGCAAAACAGCAATTTTTTGATTCGAATAGAGAATTATTTTCTTCGAATAATTTAGAACAGCATGAAAATGAAATACCTTTACCTTTGGTTCGATTACGCGTTGAATACTCGGGTGATTATGAAGTTGAAAATCCTCGAAGGTTTTCCAATAAATTCGTTGGAAAGATAGCAAATATTAATGACGTGGTTCACTTTTATAAGAAAAAGACCTTCGAAAACAATGACTTGAAGAACAAAAGCAAATTTTCTGATAAAAATATTCCTCATAATCAACATAGTGAGTCTAAGACTACTGAACTTCGGTTGCAAGATATTATGAATGAATTTCTTCAACAAGCAGAATTAAATCTTATTCCTGAAGATGGAATTAACAACGCAGTTAAAAAATTCTTGGAAAACGAAGACAAGAACATTATGAATCAGTATATCAAAAATGAAATATCCCAAGAAACCAAGATGTTTTTAGATATGGATATAGATGACGAAACATTCCATAATGATG
The DNA here is from genome assembly GCA_024586305.1 of Debaryomyces sp. S3305. Taxonomy (NCBI): domain Eukaryota; kingdom Fungi; phylum Ascomycota; class Pichiomycetes; order Serinales; family Debaryomycetaceae; genus Debaryomyces; species Debaryomyces sp. S3305. The sequence goes on from JAMYHY010000016.1 coordinate 23,938, forward strand.
ATCAGGATTCAAAGAAAGTTTTCAAATCTCTTTTGGCACAAATTAAGAGAGAGAATACCCCACAAACAGAAATAAATACTTGGTCAGATAAGGATGATCTGACTTTGCGGAAAGAAAAGACTAGAGGCAAAAAGCATGTGAGTGAAGCTATAATAATATCCGATAGTGAATCAGATCCTGAAATAGATTTAACTAAAGCTAAAAAGGGCCCAAAAAGAAAATCTGCTTCTCGCCGTCCAAGAGACGAAATAATAGTTAGTGATGAATACGACAGTGGTAATGACCCTAGCGATATAATTAAGTCTAGTGATGATGGGGTAGCTAGCGATGATAGTTTTACAATCCCTGTACGCGCTGCTCTGAGGCCTGAAAAACGATCAGTCAGTACTACCTCACAAAGAGGAGGCAGATCAACACGGGGAAGAACAAGAAAAAGTCAGCCTAAAGGAAAAGGTTCGAATGAAGCCAAATCATCGAAACAAACTTCAGAATCCAGATCCTTATTAGATGACATTATGAGTATGGGAAGCTAATGTTACGAAATGTACACGGAAGTATGTATAGATTAATATATATATACAATTTTTCTAATCTATAGAAGCTGCTTCAGCGATCAATTCATCCATGCTGAAATCAGCATTACCACTTGTGAAATCTCTCAACAAAGCTAATTTCTTTTCGTTCCCTTTAGCGCTGACAATTCCTCCGTAAAAACGTTGCACGTTCAAAACTAATAACTGAGCTTCATCCATGGATAATGATGATTCCTTTTCTACTTGACCATTCATGAGAACCACATCTTTCGTGTCACTCAATTCTTGATGGAACATTAAAGTAGTATGAGGTTTGGCGTATTCCTTGTGTAACTTGTATTCTGCAACAGTAGTCAACATACAATGTGTAGTTTTCGGGCCAATAAAAGACCATTGAACAAAGTGCATTTCATAGCCATCTCCATTCTTAGGTAATGGTAAGATAAAGCTTGGGTTTTTGAATGCGTTCGCATACATTGAAGCGAATTGCAAGTTATTCAAAACGGCTACCATGGTACGGTCAATGTTCTGAAATCTGGCTCTCCAAATGAATTCCAATTCCTTCAACGGTAAATCCTTCACTTTTTCAACATCCACAAAAGAATCCAAAACTTTATATGGTGCCTGTGGCTTATTTTTATCAATTGGAGATCTTACTTTAATTGTTTTATCATTATTTTTCAGAATTTCTAAAGCTTGTCTTCTTTCATATTCTTCTAACTCTTTCAATGGATCAATAGCGGTGAATTCCTTCTTCTGCTTTTCAATATCATCTTTCAATTTCTCCTTTAATTCGTCAACATTTTTCAATCCTAAAGCATTAGCCTTCTCATTTAATTTGTCTCTATATTTTTGAAGAACAATATCTTTTGCATTTGAAGAATTAAATCTAACAAACCTATTATTCTTAAACAAGGATCTAGAACCCCTAAACGAGATTCTACTTGCTATTTTGTTAACTAACATTGGTGTAGTAGTATGAAGTCTTTTTCAACCTTCAATATTGTTCGCTTTTTCTCTCTTCAGTATTTCATCAAAAATCGAGAACCAATAATCCTACAGCTTGTTCCGTAATTACTGCAGTACATATAACCTGAGATATCATATAATAAATAATATATGTGGGCGTCGTTTTATATTGTTTTTACTACTTTATATATCCTATAATACGAAAAGCTTCAGGAAAGGTATGAGCAAATTTCAAGAAACTTATGGACAAAGTTGGCCTTTTATCAAATGTCTTATACCAACATGATATATAGTACCTATACTTTCTTATCAGAAATACCTGGTATTTCAGGATTGTCTCCTTCACTCGTACCATGTATCTTTTTCTTGTATTCCTCTGGGGCATCTTTGGCGTGATGGCCAATCGTCTCTCTTAAACTCTCTGGAATGTCATTAAACGCTAAATCCTCGGTCCCAGTAGCTACAGATTCTCCTTTAGCCCTAAGCACTTCCTCTAAACTGAACTTGTTGTCTTTGAATATCTTCAAGTTGTCTGCTATTAAATGACGGTTTTTGCACCCTGGACATTGAATCAACACGGTTCCTTTTTGGTACGATTGCTTTGAGAACGTATGAGACGACCTGGTATCACACTTTTTACATGTAAAAGCGATCATAAGTTGTGGATCATCAACTTTTATCGATGCTGTATTAGAATTGCCGTTTTTCAGATCCGATGATGAAAAACGGATACTGTTAACTTGCGATGGAATGGAGACTCTGTTGCAAGAAATTGCTCGATATGCAACAGCAGGCCTCGATATATGTCCTAATCTCCTTGTCAATACTCTTAAACTTCTATTGATCATGTTGTTCTATATTGTTCTTGTAGTCATCTATAGAGAAACTTCTGTTCACTATTTCAAGTCTAAATAATTAACCTGCATTTAAAAGTAAACTGTAAACGTATAACCATTTTGCAATCGATTTGGACAATAATGTACTATATATTCGTGTTCATTATTCTATATTGGAGACTGGGTGTATTCTATACAGATGTATAAACTGTGAATATGTATATTTATGTTTTGAACAAGAGTTTATCTTGCTTTTTCTTTAATTTCTGCTTTCTCTTGTCTGTAATCAACTCTTCAAACACATCTTCCGATTCAGGGCTTTGTGGAGTAGATGACGTTCCCCATTGGGTTGGATCAACATTGACCAGCTTCACTCTTGGGAAGACTTTCTTGGTCGACTTCTTTTCCAAGGCTGGAAATTTCGATTCCGACAAACTCAGGGTGCTGGCAGAGTTGGTATTACTCCTTGCAAACATAGGATTAGGCAGTTGGGACCTAGATTGGCCCAATGAAGGTAGTGAAGAGGCAGAAGAATTTTTGTCCTTCAAATTACTAAGATAATTGGGTTTATAATTTGGGTCTGCTCCCTGGTTGATAGTTATAGGGCTGGTTTTGTTACCGGTCTTTTTCAACACCTTCGTATATCTAATCGGTTGGTTGGTATTTACTTGTGGCGTGTTTGACTTCTTTGGTTTAGAAAGAGTCGGGAAATTGTCGGCGCCAACCTTTCTGTTACTATTACCCCAGGAATGGATGTTTGCAGTCGAGCTTGGAGAGGAATAGCCTCCCAACACAGGATATTGTTCTGCTTCAGAGGCAATTTGTAGTTCATTTGAAATTCTTTTCAAATTCTTGTGTTGTTCAGAATTCGTTGGAAAAATTTCAGATAATTCATAAATTAACATGCTGAGTTCGGATTTGTCTCTTTTATCAAACAATGTTTGGTATTCTTTTAGAACTTCCTTAGCAGTAATGTTTCCCGATTTATACGAAGTATTAATCTTTAAAAACTCGTTTATACTCGAAATATTATAATGCAAATAATGCTTGGCTCTTTCCTCTAATCTCATCTTTTTGGTATCATATGAATCAACTTCTTCACTTGAATCATTATTATTTCTATTTCTTCTCCTTGATTGTCCTGTTGTTGATGGTGCGCCAACTGATCCGTTAAACGTAGATAAAAGAGATTGGAATTGATTATTACTGCTCCCCACAATGACTTTCCCGTTTGAGCCAGTAAGGCCACCATGCTCCTTAAGCATATGCGAAGTTAACTCTAAGTCTTCTCTAAACACGATAAACTTTTTTTCAAGACAGCTTGGAACCGTACATACATAATGATCCATCCTGAAATGGGTGTATAATTCGTCGTAGTTTTTATAGTAATCAGCCGTTTTAGGAGATACCTGGTCACAAATATGACATCTTTCATGCTTATCTCGAATATGGATATTCAACTCGTCTTCAGAGTAAAATCTTAAACCTCGACAATGCTTACATTCGGGATGTCCGTCAAATCCTTCTTCGTCTCCCTCAGACTGATGTCTCTGTAACTGCTTATACGTATATAAGGTCAATTCACACAAAAATGCCTTCTTATTTTTAGAACATATTAAACAGTAATACTTATTATGCTCTACTTTGACGTGCTCAGAAAGGGCCTTGAATCCCAGAAACTTTTCATGACATCCACTCACGTAACATTTATAGTCCAATAATCCTAACGTATCATTATAAACATATTCTGCAGTGAAATCAATATTATATTTCGAATGGGACTTCACAATGTCGTTTGCTCCAAAATCTGTATATACCTTCTCTATCTGTTCCGAGAATATGACTCTTTCGTTATCTGACCGACATACCAAACACAAAGTTTTTCCATACAATGCTCTATGTCTGAACGTACACATATGGCATGTAGTATGATTACATGGGGGAATCGATGCATAATGTATCTTATTAGCACAAATTATACACTGTTCGTCTTCATCAAGTTCTTCTTCTTCTTCTTTAGACTCGGTTCCGTCTGGGTTTCTAGGATTTTTTTTCCATCCTTTTCGATTCTTTTGTTGGGGCTTATCACCCCTGTTCACTCGAGACTTCTTAGGAATATCGGTCATTTGAGTAGTCTTCTATCAAAGGATTTAGCTTAAATACTGTCTAAAAATTGAAATACTAACCAGATTATTTTCACCTGTCAGCAGCACCGTCACTAAGAGATTAGCTTACCCGGAATTTGAAATTTTCAACATCAATTTCACAGCTATATACTTTAGATAAGAACTACACCAGAGGACAGAATTAATTAATTGCTTTAGGTGTCTAGAAACTTATTCAAATAGCTTTCTTTATTTTTGAATTATTTATTTATTAAAAAAAATTCGACAATCGTTTATAAATTATCAGACAAATAGCTGTATAAGTAACTTCCAACAATATCAAAAACAAGACAAGAACTTCTAATATGTTTAACGTCAGTGCAACTGTAAATGTATCTCGTTTGATGTATAATCCTAGGCTATGTTTACCCCATCTTACAGTCAAATCGTTCGATAAATTACCAATTCCATTCGAAATGCCTGGGCACGATGGTGTACAGATTAAAGGTGTTGTTATAGACAAAGACAATTGTTTTGCAAAAGACCACGATGATAAGGTCTGGCCGGCATATTCCGTATGTTACGTTTTTTTTTTTTTTCAATCGTAATAAATGGTGAATTCTAACTTAACATAGGAAACGTGGAAACGGTTAACAGAAGCGTATCCAGCTGAGCATTTGCTTATTGTGAGTAACTCAGCGGGCACTAACGATGATATCAATTACACTCAAGCTTCCAAATTAGAAAAGGATACTGGAGTTACAGTGTTGAGACATCCTACAAAAAAACCTGGGTGCCACGAAGAAATACGAGACTACTTTAAGAAGCAAGGCATAACAGAAGCTAGTGAAATTGTAGTCATCGGAGACAGATTATTTACTGATATGCTTATGGCCAATATGATGGGCTCTTGGGGGATTTGGCTCAGTGAAGGTGTCGAATTGTCTCAGAAACTTTTCCCAAAATTCGAGAGAAATTTATATAACAAGTTAGTTACTCTGAAAAAACAACCATACCAGCCACCCACACCGTCTCTGAAACAATAAGGATTGTCGCTTAGAGCTCAAGTATTTATAACTAGATTTAGATATAAATTTTTGAAATTGGCAATTTGTGCTCAATCATGTTTGTGTATATTTTGCAGCAAATGAATTAATACTTAATCCTGAAGATTTCCCATCTCTAATGCATAGCATCAATTAATATTTCAAATCATGAACAACTTGCAAAGACACAGTATCTTATTTGATGCTCCTGTTGGAAATAATCCAATTTACTTAGGCCAGGGCAATATGATTGAGAATATTAATGTCATCTATAATCCTAAGATAATCAGAACGTTTCTACAGTTATATATGGTGGTCTTGATTTTCCAGTATATTACATGCTTTTCGTCTGCTCCATTCGATAATGTGGAAAATAGGCCGTCTATATCTGTCTTGTCAAGCATCTATTCGCTCTTTATGGTATGTTCGAACTTATAATTTTGAATTTCTTGCTTCAATGGCTTTTTCTAACTTTTATAAACCAGTTTTGTATATGTGCTTGTCTTTTGCCCTTTGCGTCTTTAACAATCCCCAACATTGCATCTTATAAATATCTTATAATTTCAGCTATCTTACAGTGTGTGGGTTGCATACTTTCGCTTGTCTCGGCTATCAAATGCTTAAGCGTTGGCAAGATGTACCTGTATGATTATGACAGCACTGTGGGCACCACAGTCAAAACTGACGTAACAACATTTATTCAAGTAATGGCATGTATCTCTCTAACTATCAGTTCCTTAGGACTATTATTATCATTACTCAATACTGTGTTGGCTTCAAACTCATTGAAAAATTTAAATAATAAAATCAATAGAAGGACTTTGGGAAAACATGTGAAGACGATGAACGATGATTTGCCTAGAAACCTCGTATTAGAACAAATAAAGTCATATATGCCATAAGCTCATTTACATTATTTAATAGATAACTTTTATTCAAATAAATAAAAAATAAATTAATAGTCTATACTTTAATTTATAACATAATAAAACAAACTTAATATACAGAAAACATTGAAAACAATATAATGACCGACCTCAGAAGTAGGCCATCCATAAAGTATCTGCAGCTGCTAAATTACGAGGATTGACAGCTTGAGAAATTAACTCCAAAACATTTTGGGTACTAATAGTCGGACCAGAAGAAATATGGCCCATTGATAGAACACGTTTGATAACAAGATCCACGTTGACACGAACAATTTCCCTCAATTGGCTATCTTGAGGAATTGGACGTGGTGGGTCTTGTTGAGTGCACCATGAAATTACTTCATCCCTAACGAATAACGTTAAGTATTGTTCTAAATCAGACTCAGGTTCAGTGATAGCCCTAGCTATTGCCAATAGATAAACAGATAAGATACCTTCCAACCCTGTTTCACCAATCAACTTTTGAATGTTAGGTGTCAAACGAAATGGCACCATTTCTGCATTATAAAATAGTGGTGCAGGTCTTCCACCTTGGGAGCCATCTAGGGATGCATTCTTACTGGCAATTTTACAGGGTAACATGTCAGAAGTCCAAACGCTACCAGAGCCCTTATTGACATGTATTTTTTGGGGCTGCCTGGTGTTAACACACATCATATAAGTAGTAAAAATAAATGAAGCATATTGAGATGTAAATTGTTTACGGAATAACCAGAAGTCCTCAAACTGCGGGTAAAGGTCAACAAAATAATTCTTCAAAACAGTAGATGGAACCAACAATGATTGAATTGCGCTTAATATTTCCACTCTGATACTCATAATATCAGGCTTTGGTAATCGAGGATCGAAAGCTGCACGTAATTTTTCAATAGTATAAACAAATGGTTCATCACGACTCTTCCCATTACGAGAACAAAAATCTTCATAGATTCTTTGCATCGTAATATCTCTAGCATCGTCACTAATTATACGAATATGTGGAGATAAGGGCACAGCTACAGGTAAAGTAAACTGTATATTCCTGCGGCGGGTCTCAACTTTTCTTGAAAGAGTATCACCAAATAGACGGAATAATTGGAAAATACATTCTTCACGACGACAATGACGAGCAGCAGGGAATTGCACTGCAAATGTATGCAAACTCCCATCATATCCACGTATCTTTAATCTTTTATGGCACGCGTTTGTTCCACGAGCTAAGTCTATAGTAGGAAGGAATCTCTCAATCTTCACAAAATGAGTATTATTATCCTTGTTCAACAAGTATTGGCCAGGAACTTCAATATCTTCAAATTTCTGATGATGGAACTCACTCAAATGAGGGCAAAGGTTTTCAAGGTTGACTTCTGAGAATCTTCTGTCAAGCTTATCCTCTAAACGATCACGCCACTTGCGCAACTTAATGATATACGTTTCCAAATTAGGTTTCCCAATAACAAGGTCCTTTTCAAATTCGGCTCTAATTTGTTTAGGAAGAACAGTTTCAGCGAATCTAGTAATGTTCGCTTCAGTGACTGGAGGCAATTTAGCATCATCTCTTGGATTTCCGAGGCGATTAAGATACTGAACACCATCATTAAGTAACGCAACACCTAGTCTGTATGCATCTTCGTCTGCTGTACATTTGAATCTTTGATTGATTTGGTCAACTAATGATTCTAATGAAAGAGCTAATAATGGATATGCTGTTTTCAAAATACCCATTATCTCCTCTACATGCTCCCATGATTGGCGAGTGCCGCCGTTTGAAATGGTTGTAGGTGGCAAGGAAGGTGTAGCCTTCGGTTGTGCGCCTGGTACTGAAGGTGAGCCGTCATTCGTAGCTGGCTTGTTTTCATCATTTGGAGCATCAGAAGATACAGCATTTTCATCATCCTTTGGTTTCTCTTCTTTTGGACTTCCTTTAGTTGAATTATTCGTCTCATTGGAAGCACTATTCGCATTTTGACGAGAGAGCTCCATAAATTGGCGCTGCTTAGCGGCAAAATCCTCTTTAGTTGTACGAAGTTGGAAGTGTAAAGCCTGAGGATAGCTCTTTGCAATCCTTATAAGAATTTGCCTTACTAGTCTAGCTTCTTTATGAGACAAGGATGTAAGTAATTGAGGAATAAAAGTTATCCAATACCACACAGGAACTTCTCCACGGAAGTTATCAAAAGCTTGTGCAAGAGTTCCTGACGAGTCATCCAAACTAATAAGCCAAAGGATACGGGCAAGAAGTTTCCTAGTTTTGCCATTCTTGTAAAGACCAGCAGCTTGTAAATAACAACTTATTGCATTGTTAGCATAAACCATATCATTCGGGTTCTCTTTGAAACGGCGATCGTTAAACATACCCCATTCGGCCCATGCTTTAGGCAAATTAAGGTCAATTTGAACAGAAGTGGCAAATGCTTTATTAGCTTCATCTTTCTGGTTTAATTTGTTCAAGAACATACCTTTTAATGTGAAAAATTCTGCTTTTTGCTGAGTAGCGAAATACACCAAGTTGGTATTGCTGATCACGTCTAGACCAGTATTCAACTCGCTAGGATTTTGATAATGACACTTTACTTGCTCCTTGAGCTTCAAAAAAGCTTCTTGGATTTCAATATTTGGTAGTTGATAAATTTTAGTAAGTTGATTAATACAAACATCAGACATACCATGTTTCCTTGCAACATGTGCAAAACGGTTGATAACCCAGGCAATTTCGTGGAATCCACGATAAGCGTACGAATTGGCATTTCCTCCAGAATTGGATTGCTGCAAAATTGGAATAAATGGCATGTAAACTTTATTAATTACTTGGAAAGCATGTTGACGCCAAGTAACTAGATCATTCCATATATTAATATCGTCCCACGTATTAGGTAATCTTTCACGCCAAACCTGCAACACTCGTTTAAGCTCTTGCGACTTAACATCTAAGTTTTGTGCATTGGTTGAAACAAGACTAGCATAAACTTGACTAGCTTCCATAAACTCAACGTACTGTTGAAACGTGTGTAATAACGGAATATGTGCATTGTTAAACCTTTGGGGCAAGCCATGCCATTTCCTTAAGGCTAATTGAATGCCTTCGTCACACAACCTAGACAAATCTTGCAAAGTTTCCTTTTCCTGTCCAAAACCTTGCAAACAGAGGAATGTTTCAAATACTTGACGACGTGGAGTTGGAACATCCATCACACTCTTCACCGTCTGGTCAAGCGTTTCCCTGTCAGTATTCCAGTCAGCAACTCTCCAACCACATTCAAGAAGTAGATCCGAGAATCCTTCATGCTTTGCAAGCTCAGTGAGTATATCCCAATGTTGTAACTTCTCAGCACATAATATCCAATGATCTTCCCATAGAGAATATTCTGATTCACCGTATGGCAATGCACCGCTACGTGCTTTTATCTGAGCAGTTTCATATAACTGCTGGGCCTTATCCCAAAGACCTATCTGCTCGAAAGATAACGCACTAATTGTTTCAGAATATTTTGCCCTTCTTCTCCATAAACCATAAAACATGTCATCTTCCTTCAAAGTTGCATATAATTTTGAAAGAGCATCCTGAGTAACTTCACGCACGTCTGCATTACCGTTGATAGATTGCTGTTCAATATTTTCAAGTATATGAATACCTTGAGACCAAGCATCAAAATTCGACGCAAGACATTCAACAGCAAAAGGTGGCAATTGGAGCTTTTCACTTCTTGCAACACCTTCTAATAATGACTGAACGACATTAGGTCTGCTATCGATTTGACGAGTGTGATAATCTTTTGATAACAAAATGACCATGAAACGAGTAAAATCTAAATGCTCTGAAGGTGGTATAGACTTGAGCGCAATTGGAAATATACTTGACCAAGTACGATGAATTGTATCACTACTTTGGTAAAACATATCAATCAATGGCTCAAGGATAGTTCCTGCCTTAACATAGGAAATCTTATCTAAGAATTCATTATGTTTCTTGAATAAATTCTCTAATGATCCTTTCTCGGATTCTACTTCCATATTGTCATTTTGTACATAAGGAAAAGCTGTCAAAGGAGGAAGCTTATTTTCATCTTCAATGAGGGTAATATTCTTATCAAAATCGAAAGAACCATAAAGTAATTGCAATGCTTGGTTTAACCATGGATAATCTGCTAAATATTCCCAATTTTGTTCACGGATAACATAGTATAACCTTTTACTGATATCTTTTTCCAAGCTATTGTTTAAAATTGACATAAGTTTACGACGAATAGAAACATCTGCTGAGCGGGTTCCAACTAAAAAGGGTTGCTCCATACGAACGGTCAATTCCGTACAACTAAACGTATCATCTTCAAATATATCCACGATTATCTGATAAAATTCCTTGGATAATGATGGTTCACCTCTGATTTCAAAAACCATCATCTTGGCTAGAATGGCTGCCTTCTCTTTCGTAGTAGGAAAGAGGTCCGTTCTAGAAAAGACCCAATTTTTGACGATCTTAATGATCTTCTCAAGGGTATCCTTATCTAAAGAGCGCTCAATCAACTGTGCCAATAATGACAAAAATATACGTCTTTGGTCACCAAGGTTAGAAATTCTCATTGATGATAAGTTAAGGATCTTTTCCAATAATCTAGTAGTCATTTTTGCTTCGTATTCTGAATTAGAACCATCTTTGCTAGATGACTGAGATCCTTGGTGAGTAATAGTGATATGATCCTTGCAAAGTTTACTAAATGTTCTCATGATCAGTGGCAAAAGCGAATCTAAGGTAGATGGTCTGTAGTTTGCCAATGTCCAAGACAAAGTGACACCAGCAGCAACTGATGGCATATCACCTAAGTCTTCAGAAACAGTAGTTGTCAATAAAGAAATAAAATCCTTAATTTCGTCCTCTTCATCCTCTTCTGATTCCGTTTTCTTTTGTTTGTTAATAGCTTGAAGAATGATTCTTAAAACACACTGCAAAACTTCTTGGATATCATGATTATCAGACTTAATACACTTTTCAAGAAGCTTATGAATATAAGAAAGATTTGATACTATCCATTCTGGTTTCTTCCATTCCAAGACTACGCTCAAAACTTCCAAAGCGTTCAAACAATATCCAAACAAGTTTGAAGAATTCAAGTCATTAGATAATAAAAACTTTTCGAAGAACGTTAATTTTACAGAAACTTCCGGCCAGTGTTCAGGACTTAAGAGATCATATAATATCCCTAAAGCTTTTTGGCCAAGTTCACTTTCGGATGCTCTTTGAGGACTGATACAAACATATCTAATCAAGAAAGTAACACAAGCTTCTCTTTGACCAAATGGAATACTATAGTTCGCTGATGTAGTAAAATCTGTTGCATTTTCTGACGCCTGTTTGGTGGTTTGAGAACCATCTAATTGATCCATTTTTTGCTCCTTTGATTTTGTTTCCCATTTCAAGATTAGCTCTGCCAAGTCAATAGCAAGAACTTGATTTTCAATAGCAGGATTCGCTAAGATAGTTAATTTGCCCATAGCTGTGATAATATTGGAAATAAAGTGTTCACGAGCTATAAAAAATAAGTCTGGATGCTGTACGATAAATTGATAGACATTGAGTACTTGTGTAACATTAAAACCGTCTTCTGAAATCACACGGCGAGGCCACTTGAGCCAACTAATTGGTGATTCGGCTGCATCCATACGATCCGGCATTATTGGAGCAAGGATGTCTAATGCTTGTCTCACAAGATGTCTGGAGTCGGTCTGATGAGTGCGAAGAAGAGCAACAAATACTTGAGTAGCTAATTTTGATGGTGTTTCATATGCCGCTATAAAATAAGATGTAGTGACATATGCAACTTGTTTCGTAATATTATCTTCCAATTTGATATAATTCCAACTAAACTTAATGATATCTTTACGGAATTCACCAATAAAACTTGGTGCCCATTTAAGAAGAATGGAAGTCATTTCAAGTAACTCGAACCTATAACTATCCATACTACCTGACGTGTGATCAGTAATTATATCATTTGTTGATCTCCAAATTTTGTTACAAATATCTTCTAACCATTGAGGCGTTTTGTTGTTTTCAAAGAATGCATCAACTTTACCCTCTTTCTCGGCTTCGTATATGATGATTGAGTTGAAAACTTTTTTCAAGAAGAATATTTTGCTCTTCAAGCTGTGTTGTGCATCATTCACAAACTCGACACATTTGTTCAAGTATGTTTCTCTGTGTTCAACATCTTTAGAGCAAACAACAGTATCAAAAATAAACTCCTCTAATTGAGGGGGTACTCTAACCTTTAAGGACGACAAACGATCAATAACAGTAAATGTCATATCTACCTCTTTAGCATTCCTCTTCAAGTAGCTTACTACTATTCCTTGAAGTTTAGAAACAGCTTGGTCACCTTGAAAATGTGTAGAAGAAACTAATGGTGATTGATTCTTAATACTCACAATTTCTTCTACCATAGACGAGACAGTAAGTAAAAGATCCTTTTGTTCATCAAACCATTCAAGCTCAAAATCCGAAAGGGATTTAAGAAGATCAACTGTGTTCGCAAATTTTATGACCTTTATTTCCTCCGATGGCTCGTCTTCAAGATCTTTAAGGATGTCACCAAATTTCTCCTTTGCTGTATCCCTAATTTTCGTACAGTCCTCTAATCCAGCAAAATAGGCTAGCATATTCCCTAATTTTCGATTCTTATAATTCTGCATGTAATATTCTAAACAATTTTCTGAAAACCTGTTTAAAAATTTAGAAACAGGGATTCTAAATGGTGATATTTGATGACGATCTAAATGTCCCTCTAAATATTGTAAAGTGCTTATGATTTCTTCCATGAATGTATATGCTTTAGCAGGCAAAAGATGAAAAATATTTAAAATTGCTATAACAATCTGCACTGTATGATTGTTCTCTAAATCTTGGCCGGCTAATTGTCTTAATGTGTTAATTTGAGCCCATGCCATCAAGTGGTCTAATAGTTTACGGCCAATTTCAACTCTAAAGTATGAAATTAATAGTTCTAACAAACGAGCAAGAGCCTCAAGCCCAGATACAGTTAATTTCTTATGATCTGATAAATTCATAAGCATAGGGCGAAGACCATTTTGTAATAATTCCTTTGGTAATTTAGCATTTTCTTGAAGACTCGATTTCAATCCTAAATGTGCCGCGTTAATAATTTCCGTAGATTTATTGCAAAGCGCCTTAAAGAAGACCCCCAATATACGAATCCTTGCTTCTGCTAAAGAGCCCAATGAAAAGTCAGGTTTTGTTAAAGCTAATGAAAGTAATTTTATGGATACAACACGTAGTTCTATTAATTGTTTTGAAGTCCTATACTCATAAAGACGATGGACATTAGCAAGTGATTCATCCTCTGCATCAACCAATGCTAAGGCTTCAAGAAGAAGTCTGTTCAACTCATCATTAAAAGTTAAAAATGTATCATCAAGGCCCAAGCAGAATGTAATTGCATCTATATTACCAATTTGCATAGGAAATGGTAAAGCTCTCAATGGTTTGCCAAAAATAGGAGTTAATAATAACAGCTTGCAAGGCCCCATGATGGAAGCGATTGACACAGATGTTGTCTCAGATAATACCTTTAATGAGGACTGAGATACTTCTCTGACGAGTGGATTAGCACTAGCTAAGTCATATACTAATGCACCAACTAGAGTCTGGAATGGTTTTTCTAAAATGGTTTCCTTAGGCACGTCAACATTGCAATCATGTAAAAGCTTCAAAACCAAATTCTTTGCCAAGTCGTGTACTTCATATGATACGGTCTCTGGTGTGTCTCTTAAAATAAAGAAGATTGAACGTACAAGTTCAAATTGGCGTTTAAAGAACCATTTAGGGGGGATACCCAAGTCTTCAAACATGGTTCTAAGACCCAAAATACCACCTAGTTTTGCGTGATAAAATTCATTATAACAGCAATGAGTGAATCGATAAAACATTGAACGAAATATTGGAGAATATAATGCATTTTCATCTGAACCAAAGATCGTAACGGTTGTCGTGTAAATATTTTTAATGGTCTCCATCCCCTTGGATCTAACATCTTTATCCCAGAAACTTAATGCATAATTTAAAGCATTAAGGAATGCTGTCTCATTAATATATGCTTTTCCTTCGTTATCATTAACGCAAAATGCGCGTTCCTTTTTCACTTTATCAATCACAGATGTGCCTAAATAAATTAACGTGAAATGCGTAGTGAGACCGTCTATCAATTCACTAGCTTCTTCTTTAAGATCTGGAATTGATACTGAAAAGAAAAGGATTTCTAGTAATCTGGAGAATAGCTTCTGTTGGCGGTCTAATTTAGCAGCATCTTTAATACCCGATTCTTCTAAATCCATTGTTTGTTCTATTTTTTCCAGCTTTAAATTTCCAACACACTCAGATATATACACAGAATAGTCTTCTGGAATCGGCGTCGTATCTATAAACAACTTTAGAATTCCAGACAAGTATTTAAATGCACTGATACGATAATGAACTTTTAGTCTTGGATCTTCTAATAATTTTATCGCAGATTCCACGCCAGGTGTTATTGAAACTGGTACTTCACCCTTTAATCCGTAAATTTTGAAGAGTGCTTTAATTTCTTGGTCCAATTCTGATTGTGTGATCAAACTATTACATGGTTTAAAATTCTTATGATTTCTGCCACCTAGCTTACCTAAAATCCTGATTGCTGTATGGGAATGTTGATGGTGATATGGTACTGGCTCTAAATGTTTCCATAATGCTGCCATAATCTCATCAATTACTGGCTCGATGATTGGGTCGAAATACTCGGCCGTCAAATTATCGACGCATAATTCAAATGTACGTAAACCTTGGCTAACTAATTCTTGTGATCCATTGAGCGCGTAAACCAATGGCCTAGTTAAATAATTAAGATGTGGAACTAACACCGAAAGACGAACTGGTACAGTTAAACACAACTCAACATATATATCGCGCTCATATGGCCGGCGCGAGTTTGCAATCATCTTATTCAAGCTTTCTAGTAATACGGGCAAGATTGGCATTATCTCCTTATACAAGTTTTCAAACCTACCACCACTGATACTTCTGAATAATATTCTTACCAAATAGGAATATACTATCGGTTCGTCAGCTTTGGTTGCTAACTTCAATGATTCTAAAATCAAATAATTTAAATGCGGTAAGATAACGCCTTCATTTGCGGTGGGAAACAAATTCACGGACATGAAGCATAGCTTAAATAATCTTATCAATATGTTGGATTTCGCTAACTCAACTTTATCTAATTGATCTAATTTTGACTTTAAAAATGAAATTAAAATGCCAGAAAAGTTGGCGGAAGTTATCTCACTAGCCAAAAAGAATTGAGGTAAATGAAGTAGAGCGGCATTTTCAAGCATAGAGTCAAACATAAAAGGTAATTCAAAATTGACTATTTCATTAAACGATGCAGGATCTATGTGAATGAATATAGTTGCAAAAATTTCCATCAAGTCTTTCTCTTCCTTAGATGATGTTATAGGTAAATTCGGACCACCAGTTGACCAGTCAAAGGCTTTAGCTTGAGGCACGTTTGGTTTGGGTTTAGAAACTGAAAAAAATCTCAAGCAACTTATACCACCTCTAAATAAATTGCGCAAAATATTCACTTCTTCGAAAGACGTAAGTTTAGCCGAATCATTCCATTTATCATAGTTAATAACTTGGCCAGGATTCTTGGGGTCTGACTGAGAGGGTTGTGGTGGAACAGGTGGATTACAATTCTTCAATCCAAATATGACTGACTTTAAAAAAGTCATCAACGTACGGAATAGATAACGTGCATCCTTCAACAAATCAGAATTGTTATTAAGCGGTGACGATGAAATAGGTGAATGTTCGTCAATGCTGAAAACATCTAAGAAAATATCCAATTCAGATTTAGATTCGTCTTCACTGGCTTGGTCCTTGTCCTCACTTTCAGCGTCTTCCATTTCAATATCTTCCATTTGAGTTTGATTGTCATTTTCGTTGTCTTCTTCTTTCCTGGATTCTTGAATTAATTCTATTTTCTTTGTTTCCAAAATATCCACATTCTTCGAAGAATATTTGCTAATAGCTTTTCTAGATTCTTTTTCTTTTAATTTTCTCTTCTTTTCAAACTCACCGTGCTTATGGATGATGTAAGAGTACTTCCGGTTTAAACTTTGAAATCTTTTTGCGTAGGCATCAATTATAATCATAAATAATTGTCTTCCTTCTAACTTATTTGGTAATTTCATGATACGCTCTACTAAATTGAGTAGCAATTTAGCACTCATTATTTGAACTGTTAACGCTAACGAATCATCTTTTAATAGATTACAATATATCCTTACGGTGGACCAAATTTGTTTAGGGGTTAATTCGTTTCTCACGTTATGAATAAAGTCCGCCACTGTTGAATATGCTAATGGTCTTAATGTTTCAAATGATGTCAAGCCATCTCCAATCAATATCTTCTCATCGAATAACATTTCAATAGTAGGTATAAACTGGGAACGAAATGGAGTTGATAAGATATGTCTTGTTGCGTGTAATAATTCCTTACGGGCTACCGACAACTCAGCTGGACAATCTTGTAGAAGTCTTAATATTACATCTGGAACAACCTTGGATTGGTCCTCACTCAAATGTTGATTAGCATAACCCCTTATGAACACATAGGCTAGGAAAGATGCAGCCTTAACTTGCCCTAATATGAAATCGCTATATGCTTGTCTATTTGTAATATCGGGCGATATTGAAGTGGTGGTCTTGTTTTCCTTTGCAGATTCCTCACGGTAGGATTTTTGCTGTTCCACTTGTAAAGTCAAGATATTCATAATCTTTGGCAAGAATGTAGGTAGTGACGATTGGACGAGATTCTTGTACGAAGAGTATAACGAAACCATCGTTATTGGGCATTCTGCCAACGTTTTGAATGAAAACATGGCTTTACTCAACGTTTTTGACGAATTTTCTTCGTTGAATGAAGGTGGAGACATCTCCTTGGCCGATTCTTCGACTGATTCTTTTTGTTGGTTGGCACCAAAAGTCTCTTGGACCGTCAGGTCCATATTATCATAAATCTCATTGATGATTTCCACAAACGGTTGTACTTTTTCTCCCAAGTTATTCTTGTATGCCTTGTGCAAACTAGTGATAATCTTCATACACAACACACCATTATCCTCGTTTTCGTCAGCCAATATCCTGGTCAACGCATCTAGTATCTGTTCCGAGTACGGCTGGAACGTATCATTCATAATCGACCGGTGGATGATCTCCAATATCGAGTTCCTTAACTTGTGTTCTGGCGACTGACTAGTAAACGAAATCGGTACCTCCTTCAAGTTTTTGATGAAAATAGGTACCAAGTTCGACAAAAAGTACTCATATTCGGCTGCTCCATTGAATGTTTCGATCATATCCAAGAGCTCCGATAAAACTGAATGGGCCGTCTTGTAGTCAGCATTATCATTGAGCCTAGAGACAAATGTGTCAAGCTGTACTTTATATGCCATTATTTATCGATTTTTCTATGAAATATAAATTCAATTCTATACCTTATACCTAACCAATCACTAAATAACGGCTTTTAATAGGTTTACTACTCCTAAACTACCGATATGATTGACTTGTTTATGATAAAAACCACTGTTAAATCGCGTTGAAAAATTAGAGGAAATTCGTTTTGGCTCTTTTTCCAATTTTTCACGTGAAACTCAGGTGCTTGTCACTAAAGACGAACATCACGAGAATCTCGCCTATTGCTGCAAAAGGCCCAACATAGTAAGTAAGTAGTACTGTTAGTAGTCAGAATGGAAGGTCTGTATGTGAATATAGAGATGAATATCTGATCTGAATGGTGTTTTAATTAAACTCAAACTTTATTTGGCACTAAATATGGAAGAAGGTGGAAATATTCTAGGTCATACAAAAATGTAAGGGAGATTTCATTAGTTTTGTAGATTCTGCAATTCAAAAATTAGCTTAAGAGGGAGTAACTGCAACAAACATTACAAAAGAGTTGCGTATAACAATTACTCTCTTGTGGGAAAGAGAAGTTCTTTGTTAGTAGTTAATTTGATATCGAGGTTTATAGTAGACAGGCTAGAACTTGGGTTCTATTTCATTAGCTTTATCTTTCAAGTCCCTGATATATACAAAAACGCTTCCCATGCATACTATCAAGAGAAAAGAAAATGCGGTCCAAGTCATGGCCTCTGCTCGTTGTCCTATGGAGGCAGAAACGGTATTCATAGATGCAGGCCCTACGATATGGCGGGCAGCCTTCGTAGCTTCGTGCTGGAGCATGGAACCAAGGCCCCAGACTAGGACATTTGCGGCCGACAATACACAGGCTATTTTTTTAGCCATTGGTTTTCCAGGGACCAAGGGAATAACGTTCCAGAACATCACTACTAGCGAAAGAAGAGTCAACACTATAGCAGCAAGCAAAACATTGGAATAGCACACTTTTCTGAAGGTTGTAGCCAAGGTTACCAAATTTAGTTGTTCTGTTCCATTCTTAGTTGTAGGTATAATAGAAATACCCGTGTAATCCGAAATCGCATCCAAGTCATTAAATGAAGTGCACTGGAGTGATTTATCAATATCGACGCACACGCCTAGGTATCCAACCGATAATGTCATTTCTGCGAGTTTTGTGGAAATGTTAGAGCCTTTGTATGCAGCTTGTACATTGCTGTATAAGTCTGAACTTTGGTTAAACTCAAGTTTCGTCAAGTAAACACTAGAATAAGTACCTGCGGTATCGGTTGAACCTATTAATAGGAAACTTAATAAAAAGACAGTTATGAAAAGTAAGACCAATAAAAAAAATTTCATAAGTTTTTTAATTAAGAAGAATATCATGTTTAGATTATTGTTATCGTTGCAAAATGTCTTTCTAGTAGGGGTTTGAACATGATTTATATAAGTCATTTTTATAGATTTCTTGAAACATTTTTGAAATTTTGCAATTTGCGACTTTCCCTAAAAAGGCAAATTCGATGATACAACTCTGCAACTTTTTAACTATAGTCTGCTATACAACATGATAATGTTACTAGGTAAGACAGGAACCTTTATACTTTTCTGGGCTATAACAACGCATGACTCATCACTTAGTTTGAAACATATCCTAAATTACGCATTATAAGTGATACCTTTTGGTTGGCGTCCTTACGGGATATGAAAGGATAAACCGATAAAGTATCACTTAAATTGAATCGAGAACATGTGTGCTATAATATTAGTCAAATTTAGTCGATTAATTTCAATTGTGCGTACTAATTGGGATTTCAAACAATAATATGACGCTCTATCGAACATTACGAGTAGCGCTTTACTAGTTTACAATAAGCTTGGACTCATATAGATACATGTATCTTCATGCTTCGGTAAATCCAAGCTCGATACGTATAGCCATGGAATTTTAGGAAATTTTCACTAATCAGGCTGAAAAAATACGTCCATAAAATTGTTAAATTTTCGTTTTTACTGTTTCAGCATTTTCTCATATACGCCTTGGGTAGGCCATAATGTATACTGATTGAGAAAATCTCAGAATTATCAACAGTTCAAGCCCAATAAACTTATAATATACTCTGCTTGATATGAAATTAATATTATTAATGAAATAAATAAATTCTAGTTTCTAGAATATCGTAACATAAAGAAAATACTTCCCCTATATACATTTGACAATAATACACAAATAATGGTGTCAGATGATCTGACGGTCAAACTAGAGATATAACGAAGTGCTAATGTAGAAATGATACTAAAATAATAGTTTCAGCAATGACATCCATATAATTCTAAGTATTAATAAAACAATTGTTATACTTGCAAAAGATCCGAAAATATCGGCAATACTGTTAATTCTAAAGTCGGCTACCACAGTATTCTCAGCAACCTTTCCAGCAGTATAATTAACCTCACTCTTTGGATCTACAAAAGATCCAAGTTTATAAAATTGATCTAACATTCTATCTTTTTCGTACCACACCTTAAAAAGCCATTCTTCGAATTTGGCTAAATCTTCGGAAGAGACGTCATCAATATCTTCAGTTTCTTCACCTAAAGGAATCTCAGATAACTTCCATCCTCTTAGATGATAACTGATTTTTTTTGGACCGTAACCTTTGAGATAATGTCTTTTCAACGTATAGATATCTTCACCATATTCTCCAGGTTTTAAATCAGAATAGCCACACGTGAAATCGTATACAATCTCAACAGTATTTCTCAATTTCCTCAAGGTCAAGAATAAGCCTCTTACTCTTGGAAGTAATGTGTGTTTTAAAACTGGCATATTTCTCTCTTCGCAGAATTTGTCTGATTTTGCTCTTGTACGAGCCGAGGTCACAGTACCTTCCGGATACAAGATAACCAGATAAGGCCAGATTTGACCCGATTTATGACCCTCTGGCCAGTGATGAAGTTCCGATGATCCTACGTTGGTAGAAGTAACGTGAGTGACTCCGTTGGCAGGGCCCAATCCTCTCGCATTCGCATCAATGGTCAATAATTGATTCGTCAACACAATCTTATCCTTTTCCCATTTTCTCGACAAGAAAAGGAAGTTGTAGTTTTTCATTCCAACACCCAATACTGGGATTTTGGATAGGTCCTTCAACATAATGTAGACCGAATCACCCAATTTAGCCGTGTATAAGATAAACCACAAGTACAACCAGTCGGTATAGATCTGATGGTTCGAAATCAGCACCGAATTGGGACTGAGTATGCTCGATAAGTTTCCCTGAGGATCCACTTTGAATGTGTCGCCTTCCGGTAACGTTGACGGGTCGTATGTAATAGAGATCTTACACGGGTTGGCCCATCGTGTCACCGTTCCGAACAACGCAATGAATTGTTTCTTCGTGAGATTGATCACTGCTTGTTTCTGTACAGCATCGTTAGCAAACACAAACATTCCTATCAACTGATTTCCCAATATTGAAAGGCATCCAATTACAAAAAATAACCCTAGAACGATTGTCCTCCCAATCACTACGGGCCATGCATGCCTTACTGTCATTTTGGTCGTAATTTTCGTTCTTCTCCTTTTTTTTTCTTTGAAAAGAAGACTCAATGGTACTGATATATTGATCTTTCTACGCGGTACTCGTATCCTGAACCGTGTATTCCGATATAGCCCCAAATGTTAAACCAGATCTTCTTGCTGATTTATCAGTATTCCATTTATTACAAATCCATCAGAGTAGTTTTGAGCTTCGCACTACTCGCTGTTCTTCTCTCCCATGATGTAAAGATTGACCTATTATATGTTCCAGCTGAGACAATTCTATCAATCCTCGGCAGGACGGGCCGTGTGACATGATGATGGTATCCGAATTTCTTCTTTCGGTTATTGCAGACGGTACTACTTTGGACCTGCTCGGCACCGGAAACACCCGTGTTGCATTGACACCTATCAAAATGGTTTGAATGAAGGAATAGGTGCTTCAAACAATGCTGCACAAGGGATTCAATAATCTATGAATATGAGAATACACTATCGGTTAGTACCCTTTTGGAACATCGGAAGGAGGGGGATGGCTGGACATATAGTGGGGGTCGCGCAGGCCTCTTCGGCACTACTCTTTAAAAATTTAGTATATGACTCTTTGTATGTATACGGCTTTTTGTAAGTAAAATAGATATTCGAGACATATTTTAGGATATTCATAAAGAAATTGTTATCATACGTATATGTGTTGTGTCAAAACATAAGAAACGCATAAATTGTCGATAAATATGGCCGATGATCAACGCTCATCTACGATATCGTTAGAGTCGGATATTTCGCATGGGTTGCATTCAGAGCATCCCCAACCTATTGAACTAGAAAGAACAAAGGACGAGGAGGAAGAGGATTTGAAAGATGTACAATCAAATGAGAATATGGATCAGCGAAAGTCGAGTGCTTCTTCCGGAAGACTGAATAGGGTCCCTGCAAGTGAAAAAAGGGGACTACTTGCTAATCTTGCATTGATCCCAGAATATGAGGATGCCAGAGACTATCCCAAGTCGTATAAATTGACTATCGTGTTTGTGATTGCATTTGCGGCGATTACAGGACCCATGGGGACATCTATTATGTTGCCAGCCATAGACGACGTAGTAAAGGATTTGGACACAACGGGAACGATTGTGAATGTATCGGTGGGTATGTACTTGTTGTCGTTAGGGATATTTCCTATGTGGTGGTCGACATTCAGTGAAAAACATGGTAGACGGAGTGTCTATCTTATCTCATTCGTTTTATTTTGCGCGTTTACGATTGGCGCAGCATTGTCCCCAAATATTGGGGCCTTAATTGCATTCAGAATACTTTCAGGTGGGTGTTCTGCATCAGTACAGGCAGTTGGAGCAGGAACTGTGGGAGACTTGTATATAAACGAGGAAAGAGGAACAGCCATGGGGTTATATTACTTAGGACCGTTGATGGGTCCATTTTTAGCTCCAATAGTGGGTGGTGCGGTCGCCGAAGCTTGGGGATGGAGAGCGACCCAGTGGCTTTTGGTAATATTTTCAGGCAGTAACGTTATATCGATTATGATTTTTTTGCCGGAGACTATTCGAAAACAGGATTCTGACAGTGCCGTAAAAGAGATGTTGCGTCTGTATCGTAGAGTGGAAGAGGCAGATGAAGACGACCAGGATCTTACTACGGGAGTACCAATAGCTGTAGACGACATCCATGGAGAGGAAAACCCGGTAGAAAGTCTTGAAAAAAAAGATGCGGAAAGAAAGCAAGGCGATTCTCCTCTGGCGCAACTGGCAGTATTACTGAATATCCCTACAACTGAATCAAACCAACATTACTCAGATGCCGACTTAGCTAGAATTGCCTCTAGTTTGTCATGGCCAGTATCGAGACAATCATTGGATCTTGAACACGAACGGCCAGCATTTGATGCAGTAATGCCTACTTTAGCCAGATCTTACACTGATAAATCAAGCTATTCTAGAAGAATTGCAAAGGAATATCGTGAAAGCCAAATTGATAATATCAATAGAACTTTGTCTGGTGCTGCTCAAGGCACGGAACTACCCATCAAGGAACCAACAAAATGGGAGAAATTCAAAATAAATGCGTACGACTATACAATTAGACCCATGCATTCAGTAGTTTTATTGAGGCATCCTCCAGTAGCGTGGGTCATTGCATATTCTGCAATTGTTTTTGGAGTATTGTATTTTTTTAATATGACAATTGCTTACGAGTTCAAACAGGAGCCATACCAATTTCTGACGATTATCGTTGGTTTATTATACATACCCAACTCAATTACATATGTCATAGCTTCCATTCTGGGTGGTAAATGGAATGATTATTTATTGAAGAAGTATGCTAAAAAGCACAACGGAGAAATGGTACCAGAATCTCGTATTTCCTGGAATGTTTTAACAGCAATTATCCTATTCCCTCCAGCTTGTCTTATCTTTGGGTGGTGCCTAGACTTTGGAACACACTGGGTGACGCCATTGATTGGTACAGCTTTATTTGGGTTTGCCTCAATGTTAGTGATTGGAGCGACAGTTACTTATTTGGTAGATACATTACCTGGGAAGGGTGCAACAGGGGTTGCATTGAACAACTTAATCAGACAGACAATAGCTGCCATAGCTACATTTGTTGTTGAACCCCTATTGAGAGCAATTGGCCCAGGTATTTTATTTTCTATTTTAATGGGAATAATGACAGTAGCCGCTTTTACTTTAGTGGTATTAAAAAGGAATGGTGCATACTACAGAGAGCATTCAGATTTGAGTAAGCTCTACGAAATGCTTTAATAGACACTCTATTTATATTAATATTTAATACTAATATTTTTTTCAATTATTGTAATGATAAAATATCGTCAAACAAGAATTCAACATTAACACCAACTGCTTTTAGGGTATTTAGTTGAGGTTTAACCACCCCAATGAATTCTTGGAATAATGCAGTATCTTTGACTTTATATGTCGGCTCTTCGGTTTCTTCATTACTACCTGTCAAAACAACCAAACTACCATAAAGATGCTTTTTAATAGCTTTTACTAATTTCGTGACCTCGTCAATAGACCAATTAATCAATCCACTAGAATCAACATTACCATTCAAATCCTTCTTTAACACTGGAACAATGCACTCTTTATAAACTGCTATAGCTCTTTTAATGATAGAAACATTAATAATCACCAAATTTGATAAATAATTAACAACATCTATTTTTGTCGAACCCTGGACTCCAACCACTAACCTAGATACGTTGACTGATAAGTCATTGGTAACCGCTTGCAAATATAAGGATATACCTTTATCCAATTGATCAAAATTATGAAAAAACTCAATAATAGTAGATATTTGGGACGTGGTTAACTTTCCTATATTGTGTTGCAAATCAAAACCTAAGCATTGTTGTATTTTCGACTTTCTATTATTTATTTTCAATTTTATGACATCAATTAGCAATTTGATTTCGTCAATCGAAATTACAGCGTTTGATGAGTTGCTAGTAATTGCCAGTTCTATACTGGATAACTTGTTTTCAATATACCTAATAAGCCCAACTGACTCAGTGTACTTATTACGGGATATTTCAACATCGACTTCGTCTAGTCTATCTTCAATTTTTTTCAAATCATAAAAGAATTGTCCTCTATCGGCAGCGTTTATTTTGGCATGTGGCCCATGGTCAAAGTCGTGTGATCTATTTCTTGAATGTACCCGAGCCGAGATATCTTGTAACAAGACATCAGCACTATGACGTTTGGTACCACTTTTGCGCTTAGTAGTTTCATCCGATGCACCATCACTTATTCCCGAATTTCTTAATGATTCACGTAATTGACGTTTTTCTTCGTCAGTTTCAAGAAGGTCAGGAGTTTGACCGATGGACCTCGAGTTAAGGATCCGCTCCTTAGTTAGTATTTCATTTCTTCCCTTATTATATGCTTCCGTTATCTTCAAAAAATGATCATATCTATCTGTTTGATAGACGTAACTCAACGACTTAGATTTTATATTGATTACATAAAGCTTGTTGCCATCCTTGTCCGTCTTATTCGAGTTAGTTGGAACGCGAACTTCAGATAGCTTTACCTCATGCAACGGCCAACAATGGATCGCTTGTAGTCTTGAAGTTTTCTTATCGCCTGTATCTATTGAATTTTTCTTCGTTGCTATCAACACCAAATCATTCAACATAAATAAATGGGTAGCCTTGGTGGGTTTCCATGTTCCCACATTTACTTCATACCAACGTCCACTTTCAGCAAGAACATGTCTCCCAGGTAACGCCTGAACATATTTCGAGGCCCCATCGACGTGTTTACACAACGATTGCAATTCACTGGCCCATATTTTCCCAAGAACCATCACCGAAGAACGATCCTTACGTTTCTTTGAATCCAAAGCTGCATACAGGTTATTATGGTTCTGGTCCGCCTGCTGGGTTTCATGCTCCAAATCTATTCTTCGTTCAGCAGCCTCCTTAAACTCGTCCAACACGCCATATAATTCCTTCGTAGTAATACGTAACTGCAAAAGTTCCTCCTGAGTCTCCTTCAAATCATTCGTTAATTCTAAGATATTTTTCTGATTCTGGTTGATATTACTTTTCATGTCTCTGGTGATCAATGCCTTCTGTTTCACCAACACCTTGTAGTAATCATCAATTTCCGTAGCAGTACCGTTAGACAACTCCCCAAAGATCTTCGTCTCTATATCCACTTCTTCCTCTTCTTGTCCTTTGCTTATAGCCAGTACTGCATCGGACGATTGCGTGTTTGTCTTATATAGTTGGGGAACAGGTGGTAAGTTAGTTGCATCAAATGGTCCTCTATGACCAGCCGCAGCTGCGCTAGCATGTATACTCAATCTTCTTGTATTCTTCCTATTGCCCTTATTATTAACGCCATACGGATTAGGCACTTGTAAACTATCATTATTCTCATTATTTGTTACCACTGATGTATTAGCGTCAGCATATGGATTACTTATTTTAGCATTATTTGTAGAACTTTGCCACGGCGCCCTACTCTTCCGATTAGATGCTTTGGCGTCGAAGCTCATTGTGGATCAATTATAATTCTAATATCTGATACCGCTATAGCGTTTTCCATGTTTACAGCTGTCTGTTTATACTTCTGTTGAGATTCTGGTAGTGACAGTTTTGTGTAACTTACAGCCAAAACTAAAAAATTTGAAAGCTCGAATTAGCCAGCTATGATATTTAGAAAACATATAATAATCCAAGCAGTTAGTAAAGGAACTTATGTCTTTGACTAGTACAGAGCTAAATTATTTGGTATGGAGGTACCTTCAAGAATCGGGGTTTGATTTGGCGGCATTTGCATTAGAAAAGCACTCGCAGTGTCTGTCGTATGAACATAATAAGAATTTGCCGATAATATCACGAATTGAACCAGGATGTCTCGTAAACTTAGTTCAGAAGGGGATATTGTTTACGTTGGCGGAAGACGACACGCGGAAAGATGGATCTGACCGGAGCACCTACTCGTTGTTAGGAGCTTTATTACAAGAAGAATTGGATAAGCAGAAACAAGATGAAGAGGAAGTCAAACAAGAACAGGTGGAGGGGAAGGGCAACGAGCGGTTTGCATTAAAATCGGAAGTTAAGGCTGTGGGTAGCGATGAGGATATCGAGATGAAGGATGGGGAAGACGAGTCAGTGGAGAAGAAGGATGATGAAGAGGCGGATGCGCCAGAAGCACCTATTGAGTTTACAACTAAGAGCTTAGTACCGGATATTAAGTACCCTGAGTGTTTAACGACGCATTGGCACCCAAGTACGGATGTTTTTGCCTATGGGAAAGATAATTCTACAGCGGTCATAAACGCGATTAAGGACAACATAATAGCGGAATCGGTGACGTTGAACCATCCGAACGTTCTTCAAGGATCTAGTTCAAGCGCTGTAGACAACGAAATAACAACGGTTTCGTGGGCTCCTATGGGAAATATCATAGTTACTGCAGGCATAAACGGTGAGCTTAGGGCATGGTCTCCAGACGGTAAATTAAAGAATATTGCTAATACTGCAGCATCATTTGATATCGAAGCAGATGCCTTAACAGGATATAAAGAAGCTGCGGAAACAGAGCATACCCCAGCGTTGATATCTAGTTTAATTTGGAGCGAAAGTGGTCAATATTTGCTATCCATCGCAGTAAATAACCAAGTTTGTTTATGGGATGGCAATAATTTGAACTTAATCCAAATAATCAAATCACCCGTTACCCCTGCATGCCCAACTTCAACCATAGATGCTTGTTGGATAGACGAATTCAAATTTGCACTTTCTACTCCAAAGAACACAATTAAGGTGTATGCGATTACGGTCCCACAAGCGAATGGCGGCCAGTTTAATTTGGCGCCATCAGTAAACCTGGATTCTCTTGTTAAGCCTATTGGATTTCTCCCTGGTCACAATAATAATATATCTATTCTCGAATTCAGTACAAATTCTAAACTCCTAGCATCAAGCTCTGATTTTGACTACGTGATTAAAATATGGAAAAGTAGTTCAACGCATGAGTCACTTGAGTTAAATACCCAGGTCGACAAAAAAAATGTGGGCATAAAACTCCATACATCTCCTATTATCGGGTTGTTTTGGTTAAATGCTTCAGAAAACGAAAGCGTTTTGTTAAGTGTATCCATGGAAGGCATTGTAAATATGTGGAATACAACAGGCGGTGAAACTATAGTAAGTACAAATGTATTTAAAAACGAAGATAACTTTAATCTTCCTGCTGATAATACTGCGATATCATTTGCAAATAAGAAAGACTCTTTGATTTTCATTGCATCAGTTTCTCCTGACCATAGATGGTTGGCTATTGGAGATGACGCTGGAAGAATATCTATTTGGGACGTTTCCCCCTCTCGTTATTCTGGTAAGAGAAAAGATGTGCTAAGATGCATGGGATGTCATGACTTTGATATACCGTCTGCAGAAAGACCAGAAAACAAAGCAGACATCGGAATATGTGATTTAGCATGGGACAATACCTCACAGAAGCTTTCTATATCATACAAGGGCTTGGAGAGTGCTATTTTCAACTGGAAATAAATAGAGCTGGTTATTAAATTTTATTCTCAAACGTGTATTATTGTTATGTATAGATATTTATATTTTGTAATATTAAACCATTAAGATCCAGAAATGTAATTAAGTCTTAGATACTACCAGTAGCAGAAGAGATCACAGCAGACGCAGTTGCACTTGCTGTTTGGGCTAAGCTTTCTACCTTTGAAGCTGGACCAGATTTAGGAAAAATCAATTCAATGTAACACGTACAAACAGCAATCATAGCGAAAAGAATCTTTAAAAGTGGTGGTTGTTGTTGACTTTCTGAGTCTTCCTGTTTATTGATAGGGTCGTTTAAGTACGATTGTATAGCCAAAAATAATGACGTCCACGATAATAATTTATTTTTCATAAACATAGCTGCCATTGGCAATGATTGTGCTACCATTCCAGAAGCTTCAGAACGAGCCTTAGCTGGTACATGCTTGTATCTGTTGATTATGTTAGTTCATTATTCCTGGCATCATTTCTTTGCATAGAAGTGCAATTATATTTCTATCAAAACAAAACTAATACGTACGGTACGACTAAATCCTCTCTAATAACCTTTGGTGCCATTATAACTGATATTTATTATTATACGATTGATAATCAATGCTACTTCAAATCTAATATAATGGATGTTAATTACATTTATCGTTGAGATATCAACACTTTTTTCCACGGTAGTGCCAATTCGAAAACTTCGTTCTTAACTACTAGTTTATCATTAATGAAGTAAATAGTCATTTTTAGTATACAAGTAGGTCTCTTTGTCTATAATAACCTCCCACAATCGCTATGACCATGTCAATTGTATATTTCGAAACTTCATTAATATCCTGAGAGCTTGTGTTGACCTTGATTTTTATGGCCTTCTTTGCTAAATCTCTTACAATTGAACAGTCAATATGATCTAAAAGGTTATCAAGTCGTAAGAAAAGCAGAAATATCCATTTAGATAGGTTTTCATTACTGTTGGCACTCAACCATTTCGTGACATATATGAGAAGCTTTATTATCGTAGGACGGTTTAAATGTACAATGAAGAATTTGATTGGTGGAGGGGGATTGTTGATAATGTACTGTCGCCACGCAGTTGCTGTTTCTGGTACGTCAAAGGGTATTTCTGCATCCGTTTCTGCTTCAGAGTTATTCTCTGAATTATGATCTGGTTGCACTTGCAATGATTGCAGGTATAATTCGACGTCCTCTTTCAATCGTAAAAACCCTTCCATAAGCTCTATTTTCCATATTTCGTTATTATCAGGTGTATTTTCAATGGTAGGCTCTTCTTTACTGTCTTCAATGGCTTCGTTTTCCTTATCTTCTGGGGTTGGACTTTGGGATCTATTAGTATAGTAAATGCACTGGTCTTTTTCGGCCTCTCTTCTAACAGATTCTAAGTATGACTGAACAGAATCTGTTAGGGGGTCTGTGGCTTCGTCGGGTTGTGTTGCAGGGAATGCTGCATGCTGGCCAAATGTTGCATCTAGAGGGCCCTGGGTAAATGATCCAACATCTGAGGCACTTAAGTTATGTTTTTCGCCCTCGTTGCTTATCCTAGCATGTTTCGTTCTATTTGAATACTCATCATCCTGGTAATAGTGTCGTTTACTCATTATTGTATCGAAAGACTCTTATTATAGAGTGCTTGTGAAATGAGAAAAAAAATGAGTACATAAATATAATGAGCATAGGTTTTAGATTTATTTATCAGTTGGTCAATTATTTAATGAGTAAACGATCAAGAAGGGAAAGTGATGCTGAATATAATGAAGTAGAGGTGCCCACAATATCCAAAACTGTCATAATTTGTTCTATACCTCCATGCCATTTAAATCCAATAAAGTTTAATGATTATTTAGCATACGAAGCGCATATAGTTGATACCCATAATTATCTTTGCTTAGAATGTAAGAAAATTTTTCCATCTGAAACATTTCTTAACATACATATCGATGAAAATCATAATCCATTTTTTCAAATAAGCAAAGAAAAGGGAGAAAAGGTATATAAATGCTTTCAATATTCGTTAGCTGATGGATGTAAAAAGATGTGTATTGATAGACGAAAAAGAAGATTACATATGATTGATAAACATGCTTACCCACGGAACTTTAACTTTGGCATAGTTGATAGCGGAATAGATCCAAAAAATTCTTCTCTATTAAAATGAATTATATACTCGTTATTTATATTTCTGGTGTTACATTATCAGACTGACCATTTCCATTCGAGTCAAGCTTTCTTTTCTTCTTTATGGGGATGACAACACCTCTTCTTAATTGCGCTAATATGTTTTCGTCAAATTTCGAACCACAGGTGGGGCACTTACCTTCTTTAGGAATTATACTCATTATGCATAAGCAAACAGAACAGACGAACCCTAGATTTACTGACTTCCCTGTAATGAAACAACTTGCTCTATAATTAACATTGGAATTAGTCGGAAGTATTATTAACAGCCTGATTGATGGTTCGATAAAAAATGCTGTGGATAGAGTTTGAATCAATCCCTCTGGGTTTGCAATATGCAAGTATACACCGTTAGTGGCATCTGATGCTTGTTGTAAATATGAAGAGTCTTTTTCTCCCAATTTAGCTACGTCTATAGGTACTTTCATCTTTTGTGCTGCAAATGTTGTGTTCATGATTGGAATATATTTGATGTCTGTGTCGTCGTTAGATGAAACAATTAAAATCCTTGATCGCATAGATGTAAGACTTGTAGTATTCGTTCCACCAGTGGACATTGAATTTGACGCTGTTCCCGAAGAATTCGTTTTGTTAGAGTTAGCATTAGTAGTTGTATTTATAGCTGATGCCGTTGTTGTAGAAATCGACAGGTCCAAATTTAACATTCTATTCGTATACGTGAGGGCTAAACTTAATGCACCAGATAATGTTGAATTAGAACGACTATTTTCAATATTTTCGGATATGTCTGCAAATATTTCATTCAATTTTTCTAATACTGCTTCATCCACAATTCTAAACTGTCTATACATGCCATCACCTACCAAACTCGAAGTAGAATTTGCGTTATTCAAATTTGAACCCTCACCATTTTGCTTCGAACTAACTTCGTCATAATTTTTCTCCGGATTAGGATATAAAAACTTGGAACCTTGCGGAGTACTAGCAATGAATGCTACTTGGTTAGAATTGTTTAATGAAAGATGTGCATTAAGGAATACGAGCAATGACTTTGCCACTTCTTGTATGGTAATCTGGTTTCTTATCTTATACCAACTTTGGGGCGTAACATCAAGCACTACCGTCAAAAGAGATGGATCATCACTAGGAGAATCCGAAGAGCCTATATCTGTAAACACAGAATCAGCTATTGCATCCATTAAGTGCTTATGTTTCCTTTATGAAATAATTATGGTTCTGAATCAGTTTTGAATTTTTTAAAACCGCACATCAGTATAGATATTGCAATAGTCGTAATATATTGGTACAAAATCTACACTGAATTCTATAAGAAGTATGAAATAAGAATATATAAACAATCTACTCGCCAATATCTTCGTACCAGTCTTCTGGTCTTTCTTTAATAAATTTACTCATAAGGTCTTTGCAATCTTTATCATTTAAATTAACAACTTCAATGCCCCTTTGCTTTAATAAATTCTCTCCTCCGACAAAGTTATCGTTTTCGCCAAGGACGACTCTCTTGATTCCGTACATAATGCAGGCACCTGTGCACATATCACAAGGCGATAATGTGGTGTAAATGGTACATTTTTTGTAAATGCTTCCATTTAATCTACCAGCATTTTCCAAGGTAGAAATTTCACCGTGTAATGTAGCTGAAGAACTTTGGAATCTCATATTATGACCACGACCTAAAACGGTACC
The DNA here is from genome assembly GCA_024586305.1 of Debaryomyces sp. S3305. Classification (NCBI taxonomy): domain Eukaryota; kingdom Fungi; phylum Ascomycota; class Pichiomycetes; order Serinales; family Debaryomycetaceae; genus Debaryomyces; species Debaryomyces sp. S3305. Next base: position 56,282 of record JAMYHY010000016.1, read on the forward strand.
ATCTTCATGAATTAAAGCCCCACCAATTGGAACCCCACCTTCTTCGTAACCTTACATTGTCAGTATATATTATAATACAAGTCAGTTAAAAGCTTAAACATCTTACGTACCTTTCTTAGCTTCCTCCAAAGCGATTTTCATTCCTTGTTTGTCATCGAATACCATTTTGTATTTTATTTAGTATTTAAGTCGGTTTACTATTAAGCCTAACTAATAGATACTTTCACAGACCGCATCGTGAAAATTTTGGCTGCGCAGTATATCAATTTGCGGACCTCACAAACTTACTTATATAAGTTAATAAAGCCATTTCTATCTGCAGAAACAATCATTTCAAACGGCCTAGTAACTATACCTACATCAGTTATAACATCCTGATGCATCCTGACAGAGTCAAATTGTTGATTAGCAATGTTATTCAAAGTAGTTAGATCATCCAACCGTGCAGGACTCTTATCTAAGCTTACTCTTTCATAATTCAATTGAAGTGTCAGATTGACCTTGGACTTATTAAAAGTTGTTGCATGCCTGTTATTGAGCGAAACTGATTGTGATGTGTCAAAAATATTCCAAAGGATAACCCTCCTATCCCAAGTTGCACATGCAAAGTAGTCGCTTGTCTTGTTTCTGAATGACAGTAATGCAGTCATACTCTTATCCTTATTATTATCAGCATCAAAATCTATGCTTAAGTCAGATAAAATGGTATCAATTTCTGGTTCTTTGTTAACTTCGATTTCATCCAATGAAAATAACTTGACTTTCGGGCTAATTGCGCTTGAACTAAAGACTTCACGGCATTCAAAGCACGGAACTTCCCATAGAGAAATATCTGATTCGTTGGTACCACCAATCATTGCGAAGTAAGAAGTGCCTTCCACTTTTACATCTAGATTAAAATCATTTGGCATCAAAATCAACTTCTTTATTGCAGACGGATTATCAGATTCATTATTTGTATTCAATTTCCACGAGTTGACTAGAGTCCTAAACCTTAAGTCCCATAGACATAAATTACCATTATTCGTACCCACTAACAACCACGCTGTCTTGTGATCTATTATGAAGGATGTAAGTACACCAAGCATGACAGGATTTTGCAAATTAAACTCTACTTCCATCTTGATTATTTCAAATCCTATAATTTTGCAATTAGATGTAATACCAATAATCCAAGCATGCTGCGGAGAAATACAATATTCAATACTTGTTAGATAGCCATCCTCTATAATATCCAAAGTATAATTCCTAATCAACGCAAGTCTTGTGTATTTGGTAATTCTTTTATTCTTTCCTCGTGAAACATCAATTCTGAACAATCTTAGTTTTCCATCAGTAGTTATAACCAGAAATACAAATCTATTCGGAATAAACTTAATACCAACAATTGATGACTCTAATTTAATAGAAAGACTTTCACGTTTAACTGTAATGTTCTTTTCTAGCTTTAGAGTATCCCAAACTCTCAATGTTCCATCTTCGGACCCGGTTATGAAAAACTCTGAAGTTGGACCAACAGATATACAGCTTACTCCACTGATGTCACCGTCGCAATTATTTGTATTAATATGTGCAACGCATATACCTTGTGGTTTCCAAATACTATTATCTGATGTAGCTGCTTTGGAAGATTTTATGATATTACCAAATTCTGAAAAGCTCTCCAACGTGGGTTCAAATTCGACATTATGCAAATAATTCAACATATATGGGTTATAACCAGTATAACTATGCTTCATATTTGCAGTGATAATTTTTTGGTTATTAACGCTGAAAACTCTATGAGTCGAGTTAGAATTATTTGTAGAATGGACATGGTGATGATGATGACTATTACTAGCATTGAAGGAAGAGTCATGACTAGTATCCAATTCTCCGAAAACATTTGCCTGAACAGTCTGTAATGAAACTTTTACCTTACCAAAATTAGGCAAAATAAGCGAATTTAACCCTCGTGTATAATTTTCATCCTTCTTGGAATTTGAAAGAGTATGCACAGATTCAAAATTCGTTTCTGCTGTCTTAGAACCAGATGAAAAAGGCTCTGATTTATAGCAAACTTCGAAGAAGACATTACGTGGCGTAATGTTAATGTCTTTTGGGAGTTCAAAATCGTCTTTAGACGTAGAAGAAGCATTGAATTTGCTGGAATGATAAATGTAATCTCGCAAAATGAATATTTTCCACAAGTCCCTATCATTTAGTCCAACAGATTTCAATTTTAAAACCCACTGTTTATCTTCTGGAGATAATGGAATGTTTGAGTTATTATTATTTAGGGAAAATCCATTTTTGGATTTAGGAATATAAACAGATTTTCCCATGTTTGTTGAATAGGGCAATATCTTTGTAGGTGCCTTCAAATCATTAAATACCGAAAAACTCTTCTCTTGCCAGAATAAAGATTTACTTGTTGCGTTTAAGGACCAGGTAATTGCTAAACTATATATCTGTTTTGACAATGGCTTTGTAATAGACGGATACAATGTGTTCCAGTTTATGGTGTTCACGTCATATACCAAAAACCCCTTTACAAGAGGGTAAAGAAAACAATACTTATCAGCATCCAGCAAATTATCACTAATTGCTAGAATTAGACAGATTACCGACTGTCTAATCCATTCATTTGGAAGGAGAAGTAACTTTATTGAGCATGTTAACAACTCTTTGTAGATTGACAATGCATTGAATTCAGATTTTGGATTAATCAACCTATCTCGCACAAAATAATAAAATATTTCTAAGACTTTCAAAATGACAAACTGTTCCAGGTCACCTAAAGTTTGAATCAATAAGGGTAAAATATACTGTTCAAATGATAAAACTCCAACGAATGGACCTATTCCCAAAATCGACGACAAAAATGCGAGTCTTAATTCATAATTTGAATCATTCAAGTATGTGATTAAGTGCGGTAAGATAATATCATTAGTTTTATCAACACCAAAAAATTGACATAATGGCATAATATTGTTAACTAAACTTATTTTAACCATGGGGTTAAAATCTGTTAATAATTTGGAGGCAAGATTTTCAAAATCTGAGTCTAACTGTTCCTTCCGAATGCTAAATGAATTGTAAGAGTCGCTTACATTCTCATTATCGTCTATTAGAGGCTTTGACGAAAGTCGACTGTTCAAATCTTTTAAAACATCATTCTTAAAAGTCTTGGACATCATCCAGAATTTCTTAGAAACAATTGCAAGGTAAGGTAAACATGCAGCCAAGGTTATTTTAATCAAGTTTTTGTCCTCATTCTTTGGAAATATACTAATCAAAGTATGCAATTTTGGTAATAAATATTCGGAAAACATTAATACATTGATCGGATTAATATATGAACAAGACATGAGTAATGTAGTTATAGACGTCAATGCAGTGCATGCTACTTCTGAAGATGATGTAAAGTTCTCCGACAAATTGGTTTGAAAATTATTTGGTTGATAATTTGTGGAGGAGCTGTCTATGTATTCGTCCAACAAATTACATAAATATGGTAAACAGCGATCTAACTTGCAATCATCGTTAACTCTCTCTGATAATGCAACTATCAATTCACACGCTTTTATTTTTGATACAGGTTGCTTGAATGATTTCATCAACGAGAAAATTAAATTAAGGATAATCAATGAACCTTGCTGCAGATAATTATTTTCCATAAACGTTACTGTTGGTTTTACTGTATAGTTCTTTGGCATTCCTTTTAAATTGAGCATTAATGGTACGAATTTCGAGCTTTGAGAAGAAGAAGAATTGCCATCATTGGAATAATTAAATCGTAAAGCACCCGCTATCTTGTCATAACTATTGTAAATCTTTTCAAGCTTCAAATCGCTAGGAGTTAGATTATCATTATCACCTGGGACGACAAATAGATCATTATTATTTAGCTCAGACATGAAATCATAAAGAAAATCATAAAAAAAACCAGGAAAGCATTTGTCTTTATAATCTTTGAATATAGTATCGGCTGATGGTCTATCTCTAGGATCCCGCAGAATCAAGCTAGTTATTATTTCTCTAATGTTTGGATCATTAATAGTCGATAAATCAGGAATATACTCATTTTTTATATATTTGAATATCTGTGATAACGTAAAAGTAGGTTCACCATCCAAATATAATTCAGCTATAACGCATCCCAAACTAAATAAATCCATTTCATTTGTTAGTTGATCTTTGCCATTAAACTGTCCAAAATCGTTAACATTTTGAACTGGTTTAATATGGCTCTTTGAATTATAAAACCTTTCTGGGGCAATATAACAGAGTCTTCTATCTGATGTATCAAAATAGAAAGAAAATTGATTGGGATTATCATCTGGGAGATACGTTGGCTTCGTGTAGTTCGCAAAATCCGTCAACATAACCCAATTCCACGATGTGATTAAAAAGTTCTCTAGTTTTAAATCACCATGATGGATATTCAATTTATTATGCAAATCATGGATTATTCTCAAAATTTGGAACGTAAGAAACGCCTTTTCAATAGGTTCCAAAAAAGGCCGTAATGATATCCTATCGTATAGATTTGTCTTAATCAGTTGTCTAATCAAATAGCCTGCCCGATCTGTCTCTATAATTTTATGCCATGGTAGGATGTTATTGAACCCATATAGTAAAGAAGATTCTTTTGCCAATAATTCAATCAATTGTTGTAAATCTATGTTATAATTAGAAGTATTATTGGAAGGCTTAATGAGTATTTTAACAACTATTAAGTTTCCTGATGCATTATCGACTGCCTTAATCGTTTTAAGAAATCGTGAATTGTTTAATAATTCGACATATTGAATATTATTTAGAATATCCACATATGAGGAAATAGCTATCGTCGGTGCTGAAGGTGCCAATAATGACAACCTAGCGCCCATTGTACGCTTTAATTAAATTTGTCGTAATATAAGGAAGAAAATGTAGTTATATCAGTAAAAAAATGACAATCGCGATAACCATTATTATACACAATTAATTCAATACACAGTATTAATATTAGATTCAATCACTATATTAGTTAGCACGAAATGTATATAGAAAATTGACAGTTTATAAACGAATTTACTTAACTAAAGTAGACTAAATAACAAGTTGATGCTTCCAGTATGATGAAAGGATATCGTTAAGTAGTAGCTAATACGGATTCTAAGTTACAAATTAATGTTACACCATTAGCCACGTAACTAAATATTCAACTCCTGTATGTATACAATAGATAATTAATTAATCATGTCAATATATATTCGGAAGTTAGGAGAGAACAGGAAGCAAGGATTGTGGCATAAAAAAGTGTTGATAGTTCGCTACATGCAACATTAAATTATGATTATACGCTTCTTATCAATCTCATAACAAATATTCTTGAATATCATTAATAATATGAATCAACTTTTCTGAGACAGATGTTACCGCTTATTTATTCAATTTTTAGTTACCTGCTGATTATTCGTTATTAGTATTTTAACTATGTTGGCTAATAAATTTAGACTTATATACATAGTAATTAATAATATGATAAAGTATATTTTATTATAAAGTTCCCCATACCTGAAGTCAGAGAAGAATTTTCTCATCTTTTTATCACCAGTGCTTAGTCATACACAGATTGCCCTGAAATACTAACAAATGTCTCCTTAATTAAGGACAAAAAACCACCAATTATATGCAATGGAGCCACAATGATCGTAAGCATCGAAGTAAGTATAATATTAGAAGTGGGTGTACTGGTTCTGATGTATGGATGTTATTTCCAAACAAGTCTACATACAACTATACTCCAGAATGTCAGCACTAAGCTTATAGGTCTTTTTGCTGCCACAAATTACGGCAAACATAACTTCACTACAAACTGAACCTAATTTACTGCGTTCGATCAATTAAACCAGAACAAACCTTAGTACACAGTTAAACGTGGCAGTCGCTAGGCGAAATACATGAAAGATAATAATTGCGAAAAGTGTGGCCCAGATGAGCTGCTTAACAGAATCGACTAAACTAAGGAAGAAAATGAAATACTACTATACTGAAAATGTGATATAAAGGCTAGCATATGTTCCGGTTTAATGCCGATCAAACTTGATGATCAAAATGTATGAAGAAAACAAGAATGACTTGATTCGTGATCAAGTAGATAACATTTCCGATACTTCCAGTAACTCTACCATCTTCCAAGCAGGCTTAACAGACAAGGAAGTAGCCGAGATAGTTGATGCAATTATTGAGGAAAATCAAAGTTTGATTCCTCATAAAGAATTGATTTATCGAGGAGCAGTACTTGCCAATGATGGAGGCAATATTCTCCAGGAACACCGACACCACTATAATAATGTTGAAGTAGATCAGCTTGTGTTCGAATCAAAACATTCGATCAGAGCACAATCATGGACCATGTTTTTGGTGGCACTTTCAGCTTGCCTATCCGCTGTCAACTTTGGCCATGACGAATCGGCAGTAAGTGGAGCTCAATTGGATTATATTAAATTGTTCCATATCACCAATGCAAATATTCAAGGGACAGTCAATGCAGCTCCCTATTTAGCAGCAGGGACCATAGGGATTGGCTTCGCCATTATTTTAGATAAATATATTGGCCGGAAATGGATTATATTTATCTCTTGTATTTTTGGGGTCGGAGGATCATTGTGGCAAGCTTTCAGTCAATCGATGGGATCTCTATTAGCTGCTAGATTGCTTCTTGGGGTCGGTATGGGTTTGAATTCTTCCGCTGTTCCTTTGTTGATCGCCGAAGCTGCTCCAGCAAAGTCTCGAGGAGCTTTTTTAATGTTGTGGCAAACATTTGTTGCATTTGGAGTTATGCTTGGAAGTGTGTTCAATCGAGCATTTGTTGATGTGGAACATATAGGCTGGAGGTTAATGATTGGAGCTTCCTTTGTCGCTCCTATTCTAACTGCTGCTCTTGTGGTTTTCATTCCCGAATCTCCTCGCTATTTGCTTTCTATTCACAAGGATGAGCAGGCATTAATATCCCTCATCAAATTGCGTAATAGTGAACTTGCTGGCTCAAGAGATTTCTTTGTTTTATATAATTCCTTAAAGAGATCAGATGAGATCGAAAAGATCCCAATAGCTTCTCAAATCAGCCTATTTTTTACCAATGGAAGAGTGAAATATGCATTATTAGTATCAGCTTTTAACATGATTATGCAACAATATTGTGGTGTAAATATCCTTGTGGGTTATACAACAACAATTTTAGTGGGCTCTGGAGTGGATCCAAAAACCGCCATAGCTGGAAGTATCGGAATTGGTGGAGGATGTTTCTTAGCTACATTCTTTTCTTCTCAATGCATTGATCGATTTGGAAGAAGAAGAATGTTACTCTCGACCTTCCCTTTTCTTTCAGGTTGTCTTTTTTGGCTCGGTGGTTCATTATACATTTTTAACGATACTTCCCGTTTAGGCTCAGGTTTAACAGCCATGTATATGTTTGTTATTTTCTTTGGACTTGGGATCGGACCAATCAGTTGGACATATAATGCGGAAGTTTATCCATTGAACGTTAGAGTATTGGGGGTAGCTATAGGTATGGCTATCAATTGGATTCTTGATTTTGTTTTAAGTATGACATGGCCAAAGATGGCTGAAACCATGAGTCCAAGCGGGGGCCTATTCTTTTATGCATCGTTCAACTTATTTGCATTCTTCTTTACCTATTTTTTAGTTCCAGAAACAAAAGAATTAACTTTGGAAGAGTTAGATAACGTTTTCTCTCAAAGTCCTTTGAAATTTGCAAAAAGGAAAGCCTTGCGATTCTTTAAACTGGAATAATTCAATTATACTCATAATTTTATATAAATGGTACCTAATCACCATAATATGCTTCGAAATTCAGGTTCTTTAAAAATATTTCATGGTTCCGGAACTCATGGACCTTGTGTTAACTTGAACGAATTCAGAACTTAATCTAATATTTTTGGTTGTGAAATCATATCGTATCATAAGTGGTTTTATTTATTTTTTTAAGAAATTCATGAAATGCAGTCAAGGTTGTCAAATTCCAACGTCGGCAAAGTCGTTTATTATAACAATCTCGTCGGGAAGATTCATAAAGCAAAGCTCAATTTAATTTACACAGTAATCAATACACTATATTACAATATTAGATTTAATCACTAAATTTAATTACAAAATTACTTAAAAATATATAGAACAATAAATTAATAACTTGTAAAAGAACTTAGTTAACTAAAGTAGAAGCAGTAGCAGATTCGTACTTCCAGTTTGGTGGTAAGACAGCAACGGTTCTGTAGTATCTGGCTAATCTGTGGATTCTAGATTCGATTAAAATTAATCTGAACTTGGAATCCTTGTCCTTTCTGTTTCTTTCTAAGTGCTTTCTAACAGAAACGGCCTTCTTAATCAAGTAGTACAAATCTTCTGGGATTTCTGGGGCTAAACCGTTAGACTTTAAGATTCTTAAAATCTTGTTACCGGTACAGACCTTAGCTTGAGAAACACCGTGGGCATCTCTTAAGATAACACCAATTTGAGATGGAGTTAAACCCTTTCTAGCGTACTTGATGATTTGTTCAACGACATCGTTTTCGGTCAACTTGAACCAAGCTGGAGCGTTTCTAGAGTATGGAGCTGCGGAGGAGGAGATACCTTTACCCTATAATATGTTAGTAAACAGCACTTTCAAAGCAAAAGCACAAACTATCGAACTATCAGAACAATCGCCGCCAGGAAACTTGCACATGCTTCATTCCAATCACGGAAATTTAAAGCTTCAAAGTCATCCGGCAGCAGTTGCCCTAACAATCTTACACTTCAATAAAAAGTGGTATCGACCAGTAACCGCAATGAGCGATAGTGAAGTATCAAATACCAAAAGCGTATAATGGCAATTATTTGCTAGATAATTGTCTACTCTTGGTAAGACCTTGACTATTTTTTACTGCTCATGCAACCGAATCGATCCTTAAAATCACACTAGTTATCAAGTATTGGAATAGTAGTGTTTCATTGATGGTTATTCACATACAGATGAATGCATACGACCCATTTTGACGGATTATTTCTTGTTTTTTTTAGTGAAGAGAAGAAGAAATAGAGTATTAAGTTAAACTGAAAAATTTTTTTTTTCACTAGATGGTGGTAAGAGGGAAAACTTCTTCACAAACTTGATCACACACGACTACGTTCCACCAAAATTAACCTGATGATGAAAATTACCTAGGTTGTGTATATATGGGAACTAACAATATACCTCCTCCAGAATATAATTGTCGATATCAAATATACTACATTTATATGTTGCGATATTGTATATATCTAACATTTGGGGAAACCTTGTTTTTTTGGTGGATAAATTTACACCCTTATTCTTTGAATTCCCACTATGGTCTGTGTTTCCCCATATTTATCGTATTTTGTCCCATTTAATTGTAGAAAGAGCGTGCGTGGTTCAATTGTTAGCGATCGGATTCAGCTTGTTCCATCACGAGTATTGGCTGAGACTAATACTCGAGACATTTTATGAATTTGCAGCTGATGAGAATCAATGAATAGAAAAGAAGGGATATCCTTACACGAGATTCATGATTTGTATGGCATCGTTATATGTGACCGCAGTATAGTTATTTTGATAAACTAGACGATATATTACCAAATTAGAAGCGTTGGGAGACACCATACTGGTATGTAGAGGATGGTCTAGTTTTATATTCAATGCTGCTTCCGGGTTTCGTGGGGTTTATAGCATGCTATGGAAGAATTTGACGAAATTATACAAGATCCAGATTATTTGAAATTCAAGCATTATATTAGGGAAGTGGTGGAACAATTCGTAGTTTGCGGTATATAGCCGGACCATCGTAAAAGGTTGCAAGCTCTTTGCTATCATACTAAGATGATTGATTTTACAGTAGAAATGTAGTCAGCACGTAACCACAAAGTATTGGTACAATTAATAGATAGTAAACTTTACTGGAAATAACTTATTCGGTACTCGCCTAGGATAGCATTCGAAACTTGACATTATGCGATCGATATTTATAATTATATATTAACTATAAAAAAATATTTTGCTTATAATCAAGACGTTATTTAAGCGCCCTATTTCAATTGATCTTCAAGATCTTCGAAGTCTTCTTCATCGCTTATTTCAATAACCCTGCGTCGTTAGTATAATTCCCCGTAATATCATCAAAATCATACATACTTTGCTACTCCGGCCTTTTCTCTCATCAATTCAACTGACCCTGCGTATAACATCTTGCTCTCTTGGCCACATGTTGGGGGTCTCCAGTACAACAACACCAATGGAGTCTTCAACCTTCCATCCGACAATTTGAATGGGTACGATAAGACCACAAATCTAGGACTGTTGGCTGGTAATTCTTCTGTCAATTCTTCAATATTGTCTATGACTTGATCTTCATCCTCCCTCTTGATTTCGTACGATCCTTTATCGATTGTATCTAGAACATTAGTATTGATATCCCATTAGGTTTTCAAACCTCCTTATCTTAACACATATACAATATACATACATATGATAGCTTGCATCTTGTCAACTCTAGAACTACCAAATCTAAATTTGCGAAGCGCAGATAACGTCTCGGATGTAAAAGTATATAATGAAGGCGCCTTTTATCGCAAAAATCGTTAGTAAATGTATGTCACAATCACTCCCTACCATCTTTTGTCGACATCAACGTACCATAATGTAATTTATTCGAATTAATAATGTATTTCCCTACCTAATTGTCTTAAGTATGGGTTAAAATCGATTTTGATACTGCGACTTAATCAGGGAAGTGCGGTGTGTCCCAGCACAAAACAATAACACAGAACAAGACCAAACGAAAACAACAACACTAGTACATAATTAAGCTAGATATTCTAGAAATCATATCTTTGTTGATTAGTACTTCTTCTATTGAATATTGTTGAAAATTTAACAAAAAAAAAAGCGGATCTCATTTGAAACTGTTCTTGTGTTGTGTACTGAGTTCTTAATTTCTTATTACCGACCTTCTATTTGCATTCAGACGTAATTAGCATTATTTTTCTTTTATTTCATTTGTATTAATTATTGATAAGTTTCCACCTAACCAACAGATAACACTATTCATATGCCAAAGATTAAACTGAACATTTCCCTAATTGAGTTTTTAAGAAGTAAGTATTTTTTCTTATTTATACATGTTGAAGGAGAGTAAACTAACAACTATTAGACCGAATTTATCTAGGAGCATTCGATTATACTCCCCCGGATACGAACGATTTGGTATACTTTACTGTCGAAGATGCATTGCCTTATAATGCGTTTCACTTAGATTTTGGTCCTTTGCATATTGGGAGCTTGTATAGGTTTGCGGTAGTCTTGCATAACATTTTGAACGAAGAATCTAATCAGGGAAAGGCCATTGTCTTCTACAGTACCACTTCTCCTAAGGAGAGGGCTAATGCTGCTTGCTTGCTTTGTTGCTATATGGTTTTGGTCCAATCGTGGTCACCCCATCAGGTATTGCAACCAATATCACAGATTGAGCCTCCATTGCAGGGTTTCCGTGATGCCGGGTACTCGAAAGCAGATTTCGAAATAACCGTACAGGACATAGTGTACGGTATGTGGAGGGCTAAAGAAAGGGGAATGCTAGACTTGACAAGCTTCAATTTAGAGGAGTATGAGCAATATGAAAGAGTCGATCAGGGTGACTTTAACGTTGTGTCCAAAGACTTCATTGCCTTCGCGTCTCCACAGCAAAGTATGAGAGGAGGAAAGCCAGGCTCGCTTAATGAACCCTTTAAGAAGGTCCTAAATTATTTCATGCTTAATAACGTACAATTGGTGGTTAGATTGAATTCCCACTTATACGATGCGAGCGAATTTACGAAGCGAGGTATTCAACATATTGATATGATCTTTGACGATGGAACATGCCCAACTTTGGAGTATGTTCAAAAATTTATTGGCGCGGCGGAATGTGTTATTAATAAAGGTGGTAAAATTGCAGTTCATTGTAAGGCTGGTTTAGGAAGAACTGGGTGTCTCATTGGTGCGCATTTAATCTACACCCATGGTTTTACTGCTAATGAATGTATCAGCTACATGAGATTAATCCGTCCAGGTATGGTTGTAGGACCCCAACAACATTGGTTGTATTTGCACCAGAATGATTTTAGGGATTGGAGACATACTATGTGCTTAGACAATAGACCAGACGAAGTGATTGGAGGATTATACTCATTAACTTCGTATGAAGATTTCAAAGCCAGAATGAAGTTAGAAGCTAAACAAAGAAAGTTACAGCAACAGCAACAAATAAACTCTTCGATAAGCCATATGGATTCTTCGTTCCACACACCAATTAGAAGGAGAAAAATAAGTGGCGCCTTGGCAGCCAAAATTCAGACAGCTGTACCAATGGAATCACCTGGTCAACCAAGAAAGTATAAGGAAGAGGATAACTCGGGCGTTGTCGAAATTATTAACAACTCAGATGAAGAAAATGATATTAATAATGGGACAGAGTCGATGCAAGATATCCAGAGCCCGGTTAGAAAGCCAACATATGAGACAGAAGGAGATATACAAGATGCAGAAATACAGGATGTTGAGGGTACAATAACAAACAATAAAAGGGATCAAGGAGCGAACGATTGGAAGGTTTTGCGCTCTATCTCTGTGAATGCAGGTAACCTGCCGGTACTGTTGACAAAGAGAACGACAACCACCACTACAAGGACTGTAAGTACCACGTTATCTTCATCACCACACTCTTCACCAACTCAAAATATTAAAATACCAAAGTCTAGGTCCAACTCAAGAGTTAACTCAGGTATGATCCCATCTAAGAACACCCACAGCAGGGTTCATTCTGCTGGAATTAGAAAAGTAAGCGGCACCAATGGAAGAAAGTGTTAGTTTTTATTGTACATTATATAAGCATATCGTAAGAGAAAGTCGACTTGTTATACTCTTCATGAAGTAAGTATTACATACATTATATATTCAAAATGATAGCAAATTAATATTATTCATCGTATGCAGCTTCCGAAATGAAAAATGTATCGTCGTCAACATGCTTAAAGGCTATTATGTCATAATCGTTAAATTTAAGGCTTGATATACTTGAGTCATCTGTTATTTCAATCCAATTATTATCGTATGGCGAAGTCTTATCCTTTGGAAGTGCCAATATTAAATCGTCGGCTTTTACTTCTCGGATCACATTTTTGGAATCTTCATTATCTTCCATCATTCCATCATTCTCCAGGTTATCAATGTATTCTGATTTCGGAACTTCGATATCGTCCTCATCCAACTTATTAGTTTCCTCGTCCTCTTCAACAAAAGGAATGCCGCCTGATTGCTCTAATGAATTTGCCAATGAGGACTTAAAATTCTCTAAAGATAAAGAAGTTTTGGTACTTAGGTCTAAAGGCAAAACATAAGTACTCTTGTTCCGCTTGAATTTTATGATAGTTATTTGATTGTTTTTCGAACTTTTCGAAAGTTTAGGAGGCTAAATCCAAATTAGTATATTGAAAATATAATAAGTCGTATCAATCAGGATATACATACCATTTCTTCAATTTCGTTTGTTATTTACACCTATATGTTGTTAGTCGTTAATCATCTTTTGATGTTGGTTTCCCTCACGTGCGACATAAACCTCTATTCCAAAAAAACTTGCAAAATGCTTCTACCTATTCACTATATTTATGTCATAAAACGCTATCTAAAGATATGCTAAATGCTTCTTTCAGACAGTCATTTGCTCATAAAGATGCGATAATTACATTGTATAGATCACTTATACGACATGCAAATAGATTGTCAAATCTAGAGATAGAACAATCCAATGATGCATATACCAAAGGTATTCAAACAGAATTGTTCAAGGCTAATATAGACCGAAAATTATACGTGAAGCTTTTAAAGTCAGAGTTGCTCTATATTATTCAAGACGAATTTAGAAACAAAAATAAGGGAAAGACAGATAATCCGAATAAATTGAGAGAAAGATTAGTCGCAGGATTGGAGCTTCACAATAACCTAGAAAATATAAAGCATAATAAAACGGGAGGCTTTAATTTGATAGAGAAATTGGTAGAGTATCGGCTGCAGAAACTACGTGAGCAAAATTGGAGGGCTGAATATTTAAAAGATCCTGTCGAAATAGATAAGAACAAGAACAAAGACAAGCCCACACTCTTATTGAAACAAATTGCATCGAAATCGAAAAAATCTCAATGGCCTTTACGGGAATTTAAGAATCTTTTGCAGAAAGAAAAAGAGGATAGGATTAAAAAGGAATTGGTGAATTGTGAGGAAAATACGCAGAAATTGCTTCGTCGTTATTTGAAAAAGTTACAGACTAATCATGAAATACCTATACCGCATTTGTTGCCATATACACCTGAAACTGCATTATTACCTGTAGAAGAGACGGTTTCTTCGTCAATTTCAATACCAGGTTCCACCCGCAAGTCATCCATCGCATACGCATATGATCTAGAATATATAAATGGAATAGTAAAACCTGCGATGGAATTTGATATTAATAAGTATCACTATCTAGAACATTTACAATCTATAGTGAACGAAAAAGGTCCTTTCAAAGTTCAAATACAATTAACCGAAGCGGGACCAGTCTCAATTCCGTACATTAGAATGCCTTATCCAAGACTCAGCCAACTAAAAGAGGTGGCGCTAGATATTAAAAAAATGATGCGACTAGTGAGACTCAAAACGGTATGGAATGCGTCGGGAAATGATATCAGCATTACTGAACCACAATTTTCTGATGGAAGTTATAGTGTACGCGGTAGTAAGGGGTTTGGAGAAGATGAGAGACTTCATCCAAAAACCTACTACGATCAATTGGCAAAAGGAGAAGGCTTATGGGAATATTTAATAGATAAGTCTGTAAAAAATGACTGTGATAGAGATGTAGCATCATATGTTAAGGAATGGTCTAATTCATTAGATGATGCGACTGATATTGTCAACGAGAGACTAACCTCGTATTATCTTAAATATAACAAATTGAAATCGTCGAAATCTCCATTATTACAAGAGCAAAAGATATTGCAACGTCAAATGAATGAACATTATAATGACCAATTAAACAGGTATATCCATATTATAAAATTAATAGAAGATAATACGGTATTTAAACACTCGGAAATTGTTAACCTGGATACAGTAACAAAAACCTATAACGATTATATAATAGAGAACGATTCAAGAAAGACAAAGAAAAATCAGAGAGGAATGCCAAGTCTAGAGAGAATTGGTATGGGTAAGCATTTAGGAGATTATTTAGATGATGTGGGTTATCATAATTTCAAGCTTGGTGTAAATTTCGATAAAAAACTAAAATTTTAAAATCCTAATTGTACATAGTGTAATATAGTAATTCCTTCTTTTCATTAGCGTCGTAAATGAAGTATTGTACAGTATATATATATATATATAATTTTGCACGTATGAAATTGAGAAAATGTCCGATGCCAATATCTTGAATGCAATAGTATCGAATGTGCTCGTAGAGTAAATGACTATTACGTCATTATACAACGTAGCCTCCAAAACTTGTATCAGTGGTGTAATAACCATCAACACCAGTAGACATTTCTTCCTTGTCTAGATATTGACTTTCATCTGGAAGACCGTCACCTTTTAAACCACCCTTTTTTTCAACAATTTCAAAGTCTTCAATTAACTTAATCAATTCATTCGTTTCATTACTTCTTGATTCATCCACGACAGATAAACCATTCATCATCGATATAACTTCACTCAACGACTTTCCTTGTTCTTTCAATTCTTTATGCTTGGCCAATACCTCTTCGAGGCATGTAATTCCATTTTCGTACCATGTTGACGGATAATCAGCAGGAAATGGGCCAACCTTGAGAATATCCTTTCTTGCAAATACCGCTTCTTGTGATAACTGGTTACGATAAAATAATGAAGCCTGATAGTGTTCCTTGCAGCAATATTGGGATAAGTACGTATTCGGCAATATCATTGATGGTTTTCGATTATAAATCTGAAATTTGGTGGAAGTTGAAATTTCACCTATGCCTGTCGATGTCGTACCATTACTATTCGATGATAGACGACGAACTTGCTGTTTTGGGGAATTGTTACATAAAATATATCCACACTGGTGTTCTATATTCTTTTCTTCTATTATTTCATCATATGTTTGTTGGGTTAAGAACCTACTAAGAAATTTTAATAAGTCCAAGTCGACTGTATGATCAATGAGGAGCTCGGTAATTATTAGCAGAATACGTGAAGCTTCTGCTGGACTGACCAATTCCTTGTTCGAAAAAGGCTTTAAATATTCAATAAATGACTGCACGCCTAGGACCTCCATACTAACTAATCATAAACTCATCAATTAATTAGCATATACTGTTGATTGATTTGAATAGTTGGCCTTCTTTGTCTTCAGTACAGATAAGCACGTGACTCACGACCAAAGAAGACTTCAAATTCTGTTTATCAGGTACCATATAGAAGACTTTTCTTCTTGGTGATTATTCGATTAATTCTGTAATAAATGTACTAGATCCACTTATTTTATGGGTAGGAATAGGATAAATCGAAATAGATCTTTGGATGGTCGTAGCGCTACAGGCACAGGTCATTTAAACACATCGCTAGAATCAAAGTCAAGATCCAGATCCACTTCAAGATCAACATATTCTATCAGCCCAAGATCCAGATCGTCTACAACAACTTCGTTCTTGAATTTTATTTCAAATGGAAGTCATGCGTCGCATTCGCTGCCTTCTAATTGGAGAAATAGAGATAAAATATTCTCGCTCTATAGGTTGCTAAAGTTAGAATTGAATTTGCCAGATGAGAACAATTCTGTATTAGCTCGAGGCAGCGGTTCCCAGAAAGACGCGGTTGATAGTTCATATGAAGAAATATCGAATTTGGTTAAGGTACCTTTGGCCTTGGAACGGTTTATGATTTTTGGTCTTTTGGTTTGTTTGAACTCATTGTTGACGTTGTTTACGTTAGTACCACTTAAGATCTTTATACTAAGCTACAAGGCGGTGGTGGAGTCCATAAATCATTTCAGGGTCCATGGGGAATTAAATTTGAACATATTTTACAATAAATTCCGCTGGATCAAAAGAGATGTTATTACTCTTGCAATTTTGATTCTATCTTTTTCTATGCTTTCCTTACCTAACTTAGACATATCAAGAATGTATCATGATGTGAGGGGACAAGCTGACATCAAATTATATGTTATGTTCGGGGTGTTGGAAGTGGCTGACAAACTATGCTCGTCCATAGGTCAAGATATTCTTAACATTTTATACAAAACACCGATCACACCAACTAGAAACAGAGCGTGGATAAAGTTTGCTATATTTTTTATATTTTCCATATTATACTTATCATTGCATTCGTATATTCTCATTTATCAAACAGTTTCATTAAATGTTGCGGCCAATTCATATTCCAACGCATTGTTAACACTTTTGTTGTCTAATCAATTTGCAGAATTAAAGGGATCAGTCTTCAAAAAGTTTGATAGAGAAGGCTTGTTTCAAATAACTATGGCAGACTTGACAGAGAGATTCCAATTATCACTCATGTTGGGCATTATTGCATTGCGCAATTTACTACAATTGAACAATATTCATATGGGAATAATACCCAATAGTTGGAAAAGTTGGAATAATTGGTTCGGGGCTCTTTTTGGCCCGAGCGTAGTTGTGATTGGTAGCGAAATCTTTGTCGATTGGCTCAAACATTGCTATATTACAAAATTTAATAGAGTTAGACCAAGAATTTATTGCAATTTCTTATACGTACTAAGTTTGGATTATATCCAAGTATTCAAATCCACTTCAAATTCCGATATTGACGTCCTGTCCGAGCTAACAGATTATATTGTCTTGACTAAGCGGATTGGATTACCACTATTAGCTTCAATTGTTTGCTTTCTTCGTATGACCTATCCGGACATTAAGCAATTGTTTTTTTTTCAAGCTACAAATTCATTTGTTTATTCGCTCATTATAAGCTTAATATTAATTTCAATTACGTTTTTTACTTTAATGTTCATTAGATTAATGCTTGGGTTGGTGATTTTGAAATGGGCTAATAGAATTAGAAATGAGCATAAGAAGCACCAAACTTGGTTACGTGAGGAATCTTCAAAGCTTGATGATACAACCGAGTATCCGAATTCAGACATTGTTGACGGGTTTTCATTATCCCCCCAATTAGTCTCTTCGACCGTTGATACGGATATTGCGTCGACAAGTGTTGAGAGTAATATATTGTCTCGTGGTTTAGATTATCAAGAGTCAAGTCCTAATTCACTGACTCCAACATTGCCACTATTTGATCTTGAAACCCCTTCCCCGAAAGCATCACCTAAGGTATCACAAGGCCAATCAAATAATATACCATCGCCTAAATCGCCTATAGAATTATCTTATATTCCAGGAGTCCCAAACACAGAAGCTTCGTCCATTAACCCAAGTACACGCTCTTACTTATACGATTTTGGAGAAAAGGTTCCGCCTACTATAGAAGAAAGAAGGAACCAACAATTCATGGACCAAGATACAGACCGTAATCTTGATGTTAATGAGGATGAAGGGTTAGGTAACGTAATGAGATACGAAATGTCTAGCAAGCGGATTTGGTAGTTATTGCATATGGTATATTCTATGTACATATTTTCTATTTACAAGCTATGTAATTAATACTAAGATATCGATAACTTAGTTCCATTTTTTCATTTTTTTACTAAATGTTCCTTCATTATCTTATTAATATATGAAGCTGTTTGAGGCCTTGGCCTTTTTAATTGGGCTGCAAAAGCCAAGCAAGTGGTCAACAATGCCAATGCACCTGCTTGGTGAGCAGCAGCTAATGGAATAGGAACCAAATATATAAGGGTGGAGATACCTAATGCAACTTGAAGAGTTGCAAATCCCATCACTGTGTGTAGCATTCTCTGTGCCGTTTTTGGAATTATCTTCTTGTTCTTTGAGGCATATAGATGAGCACCTAATATAGAGAAAAATGTGGTGGTTGCAAGTGTACGATGAACAAGTTGAACTGTAGTTGGATTTTCTAACAAATTTCTCCACCATAAATCGGATTGGTCCTTCTTACGGGAAAACACGGGCGACATTAACTCATTGGCGGATGGTAAATAATCATCTCCCATATGTGGAAACGTATTATAAATAAGACCGGCGTCTAATCCTGCAACCATACCACCAGACATGGCAGTCAAAAATGTCAAGCAGAGCAAACCAGTTCCAAGAGTCCTGATTTTCTTTAATGCTGGATTGTTTAATTGCTTGAAAAGAAGGTCAACTGACCCAGGTACTTT
This sequence comes from Debaryomyces sp. S3305, assembly GCA_024586305.1. NCBI lineage: Eukaryota > Fungi > Ascomycota > Pichiomycetes > Serinales > Debaryomycetaceae > Debaryomyces > Debaryomyces sp. S3305. The sequence continues at coordinate 75,646 of JAMYHY010000016.1, forward strand.
CTTAGCCTGTTGAAGCCATTTATTCTCGTTTAAAATCTCGAAGCCTGTCCACAAAACACCTAAATACATCAAAAAAGCTGCACCAAGATGTGTTGTTAATCTGTATTGTGAAACTGCAGGTTTGGATCTTCTTTCCAATAATTGCTTTTCATCTAACCCGGATTGCACCATCCACCAACCAATTAAACCTTGCAAGCCTAATAATCCAGTTAAACCAACAACTTTCCACTTGACATGATTCGCAAACCTTTTAGAAGTCCAAAAATATATCGCCGGTAATATAAAAAACATCCCAATACCTCTTCCAATCAATCTGTGGCCCCATTCCATGTTGAAGATGAACTTAAATTCATCTAGCGTGATATGGGAGTTAAGCTGCTTAAATTCTGGTGAATTCTGATATTTCGCAAATTCCTCTTCCCAATCCTGCTCGCTCAACGGTGGAAGCATACCAGTAACAGGTTTCCATTCAGTGATGGATAAACCTGATTCAGTCAATCTGGTCAAGCCTCCTATCACAACAATACCAAAGATTAATCCAGAAGTTCCAATCAACCAATACCCTATTGATTTACTAGAAATTATAGTTTCAGAAGTACTTTTAAAGCCTTGAGCATTCTTTACTTGTGCAGGTATAGTAAAAGAAGCATTATCCACGTTTATTTTCAGTTGTACAGTACTATATTGTCTTTTAAATTTCAAGCTGTTGAGAATTTGTGAAAATTTGGTTGGAGGTTTACTAGCAATCGATAATCTGCTAACCTTAGTTTGAGACAAGGTTTTCAACACCGACGAGTTCTTAGTGAAAAAGAACCTGGTCTTAGAAAGCATCATTCTTGATATTTACTTAGTTTCGTAAAAATTTGTCAGTGTCTTGAAGCTCATAATATATATATCTATTAATTTCGCATGGCATGATTTTTTCTCGCGCAGTAAGCAAAGTGTTTGGGAGTCTCATTGGTCCTTTTGAATAGTTGAAATACTTAATCTACAGTTACTTCGTATAATTTAACAAGTATAGAAAAGGTTGAATGGCATTGCTTCAATGTATGATTAATTGATTTTTAAGGGTATATCAAATCGTAATGTGAATATATTGGCAATTCTCTTTAATTTCTTTATTTCTACGAATATTGTAAACTTTTATAAATCTCGTTATTTAATTATCTTAATAAAAAGAAACTTAATACCAAACGCTGAAGTCGTTCGGTGATATAGCAACTGTATTAATACGAAGCAAGTATGTATTTTCAAGATTAGTGAAAGGTCCAGCAAGAAGGTTATGTCAAGATTACGTGAGCTATGGAAAAAATAAGCTGCAAAATATTGAGTTACGAACAACTAGCATAAGGGATATTTGCAAATAATTGACCTAGTGAACATGGTGATTATTAGACAACTTGTTTTGTTTCCCCCCTTTCATGTATTAATAACATGCTTAAAATAAGTGCTGCAAAATGTGCAAGGAAATGTCTATTGAAAATACTAAATATTTATGCATGGATAATTCCTGCGTTCTACGGATATTGACTTCTTTAAGGTCAAATAACTACTAATTATTGGATTCAACTTCCATAATTGTGAGAAGTCGTTGACGCTTTGTGAGAGGTCCATGCATAATTTATTAGCTGCATATTTTCATCTTCGAACTCGATTATTATAATCGTAACTACATTTGTAAAATACTGGTCTATTAAAATTCAGATTGATGATTTGCCAAAAACTCTGTAGCAGATTGTGTGAATCACACAATAATCGGTCTAGACCAGTTTCGAGACACAGCATCTACTTCCCTTCGATTCCATACTTGAATTAAAAGTTTACCTTAAGAAGCTCCAGCTCATAAATCTCCCGAGTCAGATTATATATTTCATAGAGTTTCATCTTCCAAAAAAATCTTATAGCTTCCTAATCGAATGATTGGTGTTGCAACTGTCCATCTTTTACAAATATTCTCAAACATATCTAATTAAGGCCGTTGCATCTGAAACTAAGATACAATCGTATATGGCTTGGCTCAATACAGATATTGGATCTTCACGTGTATCATTTATCTATTCTGTTGCTCAACTTTCTTCATGTGAGGGAAGCATGTGAAATAAAACTTAAAATCGAGTTGCATGTTATCGATGATCATCCGAGGTGGTAATAATTACACCAGAACCATTTCATAGAATACTAGAGGTCAAAAACGTAGAAAATGTCACATAGGACCGCTTATTTAGTATAAACAACAGTCTACATAGAGTAATAGCGTTTGGACGGCTTAATTTCGATGAAAAACAGTATATATTGTAAATGACATATGATTGTAGAATTTGTGCTATCGTTGCGGAGATGAAAATTGAAATACTGTGACCGAGTATCTAAGATTTCATTCCTGATGTATATATATCTTATCGTGTTCCTTAATCACCATAATTAGGTACACAATAGTATAAATTAGGTACTAAATTAGGAAGAAAACAGGAATTAATTATGACCACTATTGAACTAGCAGCAGCAGCAGTATTAGGATCGCAGTTACTCGATGCCAAATACCATATTAAGGATGACTTTTTTCTCACGCAGAAGGTGTTAAGAGAAGCAATCCCATATGCATACAGCTGCTACAGAGGAAGAGCCAGTTTCTGGTATCATTTCGAAAAGTCAGTATTCAAATACCCAAAAAATAAGGCAATTGTGTTCCCAAGACCTAAGAAGAATGTTCTGCCAACGAAGGATGAGAATGGAGATATGAACTACGACAATCTTTTCACATTGGAAACCTACACTTACAAGGAATTATACGATATAATTTTGAGGTTTAGTTATATCTTGAAGAATGACTATGGTGTGACAGCAGACCAAACTATTGCAGTTGACTGTATGAACAAACCATTGTTTATTATACTTTGGTTATCATTATGGAATATTGGTGCAACACCGGCGTTTTTAAACTTCAACACCAAAGATCAGCCATTGATTCATTGTTTGAAGTCGTCGAATGTGACACAGGTTTTCATTGACCCCGATTGTGCTGGCCCAATCAGAGAGACAGAATCAAGAATCAACCAGGAATCGCCAAATGTTAAGTTGCATTACATTAATGAGCCTGAGTTATTGCGAGTATTGACAGACAAGTCAAGGCCAAAGTATAGAGCTCCAGACAACACCAGAAGACCAGAGGATACTGATGTTTCTTGTTGTGCATTAATCTACACATCAGGAACTTCAGGGTTACCAAAGCCTGCCATTATGTCTTGGAGAAAGGCTTTTATGGCTGCCTCATTTTTTGGTTATATTATGAAGATTGATTCTAAGTCGAATGTCTTAACAGCCATGCCGTTATACCATTCTACGGCAGCTATGTTGGGTGTTTGTCCGACATTATTAGCAGGTGGATGTATCTCTATTTCCCAAAAGTTTTCAGCTACTTCGTTCTGGACTCAAGCCAAATTGTGCCAGACAACTCATATTCAATACGTTGGAGAGGTTTGTCGTTACTTATTGAACTCAAAGCCTCATCCGGATCAACAGAAACATAACGTTTCAATTGCCTATGGTAATGGTTTACGTCGTGATATTTGGCTTGATTTTAAAAAGAGATTCCATATCAAGGCCATTGGTGAGTTCTATGCATCGACTGAATCGCCGATTGCAACCACCAATTTACAATACGGAGATTTTGGTGTAGGTGCCTGTCGTAAATATGGTGGTCTTATTAATTTGATTTTATCTACCCAACAATCTTTAGTGAAGATGGACCCTGAGGATGAGAATGAGATTTGGAAAGATCCGAAGACTGGTTTTGCTACTCGTGCCGACCATGACGAGCCTGGTGAATTATTAATGAAAATTTTGAATGCAAAAAACCCAGAAGGAACTTTCCAAGGTTACTATGGTAATAAGAATGCTACTTCGTCTAAAGTTATCAGGGATGTCTTTAAGAAGGGCGATGCATGGTTTAGAAGTGGTGATTTATTAAAAATGGACAAAGACGGTTTATTGTATTTCGTCGATAGATTAGGTGACACTTTCCGTTGGAAATCAGAAAATGTTTCAGCATCTGAAGTGGAGAATGAATTAATGGGTTCCAAAGCTATCAAACAGTCTGTAGTCGTTGGCGTCAAAGTCCCTAATCATGAAGGTAGAGCGGGATTTGCGGTTATTGATCCATTGGACGAATTTAGTGATGAGTCAAAACATCACGAAGTATTAGCTAAAATATATGAGCATGTTTCGAAAACGCTACCAGGATATGCCGTTCCACAATTTATTAAGATTAGTGGTGAAATCGAAGCAAGTCACAACCACAAGGTTTCAAAGAATCAATTTAAAAACCAAAAGTTACCAAAGGGAGAGTCCGGCAATGATGTTATCTATTGGTTGAACAAGACTAAATATGAAGAATTAACAGAGGAAGCTTGGGGAAAGATCATGAAAGGAGCAGCTAAATTATAGTCTCATAAACTCAGTGATAATTGTATTACAACTATCTTATTTATTTCTTTTTTTTGTTTTGAATTTACTGGCTGTAAAATACAAATTATAATAGATCAAAATAGCGTCCTATTGATGTAGTTATACACTATAAGTAAATTAAATAATAGTAAATCATAAATATGTTTTAGAAATCAGTATGCATTGATTTATTTCTTATCGGAAATAGCAACAACACCTGGCAATTCCTTACCTTCCAATAATTCCAAAGAAGCACCACCACCGGTAGAGACATGGGACAACTTGTCAACAACACCGTATTTCTTAGCAACAGTAGCAGTGTCACCACCACCAATGATAACAGTGTTACCAGATTCAGCAGACTTGACAGCAGCATCTAATAAAGACTTGGTACCCTTAGCGAAGTTGTCGAATTCGAAAACACCTGGTGGACCATTCCAGACAATAGTCTTAGCTTCAGCAACGGTCTTAGCAAACAATTCGTTGGACTTTGGACCAGCATCCAAACCCATCCACTTGTCCGGGATACCTTCTTCTTCAGTGGCAGTAGAAGTCTTAGCATCCTTGTCGAATTTGTCGGCAGTAACGAAATCAACTGGCAAGACAATTTTGACGTTGTTCTTCTTAGCCTTGGCAACTAAGTTTTCAACGTTCTTAGCACCAGCTTCGTCGAACAAGGAGTCACCAATTGGCATGTTGTCTAAGACCTTCTTGAAAGTGAAAGACATACCACCACCAACAATTAATAAATCGACCTTGTCTAACAAGTTGTCGATCAATTGAATCTTATCAGAAACTTTAGCACCACCTAAGATAGCTAAGAATGGTCTGACTGGGTTTTCTAAGGCCTTAGCAAAGTATTCTAATTCCTTGGCCATCAAGAAACCAGCAGCTCTTTGTGGTAATTCTAAACCAACCATAGAAGAGTGGGCTCTGTGAGCAGTACCGAAAGCATCATTAACGTAGACATCGGCCAAGCTGGTCAATTGTTGTCTGAATTTTTTGACATCTTCGCTGGAAGCCTTGACCTTTTCACCATCCTTCTTTTGTGAACCTTCTTCTTCAATGTGGAATCTCAAGTTTTCTAACAAGAAAACTTCACCGTCACTACCACCGTTCACAGCCTTTTCAACATTGTCACCAACACAGTCGTCCAAGAAGTTAACCTTCTTACCCAACAACTTTTCCAATTCACTGGCAACAGGAGCTAAAGAGAACTTGTCAACTTTTTCACCGTTTGGTCTTCCTAAATGAGAAGCCAAGATAACAGCCTTAGGCTTGTTTTCTAACACATACTTGATGGTTGGCAAAGCAGCAACAATTCTTTGGTTGTTGGTGATGGTCTTACCATCTAATGGAACGTTGAAATCGACTCTGATGAAAACTCTCTTACCGGAGACATCTAAGTCCTTGACAGATAACTTGTTAGATAAAGACATTATGGTTCGTAGTACAAATTGTTTCTTAATTAATCGGTATAAATAATTAATTACGAATATTGCTTCTCAATTGATCTAATTACTAGGATATATGAATTCTTTTATACTACGACTATGGTGAGGTTCCACTACCTCGGACTTTTTACGACCCCGGCGGATTTCTTCCACCCGTCTAGTCATTGCATAACTTGACATTAATACCTATTGCAATAATATCATAAAACTACAATACACGAACTCTATCATTCGATATATACTACTATGTACTCTTTGGCAACTAAAATTTGACTATATTACCTTATTAATCGTACTTAGCACGCTGGTTCTAATGCTGACTCTCGTCCGGCAAAATGGAACATATTAGAGGGGCAGGATTGCGACAATAAATGTCGCGGAAATTTTTCAGGAGAATGTCGTGGAAGCCGGATAAATGTCGCGGAATATTCGAGAAATCATCCAGAGATGGCCTCTTAAGAAGATAAAAAGCGATGAGATTACGCTAAGAAGGTGATTTGGAAGGATACTGAAGAGAAAATTAGGATATAGACAAGATGGATAAACTTTTACAATGGTCGATTGCACAGCAATCGGGAGATCAGGAAGCGATAGAGAAGATAGGGAAGCCAGATCCTAAAATGTTGGAGCAATTGTTCGGAGGCCCCGATGAGCCAGCGTTGATGAAGCAGGCTATTATGGTGATAGACAACGAGGAGGCCACGTTGGAAAACAGGGAGATTGCATTCGATAATTTTGAAATGTTGATCGAAAACATGGATAATGCGAATAATATTGAGAATATCAAGTTGTGGGCGTCTGTGATCGATAAGATGTCACCGGAGACCCCTACTTCGTTAAGGGTATATGCAGCGTCGTGTGCTGGGATAGCGGTTCAGAACAATCCTAAGTCGCAAGAGGATTTTTTGAAATACGATGGATTGGCCCAGTTGATCAGTATTTGCGATGAGGAAGATGTGCCAACTGAACTTCGCTTGAAGGCATTGTTTGCCATTTCATCGTTGATCAGAAACTTTGAAGCTGGATACACCAAGTTTGACGAGCTAAACGGATGGAGTATCGTTAAGTTTAACGAAAGCGATGACCACAAGGTAAAGTTAAGAATCTTATCATTAGTGTCGGCCATTTTATCCACACCTCTTGATAAAAATAAGCAAGAACATATCCACAAGGATAAGTTGGTTGCAAACATAATAACACTTTTGCAAAATGATGGCCATATTGGATGCATTGATAAGGCATTGAATATAATTTCGCAGTTGGCGTCCTCGAAGTTTGAATTCTCATCTATTGAAATTGGTGATATAGCACAAGGATTGGAAGAGATTGAAAATTTAAAGGATAGAATCTCAGAAGATGATTATAATTCAGTAAAGCAAGTAGTTAATTGATCGCATTGCATTTATAATTTGAGATAGCTCATATCTTATCTTATAGCATTTTTGGTTTCTTGTACATTACTAACTGGCGTTTAGTACCTTCATTACTAAGGAGTATATACAACAACTTGATGAATAAATTATGACGTAAATACTATATAATATTTAATATCAACATTTATTAATTTAGCTAATATTGTGTTACGTTACTCGTGCACTACATCGTTTGGGTCGTCTGATGTGAAGAGCTTCTTCATTGCACTTTCAGTAGATGGGGGAATGATATTTTTACCAAAATTATCTTTTCCAAGAGTATCGTTAGTTTGAAATCTTGAATATAATGCAAATATGGACGAATAAAATCCATATAATTTTTCAACCTTCGGTTCTGTCATCAATTTAAATTGTTTAACAGTCTGGAAATAAGTTGATTTAGTATCAGTACCTGATTTTACTGTGCCAAGGTTGGCCAATGTAATGTTTCTTTCAAATTTATCATATAATGCATATGCAATGGTATAGGTGAATGATTGTAGCCAATTTATGGCATCTTTGTTATTCTTGACGGGAAATATATTGACGTTTAACCTTACTTGGGTTTCATTAACTAACTGATCAATTTCTTTCGGCGACAATGATACAATATCTTCCTGTTTTTTCAGCTTTTTATTTCCTGAATTAACATCATTAGGATTTAATTTATCTAGGACAGCTTTCTTATACCTCTTGTCTTCCATATTCCTTATTTTTGTTAAAAATTGAACATACCCTTCCACAATTATTATTATATGAGACCCAGATGACTGATTATGGCGCTTAGCCTCTGTTTTGCATGAATCAACTAACAGAGAGATTGTACCTTCAATTAAGGAATTCACAAAATCCTTTGCTTTAATATATATCACAATATTCTTCTCATTGATCTCCGTAGGTTCACAAGGGATAAAAACGTCCCGCTCTGCATCATATCTAGCTTTCACCTTCCTCTTCCAAGAAATGATGGGTAAATTAGAGTTCGTCTTCTCCACTTTTGGATCAACGAATGTTTCTTTCATATGTTCGTCTTCAAAATCTTCGTATAAATGCGAAGGTATTTGTATGACCATCTCAGATAGAAGTTCCTCTTTTTTTCTTGTCACTTTATTTGCTTCGTTCAATTCTTTTTTAGAATAAGGCTCCACAGGAAGGGGAACTTTACCACGTTTCTTTGCTGTTTGAACAACTCTTCTGTTATTTTCGACAAATTTCTTTGACGAAGATTGCAAAGGTGAAGAAGGTGAAGAGCATTCTATGGGGTCTGATAACTCAGCGACCCGCAGATCCACTGCAGTTAGGTGGCCCGTAGTAACGCTAGCCTTCTTAATATAGCTCAGCCCTTTGCTTGAATTTATCTTACATGTAGTGTCACGATTGGAAGTAGTTGTCGATTTCAATGCATTAGTCGATTTATCTGTCGTAGGTCTCAAAACCTGATTTGACTCGTCACCACTGTCCGAGAGCCAGTTCGTGACGTCGAGAATTGCCGTATTGCTACTAGCAGCTGTATTAGTAGGCTCTGGCTCATTTTCTCGTGTAATAAAGCTAAACGATGAGTTAAGAATTGAAGTGTTAGCTAACCGATCTGGCGATGATGGCTGCTCCAGAATTATGATATTCCTTTTTCTTCTCTTGACGCTCTTTTCTGCACTGTCACTTTTATGGCTTGAATCATCATAGGATATATCAGACAATATGAAACCTTTATCTGATTGTTTATTTCTCGCTCCATTTACATGTGGGTGGATATTAGCATCATCTGAATCAGAAAGACTAGAATGTTAGTGGGCTCTATAAATAAGACGTTATATAAGTAACATACACCTCAATTATTTCACCGTTAGATTTCTTGATTCTAGGACTTTCTAGCACATCTATTATTTCTATACTATCCATATCATTTATTGTATATTTGATCTATAGTAGGACTGTTTACCTCCTACTTCTGTTTATCTGATAACTTACACAAAATTCGCATCAACAAATTCCTCGATCTAGCGTACTCTTAGGTTCTATTATTCTATTATTCCATTGAATGGAGAAAAAGAACATAAGTATAAATCCATTAAGACAATAGATGAAAAATGGTGAACCGTAATAGGTCATTAAGCATGAACTTTAATGGACATAAGTCTGAGCAAGAACAGCGAAAGATGAAGGAATCTATATTCGAATTGAAAGAAGTTCAGACTACTCTCAGATATGAATGGCCTCAATGCTTGCAAGAAAACGCTAATCCGATTGAAATGGCAGTATCGCTCCTTGATGACACATCTGTCGGGATGGCGTATAAGTTACCAGAATTCCAGGAATTATCGAAACAGACCAAAACTGCTTTACGGCATGTTGTGAACGAACATCATGATATTTTCAATAATAGTATTGGTTCGTATCATGTGTTGCTTTCTACCCTTCAAGATTCACAGAATGATTCTATACAAATAAAGCAAATGCTTGAATCTGCCACGACAGAAATTCATAATCGTTCAGACGTATTGACTGAATTGAACCAAACGTCTGCGAGATATTCTGAAATGATTGAAATTTTGGACGCAATGGACGAATTAGTCTCGATACCCGATAAGATAGACCAACTCATTATTGATAAAAAAATCCATCAAGTGTACGATGTGATATCCCATGGCTATAAGGTTGCAGAACAATATAATTTGTGGTCACTATCGGCAATGAGCACCACCAGAAGTTATTTGGAACTGCAGTCCAATAATTTGTTCGATATGATTGTTGATGAGTTGCAGAATGAAATATACTTAAAGAATGTGTCATTACTGAATGACGGGTCCGCAGGAAACAGTGTTCTTTCATGGCAGGCGTTAGGTACCTCGGGAAAGCCTCAATTGTCCTCGATCAAGGCATTGATTACAGAACTGAATAATTTAGAGCAATATATCTATAATTCAGCGAATTTAGATATATCAGAGATTGCTGATTGCTTTACTGAACCGGTAGAAGAGTTTATTGTTAATCAACTTCCAAAACTTCACGCACATTATTCTAATAGTGACTCTGAAGCAGATTATTCAATAATGCTTGATGCAGGCCTGAATGATAATTCAAAGTCCTATCATTACATATACAAGTTATTAAATACCGCATCGAAGTTGAATCGTTTACCACAAGTATTGGAAATTCTCATGAATTCAAATCAACAGGAATTACATGGTTTAATAAATAGAACAACTGAAGAAGCTAAACTGAGAAATATGCAACATTTGAATAAATTAGCAAAATTGAAGAACCTTGATCATTCGTATGCTACAGATATGATAAGTGGAAGTACTTTCAATGATTACTCAGTTGTTATATTACAAGATTTGTTTGGATCTATATTCATTAAAGCTTTAGCAGTTTTACAAAAACATAAAGTGGTAACTGAGATTGTCGAAAAGATCAAGATTAGAGACACATACAACATAAATCATAGTTTTGATAATATCTGGGGTTCAATTAGAAAGGAATTAAGAGCCTTAATGATTAACTATACATATGATGTGCCAGTTTTTGGGTTGAATCCAATTAATGGAGGTAATGAAATAAATAAACAAAGTAGTCTACACGATGTTTTGCTGAGAAGTGATTTATTCAAATTGGAGGACGTTTCCTACGATAAATCAGCAAAGACTACAGAAGACATGAAAACTATATTGCAAGATATGTTTCCTGGTTTCGTTTTATCTGATTCAGACAATAAAATTGGAAGTAATACGAAGGCAAACACGTTTGAGATTGAATCCCCATATATCAAGAACGAAACGTTCAATGCTATGGTTGAAGTTCTTGTTCCTAAGAATATATTTAATATGCGAATAATTCTAGAATTTTTATTGGTCTTTATTGCCGGATCTCAAAGATTATTTGCTAACTTTGCAGAAGAAGAGACTGCTTCCAGCACACAAATTAATACAGCACTTGAGTTCTTTAATGAGTATATGAAAGGCTCTTTCCTTCCAAGATTGAAGGAGAATCTCGATAATGCGTTCAGGGAATATGTTAGTGGTAAATCCAATTTTGAGCAAAATTCTATTGCTGAACATGAAAATCCAGATATTAATAACTCCGTATTGTCGGGTTTTAAATCAGAGGTTACGCCGTTGGATCAAATTGAAAGTGATTCAAAATCCCTTGTAATTAACACTACTAATAATTCTTCTGCAATGATATTTCAAAATGCATTAGACTTTAGACGTTTATTCACCAACGCTTGTTCAGTTTTAAACACATCTTTAACATACCGGAAAGATTATAGTGATTTATGTTTGCATTTTTTGAGAAGATTTTCAGACACTTATGCACAGTTTTATAACGAGTTGTTGCTCCCAAATGGAGCACAGGATCAAGAGGAGGTTTCAATAAATGGGAATAATACATCGAAACCTAGCCTGCAACTCAATTCTTGGATGCGCATACCAGCCTTAATTGAGATTTCGAACATTATATTACAACAAGATTCGACTCCAAAAGATTTTGATGCACTACTTGATAAAGAAATTGAAATTATGACGTATAATAATGATAAGTCTAGACACATTTTTGATATTACAAAGGATGATTTCTTAGACAATGACTCCATTAACCAAGTATGTTATCTTTTGCTAACAACATCTTGGATATTGACATGGCTTCCATCAATGAAAAAGGAGTCGAATTATACAGTTTACAATGATGATGTTGATACTGTCAAACTCTCCACCGTAGATAAGTTGAAGCATGATTGGTGTTTCCTTGAAAATGGTCTCACAAGTCCTACAAATTTGGATAACAAACAAAGAAACGTATACTTGGCTTTAAATTCTGATAAGGTTCATCAGTTTAATGAAATAATTAGAACATTTGAGGCTATAAGAGACGGTACTCTAGTTGCACTTCGATATGATTTGAGGTGTAAAGCTATTTACTATATTGGAAGGTCGTTCAAAGAAGGTGAATGGCTTCCAAGTTCCGAACCTGGAGACGCTGATCAATACATTGGATTATATAACAAAGAAGCTTTTGCAGTGGAAAATAAGTTGAATAATATCCTAAACGATAACGAGAAGAACGGAGTTTTCGTTGGTCTACCAAAATTTTTGAGCGATATAATGATAAAAGGATCTTATATTATACCTAAAATAAATACTAACGGTGTTAAAAAAATATTATTGAATATCTTCACTTTACAACAAATGTTGCGAAATGTGATGAATGATGCTGAGAGTGTTGATTTTACTAAGCCCTCAGTGTACTATGAGTTGTTCACTAAGCACGAGCAAGAATTTCTAGAAATAGTTAAGAGGAATCATTTGAGGTTTACTTCGAAAGACATTCAAAACCTTGTCAGATTGCTCTATAGCGAGAAGCTAGCTGACGGACGTGGAAGCTCATTCCACAAGTCGAAGTTTAATGAGCTAGAGAGAAAGATTATTCAAATTTTAAACTAAACCTTATTAATATATTAAAACCTATTTGTACAAGTACATATTTATTAAACTAACCACAGTATGTTTTGTCGTAGCGTCGTAAAACCATCTTCTAATCTAACAATGTAAAATAGATGCACTCGGTCTTATGTTCATACGGTCAGATAATCTATCAAAGATAAATCTACCAATACCCAAACCCAACACGACCGCAAAAAAATATAACACCGAAAAGGTCATAGCAGCCAACATCAAAGCGAAGCCAAAAAGCTCTGGAAGTATACACAATGCAAGTCTAATTATATTTCTAAATAACATCGAAGCCATTGGTAACTTTGACGGCTGCGATGTCGCATAAGGTCCTTCATGTTCTTGTTGCCCTATGGCCAGGGACGAAGAATTAGTTTTCCTAATAGAATCAGCTGCAGTATCATTTCTAGCGTTATCCCCACAACAATTACCTTCTGTAGCGACCGGTGCATTGACATTCACTGCACCGTTAGGTGAAGGCGTATGGCAAGCATCAACATAATTTGGATTTTGCCAAACTACTTGTTCCAAATATTTGTTTGCAAAATCAAGTCCCCTGACGAACACCCCAACGACGAATAAAAGAAGGAATATCCCGAATGCCTGTCCCCCATTTGAAGCTGTAAGGCCTTTGAACAAGACTGGATAATCCAAATAGTCTCCTACAAAATACATATGCATACTATGGTCCATATGGTCCATACCACCCATATCCATACCACTCATATCCATTGTCGACGAGGACATTGCTCCCATATCCATACTTGCAGTTGCAGATGCCATATCCATGGTTGCGGATGCCATTGACATCGACCCCATGTCCATTCCTGCCATACCGTGACGTTTCATATAACTCATTTTTAGTTAATTATTATTTTGAAACGATGATACAATTAGCATACATAATTCTACAATTTAAGACACGGTATAACCCGTTTAATTTATACACAAATGCTTTCCCGAACAATATTCTATAATGAGCAATTTTCTTATTCGTATAGGATTTTTGATGCGCAAATAAAATTTCTACAATAGAGGTCGCTAACTACTCAAACTACGATTAGCTGCAAAATGAGAAGGCATAATTATGTAAAGAATTGTCTAATTGAAGATACATATAAGAAATGAGCTAATTAGTTTCGTATCTAAGATACAGACACTTCTGGTTCTTATTATTCGTTAAAATATGAGAATCGAGCCAATCATTAGCCGAAAATCTAGCACCACATGCTTGACAAGTGCCTATTAGAGGCAATTTGTCAGTCAATGTATGAGCAGCTTTACCTTTTGGATCATCAAACTTGAAATGCATATGTAACAAATGCTTCTTGTAGTCATACGGGCGGTTGAAGTAGCCTGTTTTGTGGTTGCACATTGACTTCGGATAGACACACTGAAAACGCCCTACGTCATCATGAATTCTCATATGTCTTGAAAGGTCACGACTGATGTACTTATCGCATACTGAACACATGGCACCCTTTGGAGTCCTCTTTTTCATGGTTGCCGAGCCAATGGACCCGACACTGTTGAGGCTCTGATTTGAATCTGCTCGTTCAAAAATGGGTCTCTGAACATCAAGATGCGAGTAGTTTTGCTGCGTTTTCGTGAGCAAGTTTTTCTTATTCAAGGGAGTTGGATCGTCATTGTTTGTTGTCTCTGGAGGGCCATCACTCGTGCTGCCGCACACGCCAGGTATATTTTTTGTTACGCTGGTATCAAAATTAAATCCATTCAATGGCGCCACTATACTGGGCTTGGAATCGAGTGCACTATTGAAACTCTGCGCATAATTTAAACGTGGGCGTGACAAAGCACTACTGTCGTTATAACTTGAACTTATTTGGTTATTCAATTTATGGGTATCGGCTTGCGAAGTATCAGTGTTGGTGCCACTATTAATACCTTCGTAATCATTGTCAATATTGACATTTTTATAGTTATCCTCACCTCCAGTATCGCTTAGGCTATAAACCTCGAAATATTCCTGGGTGTTTGTTCCTGGCGGTTTCATTGAAGGTGTTATATTATCTTGAAAATTATTTCTAAAATCATGATCGAAGCCAAGACCTAAGTCCGGTTCCATGATCTTAAGATGGTCGTATTTATCCACGCTCGAGTCAGATGGAGATGATGCAGTTAAATCGGTCAATTTCAGGAACATCACATTGCGATTATTTAGATTGTCCAATGGGAGATGAAATTCCGGCTTCTTGTTTTTCTTCTGTAATTTGATAGTACTATCACCTGTAGTGTCTTCGTTGGTTGGTAATGGCACCAGGTTATATTCGATTGGGTTTTCGGTGCCCGATATGTTTTCGTTGTTATCACTTATGTTAGTGAAGTCGTTACTGAAATCACCGGCGGCGAAAGCACCAACTGCAAATTCACTTGCAAAGTCATTTGTAGAAAGATCATTACTTGAAAAATCATTATTCGAAAAATCATTATTCGAAAAATCAAAGAAACTATTCATATCTGCACCCATATCATTATAAGTTGACGAATGCGATGAATCAAGGGAAGGTTTGGTTAAATGCGAAAACTCTTGTCGTATCGGAATCCTATTATATTTCGTCGACTTGGTTTTGTCAGATGCTTGGACACTAGGCTTCCGTTTGGGTAAGTTAATACTCGAAGGAGGGACGCATTGAACTCCCGCTTGTAATGCCGGAGGTGATTCTTTGAATGCAGAATAAAGTTCCTGGTTTCCTGTATTCTGCGTTTGGATATAGTTCACCTGGTTGTCCGAAGAGTAATACTTATTGTTGCTATTGTCGATCGATCCGCCACCAATAGTCACATTTCCCGAATCGTTGCTTGCCATAGTATTGACATACATCGGGTAGTTAACAGACGGGTTAGACCAACGGTGGCTGAACAAACTCTGAACCGGAACATTTATGTTGCTGTGATTATTATTATTAGAACTCGATGTATCTGTCGATTCCGACGACGATGCTGTCACACTTCCGTGATAATTAAGCGTCGTATGGGCATTTCTGGTATCTGCCAAATTCCTGCCTGGCTTCATTTGATTATAGTTACAGCAGCACTGACTATTAGGTTTTCTGCAATAATTACAACTAGTACTTATATTAGTTAGATTCTGTTGTTGTGTGTAGTAGTTCGTATGTATATTGGCCATAATCCATAAGTTACCGGGTCCACTGTCGAAGTGTTCCAAATGTAAATAATATATATTTTTTCAATAAAATCTTAGAATATATTGTATTTTCTATGATAATCAAACCTTAGTCGTCAATAATAACTTTCTCTATTCGTTTTTCTATATGTTCCAATCTTACTTTGATCAGAATATTCTTCTTGTGAAGCAACTTAATTTACCTTATTCATTAATATTATAAAGCTTGGGTTGGAATTAGATGACACAAAACCCCCGAAACCAGCTTAGCCTATTTTGCTGGTGGTAGTTGCTGTCCTGGGCTTTTATTAAACAGATAAATTCGCAGATATCCTTAGTTTTATATGCTTCAGCTGACCGTAACTGGCCTAATAGCTTCTCTACCATATGTCTTCTCTATACTTGGTTTCTACAGGTGCACTTACATTACTGCGAATTATTGCAACATAACCACCTGTCTGTCGAAGCTCGAGATTTGCACAGAACAGTAAGGGGTGCGGACTCCATGTAGACCACCCCGTCTTGGTAAATTAGTAGTATCAGACTTGATCATCTACTACGATTTTACCGAAGGTACCCTAGAAGGATTAGACCTGCATATAACACCAGTACTTATTAATTGGCTGATAGTCACTAGCAGATAAGATAGATACGGGAAGAAGAATTGAATTTCTATAGGGATTGTAGTGCACATTTAGTATACAGATATGAGTGCTTTTATTATTGGATCTACTGGATTAGTGGGGGCGCAATTATTGAAGGTTGCGGCTGAATCAAACAAGTTTGACACTGTTCACACTGTTAGTCGCCGTCCAGTTGATGGCGGCGATAAGATTCATGGTGTTGTCGAAACAGATGCTGATAAATGGCCAGAAGTTATCAGGGAAAATAGCAGAGGGGTGAGGACGTTTTTCTCTGCTTTTGGTACCACCAGAGCTGATGCAGGGGGAGTTGAAAATTTCAAGAAGATTGACTACGGTATCAACTACGAATGCGCTAAGGCTGCTAAAGAAGCAGGAATTGAGACATATGTGTTAGTGTCGTCACTTGGAGCTAATGAGTCATCGATGCTATTCTACTTAAAGTCGAAGGGAAAGTTGGAAAACGATATTATTGCCTTGAAATTCCCCAGAACTATTATCATTAGGCCCGGAGCTTTATTAGGAAAGCGTGAGAAATCACAGGGAATTGCCAACGAAATATTCCAAAAATGGGGGAATATGGTTAAAGGAACGCCATTAAAATTCACCGCCTACCCTATTACTGGAGAGGAACTATCGAAGGTCGCAGTTCATTTAGCATCTGAACCATTAGCGCTGGGTGACGGCTCAGAGGTTAAGATTGTGGGAACAAATGAACTAGACGAACTAGTCAAAAGCCTTAAATGAGCCTACTACAAAAAGGATAATCCAAACATGCGAATGTATATGACTATAAGTAAAAATTAATTAATATAATCGAGACTTTATATGCAAATATACGTGACACCAGTTTATTCAACAAAGGGACATTTAAAGTCCACATTCGTGGTTAAAATATGCTTCTCTAACCAATCTTTAGCCACATATCGGTGACCACAAGGACATGTACCCCAATGCCCTAATTTGTCTTTTAAATTGTGCAATTTCTTTACATCGGGACTATCAAATCGGAAGTGATGATTCAACAAGTGTTTCTTATGATCGTAAGGTCTGTTGAATCGTCTGGATTTATGGCTGCACTGGTTCTTCAAGAAGTTACATTTGAACCTTGCAACTGATTGATGGGTTCTCATATGTCGTAACATATCGCGGTTTATCGTCTTTCCACAAACACTGCAAGTTTTGTTATCCACGAAGGCACTTTCCACCAAAGGGACTCTGATACCTGAGTTAGAGTTAATAAACGTTGTCATGTCTGGGTATCTTTGTGGGGTTATTCTAGATGACTCTGCTATGGTTTTTTGCGTCTCCTTAAGTGGATAGGACGAATCTGGCAATGAATATTCTCGTTGCAGAGGAATTTGGTATTGTTGATATGCCGTATTATTGAGCTGACTGTTTGGCAGATACTTTATCATCGGGGAATTGCGCACTGGATAGTTCGGAGACTGCGAATACGAGGGAACATGATGCTGAATGTAATTATTTATTGGCATCTGTGACAAGTTCGACAGCTGATATGTAGGAGAAAGATCTCCCACAGGAGCACCAGTAAAGTTGTAATTCGTGGAGCAATTGCTATCACTGTCATTTACTTCTAACTCACGCTCCAGAATAAGCTCAGTTGGAAAGGGCTGAAACTGATAATCCCTTGTATTTCTTTTCATATATTTTGTGATGGAATCAGGAAAGTTCAGGAGCTTATGTTGACCGACAAGTAAATCCAGAAAAGTACCCACTCCTGAGTGTTTCTACTAAATTTGCTCGAAGCGAAGAATTATATGCAAGGTACCAAGTGTTGTTGCAAATACCTATGACTTCGACGTGAATAGCTATCGCTTATGTTCGCTATTAAATGATAGTATATTCAATTTCTTACTCAGATACTTCGCCTTGGTAAATATATTCGTATAAATTCTGTCTATCGAGTTTTTTTCAGTCACTTCACAATCTTGAAAAGCAATGAAATCTCCTTGGACGCCTTATATATATATATTTGCGCCATCAAGACCAAGGCAGATTTGTGGTCCCTTTCACAATATTCTATGATCATCCGAATTCATATGAGGCTAATAACTCCTGCAGTATAGAATAATTTTTTTGCTTCCTGTAGATTTTATGAGGTTGGTGAAATTCGCCAATTTGGGTAATACACCTTCGCCTAGAACCCACGCATATGCATAGAATGCGTATCATTTTATGACGGCCAGAAAAGGAATTCCAGAAAATTAGTTAATTAGTTAAACACACGTGAATTCTGTGCCTTAATTTACGAGTGTTGCCAAAAGCATACCATGGCATTGAGATGATTTGTTCCCATAAGACGTAAGTTGAGACCATAGGCTACATCTAAGAAGAAATGAAAGTGATGGGGTTATAAAAATAATGAAGATAGAGATGATAAAGATAATGAAGATAATGAAAATCACTGATATTTTGGCAATTACAGTAACTGTGAACAGACAAGAACGCAGCCGGATATCGCAAGAATGAACCATAGAATAAAAGAATTGGTCGAAGCAGTTTAATAATATTTAGATGAGAAATTCTAAACACACTTTAGGTGTATATAGAGTAAATATACCTTGTCGACCTGCAGTATATCATGGCGAAAGTGGTAAGCAAATACGGTGATATCATAGAAAAGTGCATGAATAAATTACACGGAAAAGTTTGACCAGAGTCAGCAAGCAGGGGCTTTCGCAGTCATTGGATTCCTGTGACATCGCTCTTTCCTAGCACACAAATGAACTCATGTTTAATAATTAAGAAAATATGAAGTTTCGAGTATAGGTAGATAGGTAAATAAATATACTTGGTTCTTCTGGAGCAAAAAGCCGCACCATACTATGTGCAAAGTCTCCATTATTTTTAGATCTTCGCGGTGACTATCCAAATATGCTATTTCGGCTAATCCACGCGAGCATGCGGTAAAGCTAGCCTAATGCACGGATGGAATCTCCGTTTATCTCGCACAAATCTTAGACAAAGCGGTTATAAGGACGAATTAACTTCAGATTACCATATAACATCTCAATTTAGCCATGTGTTGATAATTACAAGCTGATCCGGCTAAGCAACGTCAGCTTATCACTACAGGAGATGAGATAATACAGAGAATCCGTATGATAAGTGTCCTATGCGATGGCGTGTTAATTTCGCCTGATTACTATCCATGTACCTCATTCTCACCAGAAACAGCAAACATACCCGCCTGTGATACGGTTATCTCCGTGATGTGAAAGTCAGCAACTGTTTAGAAATTGTAACCGCACCCGATCAAGACACCACTACCGTATTTCTAGTATCTGTGTCTGCATATAGCCGTGGGCGACCGGAATGTGCCTGTGTCTGGGTGCATATAGACCCAACTTTCCCAGAACCAAAAATAATCCGCAGAAAGTTTTTCCGGAGGTTAACTGCATAGGACAGGCCTTGCGCACATCTGGGAACTCTGCGTAGATTATAAACCGAGAACCAAGAGGAAAAAATTGAATGAGTCTTTTTTAGTGTTACCCGCATTAGGCCCAATTTCTGGAAAATTTTCACTCACCATCAACAGTTCAGTGAAAAAAAAAATTTCTCTATATTCTTTTGTCTTCAACACAACAACTCTTTACCAAGAAATAGTAAATTAAAATGGGTGCCTACAAGTATTTAGAAGAATTGCAAAGAAAGAAGCAATCTGATGTCATGAGATTCTTACATCGTGTCAGATGTTGGGAATACAGACAAAAGACTGTTATCCACAGAGCTTCTAGACCATCTAGACCAGACAAGGCTAGAAGATTAGGATACAAGGCTAAGCAAGGTTTCGTCATCTACCGTGTTAGAGTCAGAAGAGGTGGTAGAAAGAGACCAGCTCCAAAGGGTGCTACTTATGGTAAGCCAACAAACCATGGTGTTAACCAATTGAAGTACCAAAGAGCTTTAAGAGCCACTGCCGAAGAACGTGTCGGTCGTCGTGCTTCTAACTTGAGAGTCTTAAACTCTTACTGGGTTAACGAAGATTCTACCTACAAATACTTCGAAGTTATCTTACTTGACCCATCCCACAAGGCTATCAGAAGAGATGCTAGATACAACTGGATTGCTAACCCAGTTCACAAGCACAGAGAAGCCAGAGGTCTTACTTCCACCGGTAAGAAGTCCAGAGGTATCAACAAGGGTCACTTGTTCAACAACACCAAGGCTGGTCGTCGTCACACTTGGAAGAGAAACAACACCTTATCCTTATGGAGATACAGATCTTAAGTGTGATTCCCGCTCGATATGTGCATGGTCTTTTGCCTCTGTACGCTCGATTGGATTTTTTACATTTAACTTGCAAGGTTTGGTTAATCATTATATGCATATTATATAGTTTTTAATGTATTTTGCCTGTATTAATTATCGTGTATAACTACTACGTAAACCCCTACTTTTAACACCTTTCGTTCGGCTTAACTACAGATGTTGCATCTCCCTCGCCTACCTGACAAGATATTCCCCCGTTCGCCCATTTCTTCGATATCTGTACCTCTGGCTCATCTATTATGATCTCGGAGTCAGCAGCATAAATTTTTTTTGTACACAAAATTAATTGGCGAGATTGACTCTAGCCCTAATCTCAATTTTCATAAAATCAATTAATTACTCCCAACACAATTTGTTTTTGTTAACAAATATTTGAAGGTCAATTTCAAACGATTAATTAAAGAAATCCTTTATAGAATAAGTAATTGTTCAATTTGATTATTATTGAGTTTTGTTTGATTATTTTAATTCAATTATTTGATTATTTAGGAGAAAATGCCAAACCATACTAAAACTGCCATTTTATCGGTTTACGATAAAACTGGATTATTAGACTTAGCCAAGGGGTTAGTCGCTCAAGATGTTCGTATCTTAGCATCTGGTGGTACCTCGAAGTTGATTCGCGGAGCCGGTTTCCCAGTTGAAGACGTTTCGACGATCACTCATGCCCCGGAAATGTTAGGTGGTAGAGTTAAGACCTTACACCCAGCTGTTCATGGTGGTATTTTAGCGAGAGACTTGAAGAGTGATGAAGCTGATTTAGAAGCTCAGGGCATTGAAAAGGTTGATATTGTTGTCTGTAACTTGTACCCATTCAAGGAAACGGTGTCCAAGGCCGCTGTTACCATTGAAGAAGCTGTTGAGGAAGTTGATATTGGTGGTGTTACTTTGTTGAGAGCTGCTGCTAAGAACCATTCCAGAGTCACCATTTTGTCTGATCCTAAGGATTATGCCGGCTTTTTAGAGCAATTGAAGACTGGTGAAATTTCGACTGAAGCTAGAAACAGATACGCATTGAAGGCTTTCGAACACACCGCCGACTACGATGTTGCTATTTCTGATTTCTTCAGAAAGGAATACGCAGAAAACGTATCTCAATTGCCATTAAGATACGGTGCCAACCCTCACCAAAAGCCTGCTCAAGCTTTCGTTACCCAAGGTGAACTTCCATTCAAAGTTTTATCTGGTTCTCCAGGTTACATTAACTTATTGGACGCTTTAAACTCATGGCCATTAGTTAAGGAGTTATCAGCTTCTTTAAACTTGCCAGCCGCTGCCTCTTTCAAGCATGTTTCCCCAGCAGGTTGTGCTGTTGGTTTACCATTGTCAGATGTTGAGAAGAAAATTTACTTTGTTGAAGACATTGAAAACTTATCTCCATTAGCTAACGCTTACGCTAGAGCTAGAGGAGCCGACAGAATGTCCTCTTTTGGTGACTGGATCGCTTTATCCAACATTGTTGATTTACCAACTGCCCAAATTATTTCTAAGGAAGTCTCGGATGGTGTAATTGCCCCTGGTTATTCTGATGAAGCTTTGGAAATCTTAAAGAAGAAGAAGGGTGGTAAGTACTGTATTTTACAGATTGACCCTAACTACAACCCAGACAACTTGGAATCAAGACAAGTTTACGGTATCACTTTACAACAAAAGAGAAATGACGCCATAATCAAGGGTAACTCGTTCAAAGAAATTGTTTCCAAGAACAAGGAATTAACTGAACAAGGCACCATTGATTTAACCGTGGCAACGATTGTTTTGAAGTACACTCAATCTAACTCGGTTTGTTATGCCAAGAATGGTATGGTTATTGGTTTAGGTGCTGGTCAACAATCTCGTATCCACTGTACCAGATTAGCTGGTGACAAGGCCGACAACTGGTGGTTCAGACAACATCCAAAGGTTTTAGGTATGAAATGGGCCAAGGGTGTTAAGAGACCTGAAAAGTCTAATGCCATCGATTTATTCGTCACCGGCCAAATCCCAACCTCTGAACCAGAAAAAACTGAATATGAAAGTAAGTTTGCTGAATTGCCAGAACCTTTGACTGAAAAAGAAAGAGAAGAATGGTTAGGCAAGTTAACGGATGTTGCTTTATCTTCTGACGCTTTCTTCCCTTTCCCAGATAATGTTTACAGAGCTGTTAGGTCTGGTGTTAAGTTCATTGCTGCTCCATCTGGTTCTGTTATGGATAAGGCGGTTTTTGGTGCTGCTGATTCTTTTGATGTCGTCTACGTCGAAAACCCAATTCGTTTATTCCATCATTAAATAAGTAACTTGTTTAATTATTTTTTGCTTTTTTTGTAGTTTAATTCATTCCACATTACTTAGATTATATAGCAATATCATATCACATTATTAGCTATCCGTTCTGTTCTATTCTCTTGTTGATTGCAACATTTCACTGATAGTACTAAGGTCGTGTGAAACACTTTTCAATTGGCTGTTGGAAATTTCAAATAAACACGTAAACTCCAACTAATAGTTCCTATTTTCTAGAAGATCAATCGTTAATCTCTGCTTGACCTAACTATCTATAAGACTAAACTATAAGAGTCAACGATGGCGTCAGAATATACTTACGATGAAGAAGGGGAGACATGGCCATTCTTTGTAATTGCCATTCTCACATTCATCTTGGTACCACTCACGGTTAAATGGGTGTACAGAATCTTGAATGCGGACGATCCTATAAGTTATAACTCTAAAATTAAGGGTTCTATACTTGAAGACTCTACTACAGTGTCTGTGGAGAATTTGAGAAAAATCAAAGAGTACCAACTCAAGCAAAAATCGTCCAGATTCATCAACAGAACATTACTTGTCTTAATTTTAGGATGGGCAACTGTGATGTATATTGCATTATACTATACTAAAGAAGCTGATTTAACCGGAGCATTTGACCCATATACCATCTTGGATATTTCGTCGTCTGCCTCTGAAAGAGAAATTAAGAGTCGCTATAGAAAGTTATCGTTGAAGTTTCACCCAGACAAATTACCCAAGGATATAACAGAGGCCGTGAAGGAAGAGATGGAGACTGCATTTATCAAAATTAATATAGCTTATAAGGCATTGACCGATGAAGTTACTAGAAATAACTTCTTGAAATACGGTCATCCAGATGGCCCTCAAAATGTTTCACATGGTATTGCACTTCCAAAGTTTTTGGTAGAAGGAAAATACTCGCCATTTATGGTCGTTGTGTATTTCGTGTTAGTTGGGATTTTATTGCCTTTTATCGTGGGTAGCTGGTGGAATAATGTGAAGACACATACTAAAAAAGGTTTACATGTCGACACAGCTGCTTTATTCACTAGAAAATTAACTGATAGAAATCCTGCTAAGATCGTTACACCATATGATATTTTGGACTGGATTTGTTTATCTCATGAGATCAGAACTAATTTCAAACACTTACATGTTAATCAAGTTAGAGATTTAATTGCATGGCATTTATTCCGCAATTTTGAGTTTACATCAAAAAACCCAAGTTTTGAAATGGATAAATTGAAAATTGTTGCAATTTTGCCTACATTAATTAATGGCTTAATTGATATCGCAACTGTATTCAGACAAGTGGATATTTTAATAACTGCCTGTGATTTACGTAAATCCGTTATACAAGCAGTTAAGCCAGTTGGTAAATACCAGGAGTTATTACAATTGCCATATGTTGATGAAAAGGTAGTTGAGAAGCAACCAGTCAAGAAATTGGGAAAATTGTTTACATTATCAAAAGAAGATTTGTCGAAAACCTTAGGTATTGAAGATGCTGAGAAGTTAAAAACAGCTATGAATGTTGCTGCACACATTCCGTTCCTTCGAGTAATTGATGCGGGGTTTAAAGTGCCTGGTGAAGATGTTGTACCACCTTTGTCAAATGCACATTTATATGTGAAATTTTTAGTAAAATCGCCAAAGCTTAAATCATGTCCTGAAATCCGGGAAGAAAACTTAAAAGATGAGGAAACCTTAGAATATCTTAAGAATCCTTTGAAATCAAATGAAGAACAACCAGCTTTACCGTATTCTTATGCTCCATATTTCCCAAAGAGTATCGGCAATTCATGGACAGGATTTTTAATTGCTCAAAAGGACAATAAATTAGTAGAAGGTACTGAAGCCTCAACTTTAAGTCATATTGATTTAAGTAACCTTGAACTCACCCAAGAAAAATGGATCGATGGTAAGGATGATGTTATAGTGAGTTCATTCAAGATTCCAATGAATGGCCCTGCTCCAGCAAACGAAGGTAAAACACATTACAGATTAATATTGAAGAATAATGCCTACTTTGGATGTGACGTGGATATTCCAGTTGTCATGACAGTTAAGGCCGCTCCTATGGTGTTAACCAGAAAAAATAATCAAGATGTTGAATCTGATGATGAAAGTGATATTTCCGATCCAGAAGAAGACACAATTGCTGGCGCATTAGCAGCTTTCAGAGGTGGTAATGTCAAGAAGTCTGAAACAAAAGAAGCTGAGTCGGCTGATGAATCAGATGAAAGCGATACTGAAAGTATTTTCACCGATATCAACACCGATACTGAAGATGAAGGTGATAATTAAGCTTGTACTATATAATACATATATCAATATATAAGTTTTTATAAATTTAAATATAAATGAAAGTCTAATACTTTTAAACTTTAATGGACAATATTACCGCATCGGGATTCGATAATCCTTGTTCTTTATAATAATCCTTAACCTCACCGTTCTTAACGAAACCATGTTTCAAATACCACTCAATTGCCTGGGAATTCTCTACGTGAACATGCAACATGATCTCGTGTATAAATCTTCTTTTAGTTTCTGCAATCACATATTCCAAGAGTTTGGCACCAATACCTAAATTCCTGTAGGCCTTCAAGACAGCAAAGCTTTCTAAATAGACTGCATTGGGAATAGACTCAGATGGTAATTGCAGCTGTTGGCTAGCTTCATAGCTATCAGTTTTGTGCGACGTAATAATGGCTTTACCTTTGACTGCTCCAACAGGTAATTCTGAATAAAATGCCAACTTCACGATTTGATCACTATTTAACGAGTCCTTATACCATGACTCGCCATAAGTAGTTGGCAAGCTCATTTCATTTATCTTTTTAAACACTCCGATGTTATTTGACGTCAAGTCATCTAACGATATGATATCTCTAGGCATTGTAGTATATAAACCTGTTGATTATCATACATAATGGTTTCTTCACCATTTCGATATTTTTCATCATACCTAAGAGTCACATGACTGTTGCTTGCAAATTGTCTATTGATGAATGGCCAAAAATTCCGATAATTGCTACCATATATGGTATATCGAGGTTCATACGAGAGATTGTTCTAAAATGGTTGATAACATGATGATTCTTTGAAGTTGCATAATTGTATCTATGGAATTAGGGTACAATTATGAAATATTGAAGCTCACGAAACTTCAGATTTTATACATTATAGACGAATTTTTCCACTTACGAGGGTCACCAACTGCAAAGAAACGATTTCCCTTCGAAAGAAAAAAGATGTTCATAACGGAACGGTATGTAGATGGTTTTCTTCATGTGTTAATGAAAACTGGGGGGATCATACTACGGCCCAAGCACGTGATGGATATTTGTGGATCTGGGACGAAGTAGTTAACCAAAAAGTCAACCTAAAGGACCAGTAAAAGCAATATTAGATACAGAAGTGATATAAGTCAAAAACATCATGATAGCTACAATCTTAGTGGTCTTATTTGTTGCATATTTATTAAGAAATGTGTTTTCGGGGATTGAGATTTCCAACCCGGATAAAGGTGAAGTAGCGGAACCTATTGTTGAAGGCAAATTTACCCCCATAAGTTTGGCTAAATACAATGGTAGTGATGATCCTAAGATATTCATCGCTGTGAGAAATAGAGTGTTCAATGTGACGATGGGGGCAGCGTTTTATGGTCCTGGTGGACCATACGAGAACTTTGCAGGTAGAGATGCCTCTCGTGGATTATCCAAGAATTCGTTTGAGTTAGATTGCTTGAC
Source organism: Debaryomyces sp. S3305 (assembly GCA_024586305.1). Classification (NCBI taxonomy): domain Eukaryota; kingdom Fungi; phylum Ascomycota; class Pichiomycetes; order Serinales; family Debaryomycetaceae; genus Debaryomyces; species Debaryomyces sp. S3305. The sequence goes on from JAMYHY010000016.1 coordinate 102,510, forward strand.
ACCTGTAGACCAGCCAATTGATCGTTTAGACAACTTGACTAGCGACGAGATAGAATCTTTAGACAGCTGGGAAGAGCATTTTGAGAATAAATATCCTGTGGTGGGTACGCTTCATGAAAATGACACAGTGTGATTTAAATTTCGAATTGTTCTGGTTATTGTGTACATTTCATTGGATAACAGGACTCGTATGGATCAAATCACTAGCCTTTCCAACAGAAAACACTCGATTATTAGTGTATAATGAATATATATGGCTTATGTAGGTCGTGTACTAAAGTCAAATATTTCGATGTGAAAATGTCGATTTGATGTAATAGACGTAATTGAAGTTAAACAACCTCATCTCTCATATATATCTACAGAATGAGTTACCGGGGAAGAGGTAGAGGTGGCTTCCACAATAACAATAATAACAATAATAACAGAAGTAACTTCAACCAACAAAATGTCGATCAATTTGTCTCAGCAAATTCAATTCCAGTTGAAATTTTAGGCTGGAACGGTGCTACTCCAGATGAGTGCATTAAGTTCATTTCGAGAAAGTGTAGAATAGTTGTGAGTAATTCTAGCGTTGATCCAGCTACAGGAGTTTTAAAGGGTTACGTGAAGAGTCCCAAGGAAGCCGATGAATTATGTACTTGGTCTGGTGTGAAATTCGCTGGCCAGTCATTGAAAATTACAAAAGCTACGGCTGCCGACTCCTTGTCGTCACAAATGGGAGGACCAGTCGGTAATAGTGGTGGCTCCACTATTGAAACTATCACTCTGTTTTTGAAAACCAGATATCAACCGGAGATTAAAATGTTGAATTTAAGTAGCGTGCAGCAAGATGCTAACTTAGCTTCAAAGGGTTTCTTTGCCTCCATATCGACCACGTCCAAGTTTTTCCCTGCTTTAATGAAAATTGCAAAAGAATTAAAGCTAGATGTGAATAGTGTTGATTTATCTGGCAATAATCTAACTGATATCAGCACAATTTCTACTTTAGCACAAACCTTTCCATTATTACAAAACTTGTCTTTACTGAACAACAACTTCAATCGTTTAAAGCTGTTTGAAACTTGGAGGCACAAATTGAATTTCTTGAGGGAATTAATAATCATAGGTAATCCACTTTTTAACAACCAAGCAAATCCAAATGAAATTTTAAATATCAAAATCGAATTGATGAAATCATTCCCAAGACTAATTGTGTTGAACGGCGAGGTAATCAGAAATGAACAGTTGTTACTTAGTAACCTTACATTTCCATTTGAATCGTCTCAATCAATGTTTTTCCAAGATGAAGAAGTACAAAATATGTCAACGAATTTCATTACAAATTTTTACAAATTGTGGGATAGCAATAGACAAGATTTGTTGGTTTTATATCAGGAGAACTCTCAATTCTCAATGCAAGTTGACTCCTCTCACCCTTATGTCATGGACACGAATACGACAGGGGGTTATGGCAGTTCTACAGATTTCGGCTACTACTTACCTCAATCTCGTAACTTGACCAGAGTATCTTCTGTGAAATCAAGGGCTACTCGTGTTGCTCAAGGCCAGGAGCAAATATTCAAGTTGTTTTCACAATTACCTAAAACCCGTCATGATTTACTTTCCCAACCACAACTTTTTAGTATGGAAAGTCATAGATTCCCACAATTGAATGGTTTAATAATTACTTTACACGGTTCGTTTGAAGAAACAGCAATCCCAGATAATAATGAAGCTGCTCTGGGAAATCAAGGTCAGCCAAGAAATCGTTATGGCTCCCAAAAACACAAAAAAATTGCATTAAGTACAAAAAGTTTCGACAGAACATTTGTCGTCATTCCAGGACCAAATGGTAGCTTTATTGTTGCTAGTGATCTTCTCTCGATTAGATCATTTGGTGGGTCCGAGGCGTGGAGTAATATAACAAGATCAGCAGAAGTAACGCCTCAACCACAAGCAGCAGTTCCACCTGCTAGTAATCCACCAGTAGCTCCTCCAAGTCAAGTTCCTACCCCAACGCCAACAGCTGCTGATTTACCTGCTGAAGTGAAAGCAAATTTGAACCCAATACAACAGGATATCTTGGTTAAGATATTGTTGGAAACCAAATTAAATCTTCAATATGGTATTATGCTTTGTGAACAAAGCAATTGGGATTACCAGCAATGTACTATAAATTTCAAAAACTCAGTTGCATCTTTACCAAGAGATGCGTATATAGCTTGAATAGAATGTATATCAATAAATTATAGTTTACAATTTCATCGTCGATAGGTCAGTTTAAACTAGCTGGTTTCCCGGCCTTTGTAATTGATCTCTATGTTTAATTCCATATGAGTTTTATATGTCTTCGTGTTATTAACAATTTACGATGTTGAATATAACAAGCTCTGTAACGGTACATCGCGAGCGAAAATGAAATGTAAAATAGTAGAATTCTTTTGATTCGGTGGCTATCAATGGTATATTAGGTAATGGAAAGTAAATAATGGGGTATAATATTGCAATGATCAGTGACTTCTTCTACCCTCAACCGGGGGGAGTAGAATTTCATGTTTATCATTTATCCCAAAAACTAATAGATATGGGACATTCAGTTATAATCATTACTCATGACTATGGGTCAAGAAATGGAATACGAACTTTAACTAATGGGTTGAAAGTATATTACGTTCCTTTTTATGTTGTTTACAGAAGTTCTGCTATTCCAACTGTATTTCTGATATTGCCAATAATACGAAATATTTTTATCCGGGAGCAAATTGATATTGTGCATGGTCATGGATCATTATCAACTATTTGTGGTGAAGCAATTCTTCATGCGCGTACAATGGGGTTGAAGACAGTGTTCACGGATCATTCTTTGTATGGATTTGCAAATATTACATCAGTTGTGGGAAATAAATTGTTGAAATTTACGTTAAGTGACGTGGGACACGTTATCTGTGTGTCACATACATGTAAAGAGAACACCGTATTACGGGCATCATTAGATCCTTTAAATGTCTCAGTAATACCTAATGCTGTTATTGCAAAGGACTTCTCACCTTTAGAGCCAGAAAGGAAATCGTTAAGAAATAATATTACGATTGTGGTGATATCTAGGTTGTTTCCAAATAAAGGCGCTGATCTTCTAACTGCAATTATTCCTACTATTTGTGCACAGAAGCCAGAAGTAAGATTCTTGATTGCAGGAGACGGACCAAAGTTTCTTGATTTGGAACAAATGCGTGAAAAGTATTACTTACAAGAAAGAGTTACGTTAATTGGAGCCGTAAAGCATGAAGAAGTCAGAGATGTAATGGTACAAGGAGATATATATTTACATCCTTCTCTAACGGAAGCGTTTGGTACTGTGATTGTGGAAGCTGCATCATGTGGGTTGTTTGTAGTCACTACGAAGGTTGGTGGAATACCTGAAGTTTTGCCTAGCCATATGACAAGTTTTGCTGATCCCGAGGAAAATTCTTTGGTTGCAGCAACATTAAAGGCAGTGAATTTGATTGAATCTGGTGATATTGACACATCAACTTTTTTTGATGAGGTATCAAGGATGTATAGTTGGAAGAATATCGCATGTAGAACTGAAAACGTTTACAATTCTTTAGATTTAGAAAAATTAAATCAGCCATTGGTGCAAAGACTACAGAAATATCATTGCTGTGGTATAATTGCCGGTAAATTGTTTGTCTTGTGTGTTGTCTTGGATATTGTATTTTATTTAATGTTGGAATACTTTTATCCAGCCGATCATATTGACAAAGCAACAAAGTGGCCTAAGAAAACTAAGAAAGTGAGTTCACATGATGAAGAAATAGGTGATACGAGGGCAGCTGTTGATAACTGTAAATAATATATATATTAAATTAATGATGATAATGACGATAATTTAGAGAGCGTGGTAGTCCTTTGTTCGAAATAATTAGTAGCTCTTTCTTCTAGCATTAAAGCCATATACTTTGGCATACTAGCTTTAGGTCTCCATAGTGTGGAATTATTAGAAATATTAACAAGTTTCGCATTTTTCGAAATATCTCTTAGATATGAAGAATTTCGTTCAAACTCTAGAGCAGCTTCTAATGAACTTTTCATTTTTAACTTAGTTACTAGTGGTTGTTCCAACCAATCAAGGCCTGGCTCTTTTATTTTCTCCTGACTAATAAAATTAGATTTCAATATCTTTCTTAGGACCATTATTTCATCAAGCAAAGCCATGTTAGTATTGTACTGGTTTTCGGTTTCCAAATTGACGAACTTTTTGAAAACATTCCCACCTTCTGTAAACAGAGAGGATTCAAGTAGCTCTTCCATTTCTAATTCCAATTTTTGATTAGCTTCCAATAGTGCTTGATATTTCTGATTAAATTCTTCATTTTTATCCTTGATTTGGTCGAGTTCAGTTTTAAGATTCTTAATGTGCTCTTTATTTTTAACAGAAGTTGATTCCATACTGTTTTGTAAAAACTTTATATTTAGCTGCAATTCTTGAATGACTTTTTCCTTTTCAAAGAGTTTAGTAGATATGCCAGCATATTTTAGTTTCATTGACTTGAGCTCCTCGTCCGCATCATTCTTCATTGTGTTTACATCTAATGCAAAATGATTATCATCAAGCAAAGAATATATTCCTGGAAGCTTATGATGATTATCTATTACTTGCAACCCTATAAAATGATCTCTTCGCTTTAGGATTTCTAGTAACGATGTAAATATTGGGCCAGATCCAACTTCATTATCCTCGAGGATATTCTTCACTAACAGTGCATCAATGGAAACCGATCTCTTGTTTAAGCGATCTTCTACCTCAAATTGTGCTAAAACATTCAGCAATAAATCAATAGGAGAGTTTAGTTCGGCCAATGACGAGGAAAAATTCGGCATTGACAGCATTGAAATATTTATACTTTTGCCATTACCAAATGCATCATGTAGCTTATGTATAAGTTGGTGAAATTCTGTTTCCTGTCTCGAGATTATAGCATATATGCCATCTAACTGTTCAGTTGAAGGTATACTCTCTTCCTCTGCACCATGAGAAGTATCAAGAAAAAACTTGAGAATATTAACGATTCTGCCGCATATGCATGATTCATTACGAAATGACTCTAATAAAAATTTGGAACAGAAAGCGTTTTGGAAAGGTATGCTTGTCTCCTCCTCTCTTAAAAATTTCAAATCCATTAGCTCAGTGGTTTGTAATAAAAAGTCGTGAATGTAATCGATATTAATACCTTCATAGTCTCCTTCCTTCAAATATGTTGTAGAGTTATCTATCTCTAATTGTAAGTCTGAGACCATCTTATAAAACTTAACTTCAACAGACTTGTATGTTTCATGACCATAATTAAATTCCCATAGAGCAGAGACATTTTGTAAAAAGCTCTGTAAAATATAGAAATGATTGGTGACAATGAATAATATGCTTTTCTTATACGTAGCATCGTTTTCAACGGCTATTGTAATAATATTATTGATGACAGATATTGAGGATACAATTATCTTTATTGAAAGAAGAATTTTAAGAACGACCTTATATGTGCCATTTGGTAAGTGCATGTTTTCCTCTAATATCTCTAGTTTTGAACTAATCAAATCATGAGTTATTCTGTAAGATTCATTGGAAGCTTGAGTCTTTCTGGATTCGAGTTTTAATGCTTCTAATTGCATTTGCAACTCCTCTAACTTCTCATTATCGCCCATATTACTATTATTGGATCTATTTTTGAAGTCCGAAATCTTTGACTCCATATATTTATTCTTTCGACTAAGATCTTGAATCACAGTTTCATTATTCTTTATTTTAGAGGATAAGTTATAAATATCCTTTCGCAACTCTTTTTCAACTAGTGCTTGGTTTTCCTCGAGACTCTTATCTAATTCATGCAATTCGGTCAACTCGTCGACAGTTTTCGTAAGGCTGGAAACTTTTGAATTAAGACTATCGTTTTCTATATTTAAATGCTCAATCATCTTTTCCAGTTGCAATGCCGAATCTAACTGACTTTGTAACGAATCGATTGTCTCTTGAGCAACCGATATGTTTCGAAGAAGCTGATCGTGAGATCCAATTTCTTTCTTTCTTAAAGCCAATCTTTGATTTAAGTCCAGAATTTCTTTCTTAAGATTCAATTCATTTTCAGCCGATAATTTTTGAAGGCTTGTAAGGGCAATCTCCAACAGCTTATTCCGCAGGAGAATAACTTGTATGTCTACTTCATTAGCATTCGAATGATCCATCAGAGCTATTATTTCCTGCTCTATTTGCTTATTTAGTTCTACTTCTTCCAGCATAATTTGAAAATCCGTACTCAAGTCCTCGTACTTCCGCTGCAACTCATCCAATGCTTGATTTACTTTGTGATTCGACTCCTCAAGAAATTCTTTATCTGTTGTCACCATCTCCAATTTGGATTCTATAGATTGAGTGGCATACTGATGCTGTGTTACCTCTTCTTTAAGCTGTTCAATTTTCCTCTTGAGCTCTTTGGTTTCTTCATTGGCATGTCGAAGCTTATCTTGCAACTTGTTGATAATATTTTCAAGATTCAGCGTATCCATAGATTTCGACTTTTCTAATGAATTCGAACTTATTAATGATTTTCTAACAAACACCCCGTAGTTTCCATCTTTTTTTTCACATTCGAAATATCGTATATCGTTCACTGACCCATTATTCTTTCCATGGGACTGTTGAAGCTCAACTCCAATCCATGTTCCTGAAGCGAATTGAGTTTGCCCAATAAAACGTATAGTCCCTGGCTCATTCTTAACAAAAACCCTTTGGTTTATTGACAATTCATCCATGAGTTGCAGAATAACCGAACGCTATTTAATTATACATACTTAACAAAATATTTGTGGATTTTCTACGCGATCTCGATCTACGCGAGAATCAAACGATGGAGATAAACAAGCACTAAAACTAATACATTTATCGTCAAAGTGATACTATATGTCCTTTATTAATAGGAAACAAGCACACGAACAATATCCTAACAATTCAGGAATGTCACATCAAGGCAATACATCAATATCTACCCCGGGAAACGCTTCCAATAATCAGAAACGAGCTCTAGGTAACTTAAAACTTGAGTTGTTAAATGAACAGAAACAAGAAATAAGGGAAGCTTTCTCTCTTTTTGATATGAACAACGATGGATGTTTAGATTATCATGAGTTAAAAGTGGCGTTCAGGGCGTTAGGTTTTGAATTGTCAAAAAGAGAGGTGTTGGATATTATCCATGAATATGACACCGATGACAGGAATCTAATTACGTACGAAAACTTTTTCCAAGCAGGTATGTATATTTGACATAGAAGGATTCGGCGCTGATAACGGAGTATTTGAAGGTCATTGACTTACATTTGGAGCAGTACTAACTTTTTTTATAGTGGGCGAAAAAATTGTGAATAGAGACCCATTGGACGAAATACGCAGAGCCTTCAAGTTGTTCGACGACGATGGTACCGGGAAAATCAGTTTGAGGAACTTACGAAGAGTGGCCAAAGAATTAGGAGAGAATTTAACCGATGACGAATTGAGAGCCATGATTGATGAATTTGATCTAGATGAAGATGGAGAGAGTACGTATAGTATAAATTACCTAACCACACATTCCTAGAATGATGAATAAGAATACTAACCTTTTATCTCAGTCAATGAACAGGAATTTATTAATATTTGTACAGAGTAGTATAAATAGCGCTATTACAAGTTGTGTGCATCGATTTTGCGTCGAGTCTGGAAGTTTTATACGACATACTTTCAATTTTGTATATTAATATATTAATTTGTTTACATATTCCATTTACTCGTAGAGGAAGCAGGGGTATATATCATAGGTTCTGGCCTATATCTTTTGGTGATTACTGACTAGCCAGTAATATTCCTGTATATAGCTGCGAACGGAATTTTTCAAAAATTCAATAAATTTTCACTTTTTCACCGGTGTATTAAGAATATCAACAGTTGTTCAACGTTTAATATAGATTAGATATGTCTTGGAATACCGCTAAAAAGAGATTTCAAAGGGAAGTCGAAAACTACCCTAAGGCTCTTCGTGATGTTTATTTAGCAAAGACCAATAAATACACCTTGCCAACCTTTGAGACTAAGGAATGGCCTCTTGCAAAGTGGGAAAGAAAAACCAAGCTTGAACAGATCGGATTTGCTAATGGTGACCTTGCCTATATTACTGATGGAGAAAAGAAGGGAACAGTTTCTACCATTTTCCAGTATTCTCCAGAAATGAACTCATTTTTATTGGCAGATGTCACTTCCAAAAAGCTTCTTCCAAAACAAAACTGGGTTGAACACCAGTCGAGTCATCTCATTGACTACCCAGAATATGTCAAGCGTGAACATATAAAACTTGCTGCCAAAGATAAGGACGAGAATGGAAAGGTTTACTACGTTGTCGCTGACGACGTTGTTTACAAAGAAAAATATTATGACGAAAGATATAAGAGATGGTTACCAAAGAGATTCGTAAAACACCATGATTCTATAGAAATACCATGGCCAAATCCTCCACAAGAACCTAAGGATGATCATTTATCTACAAGCCAACAAGCAGCATTTGAAAGAACTTATGAGTTGCAATCTATTGCTAAACCACCAGTCCCAACTGACGCATTATTACAATTAAGAAACCCATACTCTAAACATAAGAAGCGTGTGCTCAGTGAGGCTCAAGCCAGAAAAGTTAATGCTCCAGATATGCCATTATCAGATGAACAAAAGATTTACTTGGCCAAGAAAGCAACTGAGCCTAAGAAAGTGTACAAGAAATTATCTGAAGAGATACAAGATTTCATTGGTTCCAGAATGGCTGATCACATCAACAAAATTGATAATCCTTCCTTACTTGCTCACTTGGATGCTTTGTCAGAATCCAAGATTCCAGACTTTGCTAAAACTATGAAGAATATTGAAGACGCCGAACACGAGAAGCAAAAGAAACTTCACAATCAAGCAATTTAAAAATCCCTTCATTAATTTCCAACACAATACAAAATGTTTGTATGTAACTATTATATAACATAGGATTTTCATGTATATACTCATCTAAAGAAACTACTATAAATTTAGGGAATTTCGTAGTGATCATTAATTGATCATTATGTATATTATAATTGTCAGAAACTGCCTAAAAAGATACGTGACACATTAACCTATAACTTTTCATAATCTATTTTACCTTCTAATTTCTTCACATCTGCAACCTTTCTAGCCGCCTTCATTAAGTCGTTTTGAAGAATATAATCTCTTTCCTCTCTAATAGCGAAGAAACCAGCTTCAGTAATGACATTTCTAATATCCGCACCATTAAATCCATCACTCATTTTAACCACAGCTTCAAAATCAAACTCACCTTGCTTAGCGACTTTAGCAGTATGAATCTTGAAGATCTCCAATCTACCAGCTTCATTAGGCAAACCGATTTCAATTTTTCTGTCAAGTCTTCCAGCTCTCAACAATGCAGGATCTAATGTATCTGGTCTATTAGTGGCCATAATAACCTTGGTCTGACCAAGCGTATCAAATCCATCCATTTGATTTAATAATTCCATCAAGGTTCTTTGAATTTCACGATCAGCTGAGGTACCCTCACTGAATCTACGGCCACCAATGGCATCAACTTCATCCATGAAAATAATACAAGGTTCGTGTTCCTTAGCATATGCAAACATTTCTCTAATCAATCTCGCAGATTCACCAATATACTTATCGACAATTGCTGACGCAGGCGAGAATATAAAGTTAGCTCCAATTGTAGCAGCAACGGCCTTTGCCAACAATGTTTTACCAGTACCTGGAGGCCCATATAATAACACACCCTTTGGCGATTTAATACCCACTCTTGTGAACAACTCTGGATTCTTCAATGGCAATTCAATAACCTCACGCAACTCTCTGATCTGATCGGTCAAACCACCAATTCCATTAAACGAAATTTCACCCGGTTCGAATGTTGTCATATTATAAACCAAAGGATCAACTTCTCTAGGTAAGATTCTCATAATTGTCAACGTAGTCATGTCCAACGACACTCTAACGCCGTTCTTCAAGCTCTCCTTCTTAATAGTGTTACGACACCCAACAATATAACGAGGTCCACTCGAAGCCTTCACAATGAACCTTTCATCATCTAATTGCTTCAACACTTCCCCAATAATTTGCCCGACTGATTGCAACGCTTTTATATCGTTCTCTGTCTTATCATAATCTGAGTCCAAGTCTCGTATGCTCAATCTTAACTCCTTTAACCTAGCATCCCACTTCCTATGCTCAATCAACTTATCCTTGAACTTGGACAATGCCCTTTCTCTTTCAGGATCGGCCGATTCCGCCGCTGTATCGTTTTGTTGTCCATCAGCATTCAATGCGGTCAAAAGTGGATCATTTTCTTCGGCACTCATTATTATCGATGTTTATAGACGATATTATTGAGATTCTATTACAATGGTATAAGTTGTGATATTAATTGGTCTGTTTTAACCTTTATTACACTCTAAAAACCTGTTTCTATCTCTTCTATACTCTAAGCAGTGGCAAACATAGTTGAAGGTTTTTGTATTTCGTCGCACTACCAAATTTACCTCACGTGAAAAGTTTGAAGAGAGAAAAATTTATGAATGTCAACTATAGTATAAAGAAGAAAGGACCATTGGGAGCTATATATCGTAGTTAAGGATTATAAACGATGGAATTTCATGCAGTTATATTGTGTGGATCGGGTAAAGCCTTGTCTCCATTTTCCCAGGTGAGATCTACGGGGATGCCCAAGGCGCTATTACCGATTGCGAACAGACCTATGATTGATTATGTATTGGAATGGTGTGAAAAGGCATTTTTTCCAAAAGTGACAGTGGTGTGTGACACTAGTTCTAGCGAGCAAGTACAAAAGGCGTTGGATCAATACAATAGCGAAAAGAGTAAAAAGGAAAAGGCTAAGGAGGATGCGGACGGTGATGATGACGACAGCTCTTTCTCACGGTCGGTAGAGGTCTTAGGGCTTGACAGCAATTCTAGTGGTGAGGTATTGTACCATTTGTATAAGGCATCGGCGTTGAAGACGAATCCACATTTTGTGATTTTGCCGTGTGATTTCATAACCAACTTGCCTCCACAAGTGTTGATTGAAGCGTACAGAAATAGAAACGAATCGGACCTTGGGTTGATGGTTTATTATAGAAATCAGCTTGATATAGAAGATAAGAAATCGAAGATTTTTCCTAAAAACTATACGGTTTATTCTGACTTGCCAGACGGTCAATGTCAGCTCTTGGACATCTATTCCAAGGAAGATATTGATTTCCACAAGACGTTACAAATAAGAACCCAAATGTGTTGGAAGTTTCCTAATTCGACAATTAGTACCAAGTTATTGAACGGCTCAGTTTTCTTTGGATCAGTAGACCGGATATTTGCTGTATTTGACAAAGAAGACAAATGCACAGAATCGTATTTTCACGATAGATCGATCACCAAAGTTATTCGTGATTTATCCAGAAGATCTTGGAAACACTCGAATCCCAAAGATACTGTGGGATTTTGCATTTTGCCTGACCAGGCTACTTTTTTCAGGGTTAATAATACACCTGTATTGATGGAAGCCAATAGGCATTTTATGAAATTGCAAGCTATGGCCAAAGGCCAGCACCAGCAACAGACATCGCATCCTAAGGATAAGGCATCTGCTAATATCGGAATAGATTGTTTGATTGGAAAAGATACTTCTGTTGGAGAAAAGACTAATGTCAAGAGAACTATTGTTGGTTCTTCTTGTAGCATTGGAAAGAGAGTTAAATTAACAGGTTGTCTCATTTTAAATAACACCACTATCGAAGATGACGTTCAGCTTGAAAATTGTATATTAGGAAATGGTGTTATTATACGTTCTAAGCTGAGATTAACTAATTGTAACGTCGAATCGAGTCTCGAAGTTGCGAAGGGTACTCATTCAAAGGGTGATACTTTGCTATGTCTCTCTTTGGAAGGTATTGTTGAGGATGATGAAGAAGACTTTGCAGTTGATTCCGGTGAGTCTGATTCTGATGATGAATCTGGAAGTGACTACAGCTATGACGATTATGATGAATACGAAGATAATTCAGATGGATTATTTGCTCATTGAAGTTATCAATAAACATTGTTCGGTTATCGTACTTAATACTTATCGATTGTATATTTACCAAGCCTTATCTATATATGTAACCCCATGATCCTAACTAGATAAATGAAAACTATGTAATAATAATATTATACATGTATGCAAATTGGAGGTAGACCTCATTTTTTAGGCGAATTCACTGCTGCCTCATTTTGTCCATTAAGTCTTCTTCTTTTAACGTCGCTATCTTTTTCTAAAGACTTTTTCTTTTTTAAAGTTACGGCGTCGATTTCATCGTGATCTCTGTCGGTTGAATCGCTATCACCTTCATCCGATGTACTGCAAACATCTTCCAGAGATTGATATTGCAGTTGTTGCGATTGTGTTTGTTTTTGTTTTTGATGCATTCTCATCCTTGCAATATGGTCCGATGATTTCAATTGCTTAAAGTTTGCTCTCTGTTTATATGAATGACTAACTGATAATGGAGGAAAGCTGGGTCTAAAATGATATCCCGGAGCCAAATCCAGTGAAAAAGAAAACGCATAATCCAAGGGAATATGCAATTCCTCATCCACACCCTGCGGTGTCTCTTTGCTTTCCTTGGCATCCTTCTGCTCTTGATTCGACCCACTCACATTCGTATTGCTATCACCTTGTCCATGATTAATATTCGTAATTTCCGCCCGCTTTGTCAATGCCCAGTTTTCGATATCTTCTCCATTTGTAATCACTCCGAGTAGATCATCTAGACACTCCAAGTACCCCATATGACGGTGCAATCCATTTCCATTATTTGTTAACCGATACAACGCTGCCACGGACTTGGCGGCATTGGCAAATTCTACCTTATGTTTGGAGTTGTTCGCAGTACCAGACGTCGATGAATTATACAATGACACCACCGACTTCGCTGCATTCTTAAATTCAGTCGTTAACTCCCTATTCAACTCATTAATTGATGCTTGGTTCACAGGCTTTGTTGGTGGGAGATCTGACGATAAGTTGGATAAATCCATATTTCAAATATTTTAGCTTTTTATTTTACTTGCAGATGTTTTCTGTACGTTCGGTCTTTCGAATGTCTTCTATTTTACAATATATCTTGCTTATTATATCCCTTCAGGCGTATTCTGTCATAAGACACAAGGAGAGAATTTTTGTAACAGCTTTTTTGATGATGATCAGAATTAGAATGTGCACGTGATGTCTATATGGATTTACCAAAAACACCCAAGTTAGTAGTATTCAAGAAGAGAATATTGTTGAGGTACATCAAGAACAAAGAATGGTGAAATCTACATTAATCTACAGATATGATGGTATGTTTCAAATCGACATATAGAGAAAACGGGGATAGGAAATTAGAGACTAACAAGACTACTAGCACTTCCATTATGCGGATCAGTTGACGATAATAACGACCCATCGTTAATGGACCAGAAGAAGAAATGCAAGATTCTTATCAGTAGGATCACGCCTAATTCCGAACCACAGGCCACAATTGAGTCGGGACAGTATAACATTCACTACTTGATAGATAATTCGATAATATACTTAAGCATTTGCGATAAATCGTATCCTAGAAAATTAGCGTTTTCGTATCTATCGGAAATCTCGCATGAATTCTGGAACTCGCACGGTCAAGAGGCATTGAGCAATAGTGCCAGACCATTTGGGTTCAGTTCGTTTGATAACTTTTTGAGCAAGACGAAAAAGATTTACCAGGATCAAAGAGCGCAATCCAACTTGGATAAGTTGAATAACGACCTAGCAGATGTCAAGAAGGTCATGACCAAGAACATTGAAGATTTACTATACAGAGGTGACTCATTGGACAAAATGAGTGATTTGTCTTCAAGTTTGAGAAATGATTCTATCAAGTATAGGAAACATGCTCAGAAGATTAATTTCGATGCTTTACTCAGACAATACGCGCCAATTATTGGATGTGGTTTGTTCTTTGTCTTCTTGGTTTGGTATATGTTCCTTAGATAGGCCTACTATGTACGCTATATTGTAAAATTATTATTGAATGACAATTGTAGTGTTTCTCGTAAGAATTATTCGGTCGCATATTTTTGAGCAATATCAAGCGTTCACTCGAGGGTCCATGATATATTCACCATTAGCTATACTTGCGAATACTCGATTTTGTTTTATTGGAGTATCATTTATGCATGAGTGGTGAACAAATTCTGGGAAACAATAGCCCACATAACTCAAGTAATAATAATAATGCTAACACTTCCCAATCCCAGGAAACATTGAGACCTCCACAGACTTCGAGAAAAACCTCCGCTGTCTTGTTAACAAAACCACTGATAGGGAACTTGAATACAAAATCCAATGCCACTCAGGGTCTTGTGAGTGATGCAACAACAGCAGTCAACCTAGAAAACATTGGAAATGCAAATATCGTTCCTCCAACAGATGAGGCTGACTCAGATAACGACAACCACTTACATTCAGTTAGACTGAACAAATATTCCCCCAGTGAACGAAGCTTGTTTCCATCAGGATATAATACCGATGAGGAAAATGTTAGTAATGAAAATGATGAAGAAGAATTACAAGAGATACTACATCTGTTGGTTAGGCAAGATAATAGGCTTGTGGGTTCAAATGCTGATGACTCGAACGACCATTTATCATTAATAGATCTAAGTACAATAACTAATGATAAATACAAAATGGATTCGCAAGATGATTTCATTGAAAGATACATATCGATCTCGAAGGCGTCTGATACTGACTTATTTCACGATAAATTGAAGCACTTCTTTATATTATCGACTGCTGGTAAGCCCATATATTCTATGAATGGTTCTGACGATGTTATTATGGGTTATATGGGATTTATCACTACTATTGTCTCCACATTTCAGGAAAATATGAAGGAGGAAATAAAATCGGTTAATTATGGTGATGATCTCAAAATTGTCATTATGAATAAAGATCCATTGATACTTGTTGCTATGACCAAGCTCAAGCATGAAAATATGATAAATAACGGGGAAAATGAAGACGATAGCATTTTGATAGGACAGCTTAATACTTTATACAATTATTTGTTAGCAGTTCTTTCAAAATCCACCATATTAAAAAATTTCCAAAACACAATGAACTATGATTTAAGAAAAATATTGACTCCCTTGGATTTCCACAACTTAGATTCTTTGTGCATGAAATTAACATATGGGCTTCCAACCGCTGAACTACCTACTCCTTATAATATTCCAGGACTCGATTTCTTTTTAAGTCAGTTACTCGATTCATCGTTACAAAGTACAAAAATTACAAATACAACTCGATCCAAGTTGAATTCAATTTTATTATCGTGTAAGAGATTAAAAATCAAGGATAGTAAGTCTAAGACGCCGTCAAGGTTCTTCGACACTAGCGATTCAGATGATAAGGAAACATTCTTGGGAGACGATCTATTATTTGCATTGTTGACGACGTCGCCTGGAAAAATATTGAGCATGATGAAGCCAAAAAATCACACCTTATCTAAGGAAGATCTAAAGATTCTATTTACAATGATATCTTCTATTTCTACTCCCTCTGATGATTCGCAGTCAACAGAAGATTTGTGGGTACCACTTTGTATGCCTGATTTTAATCCAAATGGGTTCCTTTATGTCTTTGTTAAGAAAATCGATTTAAGCAGTTATGTTATCGTCGATGGAAAGCATGTTCCGCCACAGCCAATTATAATTACATTAATTAGTGGGAATAAGAATAGCTTTTTTCAACAACAAGAAATATCCGAACATATTATTAATAGTATGATAGACAGTGAAAGCTTTCGAAATACATTAAGCTCAGAACTTTCAACTTCTAATAACTTATCTATATTAAATGACATAAAAGTACCCATGATCAAGCATTTTATTTATAGGCTGAAAAGATTCAATCAATGTTTTATGAGTAATACCAGACACTTTAATAAGGAAAAAGGTAATACGAGTTTTGTCACAATATTAGAATTAGTTTATTTCTATTCGACTTTGCATAACAATAAGGCCACTGGCTTTTCAAGTAACCCAGGAATTAAGAAACATAATAAAAAACTAACTTATTCTAAGTGGAAAATATCTGGA
The DNA here is from genome assembly GCA_024586305.1 of Debaryomyces sp. S3305. Lineage (NCBI taxonomy): Eukaryota > Fungi > Ascomycota > Pichiomycetes > Serinales > Debaryomycetaceae > Debaryomyces > Debaryomyces sp. S3305. The sequence continues at coordinate 118,714 of JAMYHY010000016.1, forward strand.
AATACGGTAGTCGGATTCATGCTTTCTGATTCTACATCTGAATTTTACTGTTTATGTAACGGCGAAATTACCTCCCAGGACTTGATAAGGTATAGTTTGAAAATAATTAAGTGGTGTGAAAAATATCATAGAAGGATATTTGTTGGAGATGGAGTTATTTTTTAAAATTATATATATTAAGTAGAATTATTTAAGAATTGCTTGTTCAGCAGATTTAAATACTTCAGTTAACTTATCAGTATACTGTTTATGTAATTTTTCAAAGTCTTTAAATATTTTTTCTTCTGCATCACTTAACTTCTTCTTTTTATGCTGTTTTTGAAATTTATTTTTAACGTCACCTCTTATAGTGGCTAAAGATCCATTTGCTCTACCAGAACCATTCTTAAATCTTTCATACACTAATTTTAATTGTTTTGCATTTTCCTTCTTGCTTTCAGTTGTTAATGGGGGTAATGGAACCTTCAATGTTTGCTTATTTGATGGATCAACCTGGGGATTCATATTTAAGTCAGATCCTAACACCGCATTAATAATTGACTTAACATTGGATGGGTCAAAAACTGTAATCATGAAATTTCTTCCTTTGACAGTAGTTTGCGCTACCGAAGTGAATCCAACATCACCATCTGCAGTTTCTACCATCAACTTATCAAAGATATTTGGACTTGTCTTACCTAATTTAGCTTCATTTGCTTGTTTACTGAATCTTTCAATCACACCTCTGAACTTATTAGTTGCATCGTCAAAGTCTATTTCTGGTATTTGGTTGTCCGTATTATCTTCTTCTGTTTCTTGAACTTCACTCTTGCTTTTGTTTCCACCTTTAGCCTTATTTTTTTTGGACAAGATTGGCGAGATTTGGAAATTACGTATAGGGATATATTTCGATACAATAATTGGCCTTTGAAAAAGCGTCACAGCCCTAAAAGCTTGTGATCTAGTTAATAGTCTAAGCATTTGTCTTTGAAAAGAAGTCTCTTCTCCAGTCTTACGATCTTCTATCGATAAAAAATCGCTGCTAAAAAAAGTCTACATTTCCTAATATAGTAATATATGTAATTTACGATCATATCAAAAATATATTTTTATTAAAAGATAATGTTATTAAAAGATAGTCTATTTAGTCTCCGATTGTAATTGTTCCAAAACCTTCATACAAGAATGTGCTTCTCTTCCAACTTCACCACCCTCCTTTATTAAATTTTTCAAATTCCTAAGCATTGGAGCCATGAAAACATCCAGCATAACTTTTCGTCTAGTATCTATATCCTCCGTCGAAATTGTATCCAAATCATTTAAAGAAAATGCGTTATCATCTCTTTTGGAGTCTTGTTGTACGTCTGGATTTTTCAGTTTCGGAACTTCTTGAACGAATAGTTTCAAAGATGCAAATGGTTGAGTGCTGGACGGTAACAAATATTTGTACGATTCAGGATGAATCATCTTGATCTCTGAATAATCCAAGTTCCGTTCGTTGCTACTTATTGGAAATAATGCAGCCGATAAAAATGCTCTTAATATCGATAAATGATGAATACGTGCTTTTTTGCTTGGGCCCCCAATAGAGGAACTAGTGGTGATGGCCAAGGAAACGGCTTTCTTATCATTAGTCAAGGTCCACGATAATAATGTAAAGTATGACTTCAAGGTCTTGATAAAATATGAACGCACCAATGATTCCGTCGCATGGTCGATTAACACTGCTAAAAATTTAGTCGAGCTATTTCTTATATCTGGTTTAATATGGCTCATCGCCAGATGTATAAAAAGAATAATAGATCTTATATGTAAATCCAACAAACCAGCCTGGTGTGTAGCACAGGCCGACAATAATGATGTTAAGGCATTCCGGACATTCTGGGACTGATCAATTATTAATGGAACAATACTGGTCAATATATCTTTGTAGAGCGATGGATTGGATGGTAAATGTTGTTCAATATAATTCAAGACTTCCTTTCGTGTAACATCAGAATGATGTTTTGTCAATGAAAGATGATGAGTCAAATCCACCTCATGTTTTTTCTCTGTATTGGATGTCCTCTTATTAAGGGTTTGATTTGGTATAGAAATGGATTTGGCTATGAACGAGGTATCAGTATGGTTATCTGGTTTAGCTGCTGTTTTACCAACCCTCAATTTCGGCTTAACGAAATCTTTTTGCTTCTCGGCCTTCTTTCTCTTAGAACCCATGTTGCTAATATATGTATGTATATTATTAACCTTATTCTAATCTAAACTTATAGTAGGACTGAAAAATTTAAATATGATGCCCAAGCCGCACTTAAAATTAAGTAAACACAAATATTACGATCGTTCCAAACAAATATTCACTATATTCAAATACTATGGCAAAATGGCATCGCATGACTTTGATGGAAGCTTCTTACAATCATTGTCGATAGATGACGCTAATTATGTAACGTCCCAAACTAAATATGAAGAAACTTACGATAACGATGATGATTATATGGAAATAGACAATACGCTTGATTTAGGTCCGCCATCATCTAATTATGACACACCACCACATGAGCATGGAAATGTAGATCGGTTGACCCCTACGACGAGATTACAGGAATATATTGCGTCGCCATTCCAATCTACCCCCATAAGTAAGGAAGAAGGTGTAAATTTAGGCGGTATAAAAAGCTTCTTCATGAGGAAAGAGGACGAGGATAACAGCAGCGTGGAGAGCGATAGAGAAATGGCCGATACAAAGAATTCTGGATGTGACAGTGATAATAGCGGCAGTGGAATTCAAGAAAGAGAGAATGGACAAGAAATAGATCGGGATTATTCCAGAAATGACAGCGTAGTATCTTCAATTTCTCATTCCATATTATCACCAACAACTCTAGGTGCCAAATTGGCAATCATGCCAAGACAAAAATTGCTACTTCCATCCAATATGGATAATCATGAGTCTATTGATTATGAGATTGATACAAATTCCAATAATGAAACCTACAGCACCAATTACGACACATTCAGCAATTACAGAAGTACGCCAGAATTAAAGCATAGAACCGGACAAAGGAACATGAGCTCTTTTAGCTCAAGTGATGCTAAAGCATTTTTCGCCGATAAGTCAAACAGGAACAATGATATTGAAGAATATACCTACAACCCAATAAACGGAGATTATGATTCAAATGATTCGAGAAGTACTATTAACAATTCCATGAACCAATCGTATATGTATAGGAAGAATTTGAATAAATTCCCAGCTAATAACATCTTCAGCCCAACCAGCAGCTCGTGGACAACACCGGTGCAAGTACATCATCATCACTATTATAGTACTCCCATTAGTCAATCTGCGACTCAGTTGGTAAGTCCAAGTCAAACTGAAGTTCTGAGCCAACTACAACTGCAAATACTGGGGCAATTACAGCACCGAGATTCAGGCCGAATACAAGTACTAGATCCAAATCAATCCTACAATATACGTCCGGTAAACAGAGATATTAGTTTGCCTTTGCCATGGGAAGCGAATTCAAGTCCGCTGGAAAAAGCGTCGTACATATTATCTTCTTATTTGCAGCTATTTATAAATTTTGTTGCTACATGCTACGCGGCGTATTTGGTTTACTCTATCATTCAAACTGTTCGACAAGACATTAAACATAAGCTTTCTCAGCAAATTTCAAATGTGCTAGTGGAGATCGAATCTTGCAAACGCTCATATAATGAGAACAATTGCTCTCCGGACCTGATTGTTCCTATTCTAGAGAAGCCATGTGCCTACTGGTTAAAATGCATGAATCAAGACCCATATAACGGAGGGGGAAATAAGTCCCTGATAAGTGCGGAAACTGTGGGGATGATTATAAACTCCTTGATAGAACCGTTAAGTTTTAAGTTCTTTCTTGTGATGTTCGGTTTTGTATTGCTAATATTCGCTTGCAATTTTACGTTTGGGTTTATAAGGGCAAAGAGTTACTATGGATGGAACAAAGAAAGAAATGGAGCTCAAACTGTTATTGAGAAATAGAGCCTGATGCTGGCACACTTAAGTCGGATTTAGTTCTATAAATGGATTGCAACCGAACCATTGCCTCATATTCAAGATAAAAATTGCAATTCTTTGCAGAACTATTTAGCCGAGGTTAACTTCGACAGACCGAGGTTATTCAAATAATGATTATCGCGTTCTTTGTCATGTACAATTGAACAGGTTTCTGTTCAATTACTGTCCTCTGTCTTGAAACTTATCAAATGTTCTTTGATGTAAGTCTCTATGTATGTATGTATGTATGTATGTAATTATATTATGTAAAGCGTATTGTAAAACCAATTCTAATAGTTTATATATAGAAGTTTATCGCAGTAATCGCGATAATCTCATCAAAAGAAAAAGAGAGAAAAGTCCGGTTCGTACATATTTACAATAGCTAAGTCCGCCCATCGGCCCAAGGCCACTGACAAATCGAGGTCTAAACAAATATATATATTCTTTGTTCCTAGCCAGAGATAATCTAAGTCCAAAATTTAGTTATATTTTTGAGAATAGCATACATCATCATTGCTCCAATAGAAAAAGTGCAATAAATACTATACAATGGGTATTTTTGGCACTTCGCAAAGTGAAGAACAACAATTGAGAGACGCATCAAATGTTCAAGAGAGTATTCACGACCAAGCATCTTCAGCTAACCTCTCTGCATATGCGACTGCTGAAGAAGACTTGAATGAGACTGATGAAGAAGACGTTTCAAGCCAGGCTGGACAGGCTATTAATGGAAGAGCAGATGGATCTGACAGCTCAGACACAGATACCGGATCTTATATGAAAGGGGCATATGCGGATGAAAAGCCATTTGAAAAGTCATATCCTGATCCAGAATATAACATCAGCAGCGAAAGGCCTGAAGGAAAACAATTGGCGAAGGATGGACAAAATGAGGATGAATCGCTGGAGGGAGCATCTAAAAAATTAAATGGGGTGAAATCTCAGTCGTCAGATGAGCCTATACACATTGAAAAATTAGACTGGGATTCACCTGACGATAAATCTAATCCTCAAAACTGGCCACAATGGAAAAAATGGTATATTACGTTTACTGTGGCGCTTATTTGCTTGTGTGTTTCATTAGGTAGTTCTTTATACGTTGCGGGTATTCCAAGTTTAATGGTTGAATTCGGCGTATCTCAGGAACTTTGTATCTCTGGTTTGACTTTCTACTTAATTGGTTTAGCAGTTGGCCCTGCTATTGCAGCCCCAATGTCTGAAGTATTTGGTCGTCGTTGGATCTACTTCTTTTCATTACCAATTTCAATGTTATTCGCGATGGGAATTGGTTTATCAAAGAACATCCATTCGATTTTAATTTTAAGATTCTTCTGTGGTTTCTTTGCATCGCCAGCCATGGCAGTTGCTGGAGGTTCTATTAGTGATATTTGGAGTTTCCATGATATGGGCTTCGCTATGGCTATGTTCTGTTTAGCACCTTTCTTAGGTCCAGTTTTAGGTCCTATCATTGGTGGATTCGCAGCTGAACAGAAAGGATGGAAATGGACTATGTGGATTTACTTAATGGCTTCAGGTCTTATCCTTCCTTTCGTTTTACTCTTACCAGAAACCTATAAACCAATCATCTTAGCTCATAGGGCTAAGAAAAGGGGTGTTAATTTGTACAAGCCCCCAGTAAATAAGCAATTTGTCAAAAATTTGGCTGTTAATAACTTATTACGTCCCATGCAAATGTTAATGGTCGAACCTATCGTTTCCATTTTCACGATTTATATCGCATTTGTTTTTGCAGTCCTATTTGGATTTTTCGAGGCTTACCCAATTATTTTCCAGGGTACCTATGGTATGAGCCTAGGTATATCTGGTTTACCTTTCCTTGGTGTTGGCATTGGTTTAATAGGTGGGGTTATATTTTTCATCATTTTAGATAAGACAGTCTACAACCCAAAAAATCCTGACGGTACTAGAGGCAAGAAAGACGAAAATGGCAATATTATTTTTGGTCTTCCAGAAAATAAATTGCTTTCTGGTAAGGTGGGTGCCATTTGTTTACCCATTGCATTATTCTGGTTAGCCTGGACTGGTAGAACAAATTCAGTTCACTGGATGGCTCCAATTGCTGCTGGTGTTCCCTTTGGATTTGGGTTGATCTTGGTATTTTTTGCCGTCATTTACTATTTTTCAATGTCATATCCACCAGCTTCTCTTGCATCTGCATTAGCTGCAAATAACTTGGTGCGTTACTTGTTAGCTTCTGTTTTCCCATTATTTACTGTTCAGATGTACGAAAGATTACATATCGATTGGGCAACTTCATTGTTTGCTTTCATCGCATTGGCCATGGTCCCTGTGCCTTTCGTTTTCCAGAGATATGGTGCCAAATTAAGAGGCAGGTCCAAGTTCGGTTACGCCGCGCTATTTAAACTCATTGCCCAGCAAAAGGCTGCTGCTGCTGCTGCCGCGCAAAAGGCTGAACCTGAAGCTCCTGGAACGGACGCTTCACATAATGTTTGAATGTGCATCTGATAAGTATACATTTGCATTGCAATATTATTCGTCGAATTCCGAATATTCAAGATACTAATAACATAATAATAATAATAATAATAATAATAATAATAATAGTAGTAGTAGTAGTAGTAGTAATTCATCCTGGAATCATTTATATCAATTGTTAACTTTTGTAGACTATAAACATTTCTATGGATGTAACCGATCGTGCCTTCAAGTTCTTGATTTTTCTGGAGTTCGTGTTATTGACCTAAAGCTAAAATCAATTGTATCGTATATATATGTCAAATACCTAAAATGTTAGTTCGCAACACATTTTCTCATTTCAGTAATAAACGATATTAATAATCAGCACCAAAGGCCGCTTTCAAGTCTTTATCTCCGTGTTATTTTTAAACCTTCTGTATTACTCTTATAATATATAAGACTACCGTAATATTAAAATAACCGCTCTTATTCACACCAATATTGAGGTTTGATTTTGGCACTTGGTTTAAAGCCATCTGCACTAAACTAGCTTAATAATACAACTAATTTCATTCAGAAATTTACAACATAAAAAACAAGGTTTATAAGATCCGAATTGATTTGTAAGCTTTGTTGCAGATATATAGAGTATCAAATTACCCATTTGCAGAACGAAACTCTAAGTAATATCAGTAAGTCGAGATTATTCGATAAAATTAATACCAATGAGGGTATCCAATACCTTTGACAGGGTCTTCAGTAACCTGAGCGAGTATACTGCGAATTCTGATTTTATTTATAAAGACCAAGAACCGAAGGATAGTGCATTCCCTGAATCTGCATACTTTCGTCGAAATGTAGATAACTATAATGGGTCCAATAATGATCTAACAACCGAAAACTATGAAGGCTTACAAAATAAGGGTTCCAAGGGTTCATGCGAGGTTGATAATATTGATAATAATGCTCCAATACCTCAAGATCAATCCACCAATGAGAACTTTACGGAGGACCATAATATTTCGTCTGATCATTCACCTTTAGAAATATTTCAAATAGATGCTAGTTATAGTGCTGTCGATGTTAATGAACTATATTGGGATTCGTTAGACGATGAGGATAATCCGCAAAATTGGTCAAAATGGAAAAAGTTGTATGTTACATATTCTGTCGCACTCATATGCTTATGTGTTACTCTTGGTAGCTCATTGTATGTTGCTGGTGTGCCAGAATTGGTGAGAGCGTTTGGAGCTTCGCAAGTACTTTGTATTTCTGGCTTAACGTTCTATTTACTAGGCTTGGCTTTCGGCCCTGCAATCGCTGCACCATTATCCGAAGTCATTGGTCGCCGATGGATATATGTACTCTCTTTACCCATTTCCATGCTATTTACTATGGGCATCGGTTTATGCCAAAATATTCATTCTATTCTTATTTTAAGATTCTTTTGCGGATTCATTGCTTCACCTGCATTAGCTGTTGCAGGTGGGTCAATTAGTGATCTCTGGGATCCATCGGAAATTGGAACTGCTATGGCTACTTTCTGCTTAGCTCCTTTCCTTGGTCCTGTTTTAGGACCCATGATCGGTGGGTTCGCGGCTGAACATAAGGGTTGGAGATGGACAATGTGGGTTTCCTTGATCATTTCTGGTGCAGTTCTTCCATTATCAATGTTTCTTCCAGAGACTTATAAACCGATAATCTTGGTCAAAAGAGCAAAAAAAAGAGGTATGGAATTAAACACGCAACCAATAGACATGCTATACTTTAAAGAAATGGCAAAAATCACATTGTTGCGTCCAGTGGAGATGTTGATTGTGGAACCAATTGTCAGCATTTTTTCTATCTATGTTTCGTTCATCTTTGCGGTATTATTTGGGTTTTTCGAAGCTTATCCCGTCATCTTTCAAGGTATATATCACATGGATTTAGGCGTTTCAGGACTACCCTTCATAGGATCTGGTGTCGGACTACTTATAGGTGTCACATTTTTTGTCATAATGGACAAGTACGTTTATAACCCTAGAAACCAAGATGGCACCCGGGGAAGGAGAGCCGAAAATGGGAAATTGATTCTAACTGCTCCAGAAACAAAACTACTACCAGCAAAAATCGGTGCATTTTGCCTCCCAATATCGCTTTTCTGGTTAGGCTGGACAGGTAGAACCGGATCCATCCACTGGATGGCTCCTGTTGCTGCCGGAGTACCATTCGGGTTTGGCATGATCACCATTTTCATTTCGGTGATATTCTACTTCTCAATGGCGTTCCCTCCTATTTCGGTTGCATCCGCGATTGCTGCAAACAACCTATTGCGCTATATAATGGCATCTGTTTTCCCACTTATTGTGACCCAAATGTACCATAAGCTCAACATTGGCTGGGCCTCCTCGTTATTCGGTTTTGTTGCGTTAGTCATGGTTCCTGTTCCCTTCCTTTTCGAAAAATATGGTGCCAGATTGAGAACTCAGTCCAAATATGGATATGCTGCACATGCGGCAAAAATGGCTCCAAGTAGCCAGCTGCAACAAACTGAACCCGAAAAAAGTGAAAGACTGAACTCTTATGACGATGATGTTGCATATAAGGTTTAACACCTGCTATATTTATTCATTTCTTGACTCTCTTCTAGAATTTCCTTATCTTTTCATATGGTACTATCGATTACATTTCTTCATGGTCAAATTTGTTACATACACAATTTATAATATATGAGTATACTATTTTCTATTAATTCTGAAGTCTAACTCCATCTTCTATTAGAGGTCGCCATATTGAATTGCTGTATATAACACTGTTGTATGATCCTTTTTTAATGGATCGTTCAGTTTCGGAAAGAACAGCTCTATAAAGTAAGTGAGAGCGTTCTCCATCTTATCGCGAAAACCACTTTAGTATAAATAGCGCCGCATTTCATCAAAATTTATATTTTTTTTATTCTTCAATCGATCTTGTCAAATTAGTGTTAGTATACTGATTATAGATATCATATGGATAATATCGATAATATTGATTGAAACATGTCACCAACTTCAGTAGAGAAAACCGTTGAAACAACTGGAAAAAATTATGCGATGGGTGAGGAAGGGTCCCATAACTTGGCCAAAGGAATGGAACATCCACATAAGCTACCTAAATTTGAAAATCCGTACGATAAGAGAAAATGGATGTTGGAACATATGGCAGGGGCATTCCGAGTATTTGGACGTAAAGGATATTCGGAAGGGTCGGCTGGACATATTTCACTTAAGGACCCAGTTACCCCAGGAACGTTTTGGATTAATCCATTGAATAAGCACTTTTCGTTAATGAAGGCGAGTGATTTAGTACACATTGACTTGGAGTGTAACGTATTGGAGGACGGGAACCAGGCAGCTGTGAATGCAGCGGGGTTTTCGATCCATGCGGCCATCCATAAAGCCCGTCCTGATATAGTTTCGGCTTGCCACACGCACCTGATTCATGGCAAGACGTATCTGACTTTTGGAAAGGAGTTAGAAATGATCAACCAGGATGTATGTATTTTCTACGAGAGACACTCTGTTTTCAGTAACTTCGGGGGAGTGGCTCTTGACGAAAAAGAAGGAGAAGAGATCGCAGAAGCGCTTGGACCCGATGGGCTCGGAGTCATTTTGCAGAATCACGGGCTTCTTACCGTTGGTAAGACTGTTGACGAGGCAGCATTTCTTTTCAACTTGATGGAAGACTCTTGCCACGCACAATTGTTAGCGGATGCTGCAAGCGCTGGGGGAAACAAGAAACAGTTTATCAATGACGAGGTTGCTACATATACTCGCCATATGACTGGTGATCCCGAATCATTATATGCTGAATTTCAGCCTGATTTTGAATTGGAACTTGAGTTGACTAATTCTGCTTTCCTCAAGTAATAATGGGTATATATATAATGCTATCTCGGGTATTGCTACTGATACTATGTTCAAGCAAGGGTTTAGCTAGCAAAGTTCTCTTTCTGGTATTGGAAATTGCTGTTTAAATATATATTGTCTTTTTAGTTCTGTTTAAATTACATAGGTTTGGTTCAATGAAAGGTTGCAAATACTATATTTTATTACAGATATACAGATAATAACACATGCTATTTTGTTATAATTATACATATATATTATACACATGTATATGACAATGCTTTGATCTAACCCTCATTCTTTTCTTTATGCAATTTTCTTATCCCTTTGGCCCACACCTTGACATCTTTATCGTAAAGCCCCTTGTCAACTCCCGCTAGAAATCCTTGAGGTTTGTTTAATAAATCCCATGGAGATTTTCTCAAATTGTCATCCTTTATTAGACAAGAATCGATAAATTTACATAATAGATAATCAAAAGGTTTATCTGTTGCTGTGTTGGTCTTGTTGGCTAAGGAGGGAGGCGCCTCGTTAACGATTCTTTGCAACAAATCTAAAATACCCTCTGGACCTTGAGGACCTTCCTCCTCGCCATCGTCTACCCAAACAGGGATCCCCCTTGCTAATTCGATCAACATTAGACCCATGGACCAAACATCTGATTTTACGCCATAAGTCAAGCCTTGTATTCTCTCTGGTGACATATATGTCGATGTCCCCACAAAGGTATCCGCCATTGCGAGCGAATTCGTCAATTCTCTCAGGACACCGAAATCACATAGTTTAAATTCACCTTTATGATTCATTAGGACATTGCTTGGTTTGATATCTCGATGGATGATTTTATGCGTAGAATATAAATAGGTTAAGCCCGATAGAATGGCATAGGACAATTTCTTTAATACAAACAAGGGAAACTGATTATTCTGACAAAGTGGTAAGATTTTATCCAAAGATCCACAATTACAGTATTCCATGCAAATCACAATCGTATTGTTATTATTAATAAAAGCTCCGTAAAATTCAATAATGAATGGAGATTGGCATTCATGTAATATCCGTAACTCCCTTATTATCTGAGTCTGAATAACACTTTTCAGATCGATATGTATTATTTTTTTAGCCATTGTCTTCTGTGTTGGAATATGAAGAATCTTTGAAACAGTCCCTGAGTTCCCAGAACCCAAATTCTTCAACGTCAACAAGTCATTATTATTTAATTTTATCGAGGATGTCGTCGCGATAGGCGATTGTTGGTCTGTTAAGTTTAGAGAATTCAAATTTGCATCGTTGGGAGACGATGCACTAGACTTCGTTGGAGATATAGAGGAAATAACAGTCTGTCTTTTTCTGTTCGCAATCGAAGGGTTCCTCTTATTCATATTTGATAACTCAAGATTCGAAAAATGGTTCATAATAACATCCGTAGACGATTGTGTATCTGGATCCATATTTCTATTACTTTGATTGATGTTCAATTTAGCCTGTGAATTCCTGTTTAAATTCATCAATGGTGCTGGTCTAATTCTACCCGACTTAGAGCTAGGTGGGTACCGTAATCCCATGTCGATCGACGTATTTTCTGGCTGTGATGCTGATGTTGTAGATGTTGTTGATGGGGAATCTAACGACAATTTCTTGAAATTCTTACGTTTTAACGTCTTGGATTGTAATATCAGATCGTCATTTGGTATAATACTGGTGGCTTCTGGTTCATTTTCTTGTGAATTCGGAATTGGTGGTAACTTCTTGTCTTTGTTTGATCCTATGGATGTCAGCGAATCATTATTCAATCGCATCATTTTGAAGCCAAATTATTATATCTTTTAATTATAATCGATGATTGCCAAACGATACGGCTAAAAATCCCTTGTCAAACTTACAAATGATAATGAATATACCTTTAAATCACTATTCCTTTTGATGGAATAAATTACACTTAGATCCGCACTACATACTATTCTCGGGAGATAATTTATATACACAACAAATAAATAAGCTTGCTTCACTATTGATACAATTAGAAACATATGAAAATAAATAAGTAGATAAACCTAGTAATACAATCGTAATCATCATGAGACAATCAATTTAAAAAACCTTTTTTTTTTTTAATTTCCATTCCCAGAGGGCATGTGAGGCTGATGAGCAACAGCTGCGGCCATAGCATTTTGAAACTCGACTGCTGCTCTGGTAGCTTCTTGTTGATGATGTTGTTGCGAATATTGCTGCAGCTGTTGTTGAAGTTGGTGTTGATGTTGTTGCTGTTGTTGATTATGTTGATGATGTTGTTGTTGTTGCTGATGATGTTGTTGTTGTTGCTGATGATGTTGTTGTTGTTGCAGGTGCTGTTGATTTTGGACTTGAGCCTGAACCTGGGCTTGGGCCATTGCTTGGTTAAAAGCCTGTTGCTGAGCGATAGCTTGATTATATTGTTGCTGAGCTTGTATCTGGGCTTGGGTTTGTGCTTGGTTTTGTGCTGGCACCTGGACGTATTGCTGGGGGTTGTACTGTTGAGATATTGCATGTTGTGCTTGCGGAACAAAATTACCGGTATTCGATAACATGGCCATAGTGGCTTGATCGTTAGGCATCATGGCAACATTATTGTTAATAAGAGGGATTTCGGTCGAGGTTTCGCTGTTGTTTGATCTTTTCTTTCTGGTACGACAACTGACACACACCTTATGTTTACCAATGTCCGCAGGATCCAACGACTTAGCACATCTATTACAATGACCTCGTCTCTCCAAGTTCGTTCTTCTGATTTTATCGTTTTCTCTACACCGCTGGCAAACTTTGAAATTCCCAGATTTAACTCTATCCTTTAACTTAGCGGACTTATCATCACCGGTGATGATTGAAGCATCTAGAGGACCCGAGCAATGTACACATTTCCCTTGTGCTGCTCGATTAGCTTTTCTGGTTCTTAAGTTCTCTCGACATGACGGACATAAAACGAATTTCTGCTGGTCAGCCGGAATTTCCAGTCCACACCGACGGCACGCCCCCGATTTGTCCTTCGTCTTTTTTTGCCAACGACGAGACCGTTTCCGTTGTAAATCTCTACAATGCTGACAGAGCTTGTAGATCTTAGGCTCTGCTAACGGCTTAGGGCCTTGTGTATTATCATTTGACTGGGGTATTATTATTGGTTGGTCAAACTCTTTTTTGCACCTAGTGCATGACGATCTTAACATCTGCTCCACACCTCCTGTCTCTAACTCGGCACTAGGCTTGACCGGCGACTCATCAATATTCTGATTATTCACGATCTGTTGCTGGATATGCAATGGTGGGATGGGTGCCATTAACTTGCCATCCTCCATTTCTTGCTGCTGTATCGGTAACTGCGACATTTGTTGGGGCATGTGGAGATTGCTCTGCAAACTCCCTTGCATCTGGCTATTTGCTAGTTGGTTTCCTGCCATGTGCGCATTCGATAACTGGCCACTTGGTATCTGGCTCGTCTGTATCTGATTATTTGGCATACTGTTGCTCGGTATCTGGCCACCTTGCATGGTATTTAACAGATACTGCCCTGGATAGCTTGTATCCTGATTCAACATCGCCTGTGCCGTCGCAATGGCTGGGTTCGAAGGGTTCGACAACTCGAACCCTTCGTTCTTCACCTCTCGTTCTCCACCACTATTGCTGTCCCCATGCCCGCCTACCCTGCGGTTGCTGCTATCTTCACCACTCGGTCCCCCATGTCCCACCGCAATACTGGCACTAGCCCTACCGCTGGTCTCGCCAGTATCATTATTACCACCATTCACCATACCACCGTTAGTGTTGCCCACACTATTATTTATCATCCTACCCAGTTGTATGCTATTATGCAACTGAGGATCCAACAGTGAATCAACACTCAAAAACTGTTGCTCCATACTGTTATATATATTTCATTCACTCTATATATAGATGCTAATATTTTTGCAATTGTATCTTCTGGTTATGAACTTAAACTTACGGTTATGGTCGTTTATTTTGTTTCATATAATGTACCTATATATGACTAGAAAATTCCATAAAAGAGGTTCTCGAGTTTGTTTTTATATAAATAATTATTGGTAACAGGTGCACGACATCACAGCAACATTGCCACTCTAACAATACGATATCGTACACCATAACTTAGGGTGTCATAGGTAGGAATGGGCGAATAATGAGATGCTAGTATCGTGTAAGGTGTTTTACGTGAATTGTAGGTCAATAAAGGGATCTTTGCTGAAGTTTTTGCATTATTTAGCATGGAGCGAGCTGCGATGGGGGACATAAATATATATGTCCGGGATTTGGGACATAAATATTAAGGAACCTAATGGAATAACTAGCGATATAGCGGCGTATGAGATGAATTGGTGTATATATATGTAGATGCGGCATGGATATAGACGTGGAGGTGATGGAAGAAGTTTTCAAGACATTTTGGATCCGACCATTCCACTAGATCAGCTCCGTTTACGATTCCACACCATAAGTCCCACTTCTCCAGCCCTGTAGGCTCCGAGACCTATCAACAAGATACCAAGCGACTTGACCGAGTTCTGCCACCAGATGGGATTCTTGTGGATGTTGATTTTTCCCTTCAGGTCTTTGAAAAGCGAGTTCAGGTTGAGGTAAAAACCACCTGCGAACGACATGAGCGACTGGATGGCGGTGCATGGCAAGCACGACTCGTCCGGGATGTCTCTGGCGGGTGGAGGGTTGAATACTGATAGTATGTTGGACATATCGATGCTTGTAGGATATTATTGAGGGCGTAGGACGTAAAATGGAGCGAAAAAGTAGCAAAATGGGTCGAGGTTGGGACGAATACAGTCGCACCAAATATGAAAAATATCAGAACCAGTAGGTTTTGCTTTTGCCATTATTAAACAAGCATGAATAGAGTGAACTTCAGATTGTTAAGAACAAGGATTCCTCGGGTTTTTCGTCGCTATAGTCAATACAACTATCAGTATCAGCAATACCAACAATATCAACCTCCTAGGACATCATGGGCCAAGCGTATTTTATATACGGGGATTGGGCTCGCCGGGTTTGGATCGTACGTTTATTACTTCTGGTGGCCTAAGCATACATTCCCATCGTCAGTAGCCAAGATATTGCGTAAGGGATTGTGGGCAGAATCAGACAGGGGAGAAAACGATTACCAATTGGCATTGAAATACTATCTCGAAGCCATCGACCATTGTCACGAAATAGAGGTGGATCCATTGAGTGACGAGTATACGGGGATTCAGTTGAAAGTAGGGGAAATGTTTGAACGGTTAGATATGTTAGAGGATGCAGCATTTGTCTACAATGAGATTGCGACCCTCTACTTAAAGGTATTGACAGCAACCCCAAACTCGGAGGATGGAAAGCGGATCAGATCGAGAGACCATAGGGCACATTTGATCCAAAAGGACTTACGCTTGGCTATTAAGTTGGTGGAGTTGAACAAAGCAAATGCTCAGTTGTCCAAGGCCATTTTGATGACCCACTTGTTAATTGCGCAAGATGAGGTGCACAAGAAATTGGGGCCAAACGGTAACATTTCACGATTGACCCCCAATACTTCTGGATCTGACTATAAGGCTACCATTGATAGCACTTCCATTGAAATAAGTAATGATGGTATTACTACCACTATTAATAAGAACCCTTCGGCGTGGGAACCATTTGTAGACGAATTTTTCAATGCCATGGACTTGTTGACAGCGATTTGCATTTCCACAGGAGATCTTGCTATGGCATCCAAAGTAAAGATATCCATGACTGAATGGATGCTTCTTGCTGATGTCGAGCCTCACAAAGTGTTGTTATCCCAATGCAACTTGGCGTCATTGCTTTATTTGCAAGCAGAGGAATACGAATCAAAGGAAGTTGCCTACAAGAGAAAATTCTTTGAAGATTCCGGCCTCAACTTTGATGACTATAGGAATTCTTCCCAAGAAACTTTGAAAGATAGCGACGTATTGGAAAAGTTGGATAAAGAAATAGAGGAAAAACAACGTAATGAGTATCTGCTGGTGATTCAAAATAAGGAAAAGTGCATAGAATTATCTATAAAGTCTTACGAATCGGTTCTTGAGTTTGCAAAAAATCTTCCTCAAGAAATAATATCCAATAATAACATCATCAATGAGACTGTGGCGTTGGCAACTTATGGATTAGGAGTTGTTAATTTACACTTAGCACAATATGAAAAGGCAGAGAGATTGTTACGTGAAGCGAGGGTGAGATCTAAGACCTGTGGTTATGATGATTTAATTCTTGAAATCGAAAGGGAATTATCCAAGTTATTCAAAGAAAAAAAGCTGCTTGAAAAGGGAAAGCGAGCTAATAAGGGGGACATTGAAATGGACATACATATGAAAAAATAAACTACGTATCATGTTATATCATAATATTTTTTATATAGAATGCTGTAAATTGAGTTCTCAAGCTTTATTTCACGATCTTGACCTAAAACTAAGCTGAAATTTCTCCTATCACCAAAATATCTGCCTAATGAGGTGAACTATATATTGTCACTTAATAATTTTTTTTTTTGTTAAATTTTACAATCTTTACAATTAACTGCGATTAATGTGATTTATGAAATTTTTGCAATAATTTTTGCAATATGTAGTATGCTCAAGTTTGTTTGCTATGCAAATTATTATTAGATAATTATATTTGAATCTCTAACAGATCGATCATGTAGTAGAAGGAAAACTTAATTAAAAGAGATATTCTTGGTAAGGAAATTTGGAACAATATAACAATTATCTTTGCAGTAATTATCTCTACAGTGTCTTATATTACAGTGGCCTCAAGATTTCCGTTTCTCATTGTCTTGACCAAGAATATACTTACACTTGAATTACTACAACGATTCTTCAAAATTGCTATTTGAACTGCAATTAATTCTCTCAATACGTGCAAAATAGTTCGATTTGCCTACTTAAGAATTTTAGTTATCAAATCTTGCGACTATGGTATTGGCCAAGAGCAAATTCTATTAAAGTCTTTGTAAGGGACTAAAATGAGATAATTGTTATACGAATCTAGATATAGTCTGTAAATTATACCGATCTAACTAATCAGCAGCGTGTATATATACAAGCATGTTTTCTTAGACCTTTAAGGGTGATGCGGTGGCTCAATGGTAGAGCTTTCGACTCCAGATCGAAGGGTTGCAGGTTCAATTCCTGTCCGTGTCAATTCCTTTCTTTTTTACATTTTTTTATTTCTATTTTTAATGGTTCTAAACCCTTTTCAGCACTCCCGTACACATATATGACACCATTAAAGTCACCATGACAGAATATTATGGATATGCTGCCCATTTAGCTGTTTTAACCCTAGTATCTTGGTAATTATACCTGAAAGCGGTAATCGCACTACGAAACTGATAAATTTTGTTGACACGAATCGAATGGGATCCAATAGAAAAAACAGTGTCTTCATATTTAACTCGGAGTAATACAACTTCAATTGATAGAAACTAAGTAAATACTTGTATTTCGAAGATTTATTGGAACGGAATAATTGGATTATTTGAAAGCAATTTTCGTTAAGCTGATTTCAAGGTCATTTTTTTCATTATAGTACTATATTTCAAATCAAATTCAATAGAGTAAAATAATAACAGAATGGTTGTTTTAGCTGCATCAATATGTACTCGTGGTGGTAAAGCTCTTTTATCCAGACAATTCAGAGATGTGACTAAGGATAGAATTACTGCATTGTTGGCGAATTTTCCAAGTTTGATTTCCAATTCTGGATCACAACATACCACTGTGGAAGATGAATACGTTAGATATGTTTATCAACCATTGGAAGAATTCTACATAGTGTTAATTACAACTAAGCACTCGAATATCTTGCAGGACATCGACACATTGCATTTGTTTGCTTCGACTGTCAGTAACATGTTGAGATTGGTGGACGAGAGAGAGATTTTTGAAAACGCATTTCAAATTTTAAGTGCGTTTGATGAAATTATCAACTTGGGATTCAAGGAGAACTTGACGTTGTCTCAAGTCCAAACATTCTTAGAAATGGATTCTCATGAAGAAAAGATTCAAGAAATCATTGAAAGAAATAAGGAGTTAGAGGCTACAGAGGAAAGAAAGAGACGTGCTAAAGAAATTCAAAGAAAAGAATTAGCTCGTCGTAACTTGGAGCAAACATCGGCCCCAATAATAAATTCTTCTTTTGGGTATGATTCTTATCAGAACCAATTCAATTCATCCAACCAGTCTACTTACCAACCAACACCAAGCATCGAGCAATCGGTTTCAAACACGACTTTAAGTTCGAAGCCTGTATCATCCAGAGGTGGACTACAATTGGGAAAGAAAACTGGCAGGGTTGTAGAACAAAATCAACCATTACTCACTCAAAATCAACCAAGTTTCAGTCATTCCGCTGCTACTCAAGCACAACAGCAAATTCCAAATCAACCAGCTTCTTTCCCAGTTTCGCAAACGTCTTCTCCAGCTCCACAGACTCCAAAAGTTCCAAATAATGGTATATTAATTACTGTCAATGAAAAAGTTACAGCTGAGTTAACTCGCGAAGGTTCTGTCGTCCTGTCTGAAGTTAAAGGTGATTTGCAATTAAGAATAAATAATACAGAATTAGCAAGTTCTAAGATTTTATTGAAAACTGGTGATAAATCAAGTGGTGTTCAATATAAAACTCACCCTAACGTTGATCGTAATTTATTCACGCAACAAAATGTTATTGGATTAAAGGATAAGACTAAGCCATTCCCTTCGAATGATCAATCCTTGGGTGTATTAAGATGGAGAGCCGTTGGTAAAAACGATGATTCAAGTTTATTGCCAATTGTTATTACTGCTTGGGTTACTTCGAACGATGGAAATGCAGATGTGACTTTAGAATACGAATTAACTTCTGAATATGTTGAATCTCATCAAAGTCAAGGCTCATTAGAGAATATTAAGATCTTAGTACCATATCCTTCGCCAGATGTTAACTTGAAGGACGAATCAGGTAACATTGGTTATGATGTTACTGAATATGGTGTTGTGTTCTCCATTGAATCAATTTCATTAGATGATCCTCAAGGATCTTTTGAATTTTCTATTCCTTCACCTGACGAAGAATCATTGTTCCCAATGGAGCTTCAATTCGATATTAATAAGACAGATGCCAATGAAACTGATACATGCTTGGGTAAGGTCCAAGTCCTTGATATTGTGTCTAATAATGAGGATGAAGAGTCATTGCCATTTGATTTACATTCTAATTTATCATCTGACGGATACCAAGTTAGTTAATGCTTATGAACAAAAAAAAGGCCTGATAGTCCTCATTAATGTGGTATAATCAATGTTATCGATAGATTTTATTAGCTTCCTATTTTCTTTATATCTATTGTCAGCTTTTTCTAGTATTTATAGTTTTTTTCGTGAAAAGTTTAGAAATAACAATATATATAAGAAATTTACAAATAGGCTTATGTCTGTAAATCAGTGGAAAATGATTGTGTAAACTATTTATCTCTAAAGTACAATGGATGCGCCATTAAGGGCAACAGAAAAATGAATGCCTAATTCATATTTATGATTAAGAATTTCAAGCTCGTTAAGTATTTCCCGCCTTGGATCAGACAGATTCGGGGCTTCCTTGACATGATTTATCACTACGTTAAATCCAGCTAATGGAGTCATATTATGTCTGTTAGAAGATGGAATCAATGCAAGGATTTCATCATTCAAAACTCTTAATTCATTAATCAAATGCGTAGGCATTATGTGGCCATATAGTTCATTCGTTGATACTATTTGACATGTCGAGCACTCCAAAATAATCCCCTTCAATTGTTTTTCAGGTTGTAATAACATGGGTGCAATTTTGCACCAGATCCGTTTATTTTTACCCAATTTCGAAACTGTATCAGATTCGAAGTCTCCAAATATTAATACACTCGAATTAGTTAATTCATGTGTTACTAAAAACGCAGAAGATATGTAGTTGTTATAATTTTCAAAGTTGTCATCATAGGTGTGATGTGTGTAATTTGGAGACTCTAGTCTCTGGGACGTATTCTCATCATGGGAAACCATTTTTCCATGTGAAAGGTCAAATATAGTAATCGAATAAGTATCGTTTATAGAGAATGTTTGCCAGTATTCGTGTGATGATAATTTAACCATGTTGAATTTAGACATATTTGGCCAAACTAATCCATTGAAAATATGTCTTTGTAAAGTATCGATAGTCCCTTTGGAGCCATACACATTTTTCGGTGACTCTTTACAGAAACCAGCAGAATTTATTACCAATGCAGCTATATGGTCCATATGAGCATGGGATATCAAGTAATTGTTCATCAACTTGAATATTTCTTGGGACTGTTCATATGGTGATACCGCAGCAGATAACCCTGCAAATGGCCTTGTAATCTTTGTCTTGAAGCATTGATCCAACGAAAGCATGTCATTGTACATTCGCAGCTGTTTGGATTGTGGTGATATATTGTGTAGCTCATTATATATCAATTCACTTAGCAGTCCAATACCAGAACCAGCATCCACACATATCAATTCATTGGGTAAATTATTCGATAAAATTTCATTGTAAGATACATTGCTGGACTTCAATAACATTGAGCATGTAATTCCTTCTACAGGACCTCCCGATGCCCCTAAGAAGGTTATCTCGAAGCTCATGTTGGTATAGTTTCGTTTACGAAAGTTACTGTTCGCTAGAAACTTGACCCTTCAACCTGTGATGAACGTAGAGATAATATATCTATAGAATAACTATAAATATCAAACTCTCAAACTCTGCCGTGAAGTATGCTAGTGTTTAAATGATGGATTTCTTATGTTTTTAGGCACAAGGAATTGGGACAGACAAGTAAACATGGATTAATTAAATACTAGATGTAAGTTATATTTGTGTGAGATTTGTGGGGAGTGGAATTACATTCTATTTTCTCAATATATGAATATAGTGTTTATCAGCACAGACTTTGCAAATCTACATGAACAAGATCAAAGGGAATTGTCAATTACGGGTAAAATACTAAACTTCGTAAGAATAGGATATCAGCAACAGAAATCCAATGTCCAAATAAAACGGAGAGAATAATATACAGCTAATACAAAGATAGGAAGGTCAAACTAAACAGACTTACCGCAGTTATTATTCTTTTTCAATGTGAATTCATACATTTGACATGATATATCGAAGATGCCACCATTAGTGCTAAAAAATAATTATTACTTATATTTGTAACTGTGGTAATAACTTACATATGAGCGTTAACAGATCAGAGGTGAGACTAGAGTTGAGCGCTACCATAGCCTCTGATATCCTGAGCAAACTTCCAGCTTTGGTTTTCACATTTCAAGTCCTTCTCGAACTTCAATTCTTCTCCCTTCTTTATGGTAACTAATGAAAATTTATCTAATGATCTAGCATCTCTATAGAACAAAACTCTCATACAATTCAATATGGCATCTCTGGCTTGTTCTTCGGTGACATTTTCATAGTCAGGATCGTTTGGAACCAACTGTCTTAACAATGGAACGGCTAAATGCGATCCAAACCCAGTGGATATAGCAGATGAACCGTAGGTAACTCCCAACAAATCAACATATTTTAAGAATGGTGTGCCATCATCATTGAATCCTCCAACAACAAGTGCGTTCCACAATGGGTTCATCTTCGATCTTCTATTATATAAAACTTTTGATAAGTATTCGTGGACATGTGGTGCTCTCAAATTGTGTCCTCCATCGTAATCATAAACCTCTTCAGTAGTCTCTAATTCCTCTAACAATCTCTCAAGTTGTTGCATGTCCGAAATATCCCCAGAAACACCAACGATAGTTTCTTTTCCTACCCTAAGCAATCTTTCCATATTAGTGAATCTGAGTAAAGAACCGTATGAACCTAAGTTATCAGCGGCCATAATTATTCCATCCTTGAATTTTAACGACACCACTGATGTACCGGTGATTATGGGTTGCTGAGTATTCATTTTTGGGAAATTCGTCAAGTTACAACTATCAGCGTCATTGCTAATTGTTGCATTTGCTATTTGATGGTTATATTGACCGTAGACGTCGTTACGAGGTCTTCCCCAGCTAAACGGATCGTGATTCATTTTATTTATGCGTTATTAATATGTAACCAAATGAAATCTAGATAAAGAAACTATTCTATGCAAATAAAACACTTCAATGAATAATAGTAATGATCAATTGGTATAAGTAATGTAATAGTTTGAACTGTTCTTTAGATAGAGTGGCAAACAAAAATCGTGTTCAGAGGTTTTTTGGTTGATTACATAATTCACTATGAAATGAAAAAGATCCTTACACCATAAACAGGAATTCATCACTACAACTAGCCATAAGACGAGTTTTTGGTGTCATTAGAGCCGGTATAGACTGGGAGCATTAATATGATAAATATAATGATATTGGAATATATATGCATACAAGAAATACAAATTTAGATGGGAGTTTCATGTCGACTCAATACAAGCAAACCTGATCGAATATGAGAGAATGGTAGCTTCAATTGGCACTAGTTAGGTACCTTTGGACAACAATGGCCATAAACCACCATGAACCACGATCGTGGATTCACATAACATGTGCTGGACTGACAATCTTAAAAAGTGAGCGTAGCACCACCACTACAAATATTTTCAATTTCGGCTTCACTAGGACCTTTATATCTGAATCTTGGGGGCAATTCGGCTCTGGAAAAAGCTTCACCTTCCTCTGGTTCTATAGAGTTACTGTTGAAGTACGATGATTGCGATGACGAACCGGCACTTCCTGGCAATACTCCTTCTGGTGCACATGGATGTGGTTTAGCAGCATGCGAGACATTTTCTAGAAGCGGTGGTTAGTAAATACTCTCTCAATATGTATTTGTCATATGAATTGTCTCAAAGGCTTTCATTGGAGTCATTTCATCCATTATTCATATCCTCATTGCTAATGTCTAGCACCATTATTTACTTACTTGGAGCTTGGTGTGGACCACCAACGAATTTGATAAGGGGGACGCGTTGTAATAATCTTGTAGCTGGTCTCATTATGTTTTTGGTAACTATATTTCGTTGCACTTGAAGTAATAGAAGATACTATTATGAGTATATTGGTTGGTTAAAAATCGGTTGATTCCGGTTCCCTCCAGGAATATTTTGACCCGTAAAAAAATGGCAGATAAATCCGCCGCACATAACTTGTATGGTTTGATAGTCCTATGATGACCACAAACGAGTATGATTCAAGTATATATGGTATATAGGAGTGATTTGAATTTAGTGTAGTTCATTATTATTACTAATATTTCAAAGGGATAGGTAAAGCTTATAAAAAGGCTCTTCTCGGTAAAATCTGAATAGCTGCAAATTGTTGACATACTTTAAATCTTTCACATTTAACAAACTTAATACATCGGATAATATATAGAGTAGAAACTAGAATAAGGGAGCGATAATGGAATTTCTTGACCTTCCAATTGGGGTGATAAGAAGGATTTTCTTTTTTGTTTGCATGGGCCCAAGAATCCGAGACTGCGACCAGGTGAAGAGAAGCGCCACAGACCTACTAAACATGCTTTATACGTGTAAAGAGTTGTACGAGAACTATATATATATGGCTTATACAATGCGGCCATTGGTTCTTAAAGATGATAGTGTCAATTTATTCAATCTTCTTAGTTTGAAGAAATATACCACGCAAGGTTCAAAATGCATGAAGTACATTGGGTCCCAGAGTTCAATTAGGGATAACACCAGGGCATTAAACGTTATAACGTCATCCACTTTGTTTTATAAGAAGTTCAAAGTGAGAGAAGGAGAATGGGTGTCCGAATTCGCTGGGCCATTTAAATTAACTAGGTTTGACCTGCTTTTACAGTTGCATTTGCCTCAGTTTAGGATACTACATACGCTAAACATACGAGGACGACATATTAAGTTATTGCTTTATTTCTGTTTCTTACCGGAGAGCTTAAAGTCAATATCATTATTCATTGACTATAAGGAGCATATCTTCAATAACTATCAGGAATTAAACGCCATTCTTCAGGCGATAGAGAACAAAACTACCAATGCTGCACTTGAAAATTTTCAGGTGTATTCTAATAACCCAATAATGCAAACGAGAATCCACAGCAATTTCTACCTTGTGAAGGGAAAACCGATTATTACCTACAAAGAGTATTTCTCAACCCAAGTTGTATCAAAGTATGAGAAATACAATTTCAAAAGGAAAAAAGGGTTAGTCGTATTTGGTCTTATTATGTACAAACTCCTTGATAAATTCAGGAATTCCTTGAAATCCATAGAACTAGAAAAAGTCGATTTTTCGTTAATATTCAACTCGAGCATTGCCAATTCTACTTTTCATAAAATTACCTACAATTTCCATTTTCCCATATTGCGGTTACTTGCCGTTGATAATATCTCATCATTAAAGCTCAACACATGGATTAAGGCCTTTCAAGAGGATAATTCAAGCTTCAGAAACGATAAGCCACTATTTATTGTCATGCATGACGAATTGAGTGGCTATTTACATACTAAAACTGTTGGCTCTCATTCTGGGTTACCTAGAGGAAACCACCAGAGATGGCTCCATTCAAAAGATCCCTTGAAAACTATGAGAAAAATCAAGCTGGACCTAGATATAAACCTGTAAGTTAACTAAACCTAATAAACCACCTATGAATAAGATTTATAACAAATGTAGGTATTGAACCATTGAATTTTTTTGCATAATTTTGCACCCATGTCTTTGCTTATAAATTCTATTACACATAATTGTAGGTTTTAGCAACAGACAACGAAAATTCCTTTTGACATGAATAATTAAACTACCAGACGTCATTCCAATTTCTATTAAGCTTTCTAGTGGTACAAGTCTAGTTACAAACTATTACTTCGTCTTGCAGTAGAAGCCTAGAATGATGCTTATGCCCGTTAAAACCGGCTGAATCACGTGCTTATTTATCATAGTATTCGAAAAACCTGTAAGCATATAAGAACCCATATGACATACTTTTAGCTTGCTGCTAGACAATTAGTTTCAGTATAATGTCTTCGATTAAAGCAGCTGTTGCTAATGAGACTAATGAAGGCCCATATTCCACCCGTATAGCTGAAGTGGCAAAACCAAAAGTGACAGACACAAGTGTCTTAATAAAAACGGTTGCGATAGCAGTGAATCAAATAGATTATTTATTGCTTGCAGATAGGGTTCCTAAGGGTGGAAATATTGTGGGGTGTGAATTGAGTGGGATAGTTGAAGAAGTTGGTAGTAAGGTTTCACGAGTTCAAACAGGAGATTATGTGTCTGCATTTGTTGCAGGAGAGTGGTATGAGGTTGAAGGTGCATTCAGTGAATACGTTGCTGTTGGCGAAACCGCGATTATAAAACACGATCAGGCTTCTTTCAAAAGCAGTGCCTTGGAGCCCGGTTCGTATGAAGCAGGTCCAGTTGATTCCTTTGAAAGTGCGGCGTCCCAAAACTTTTCGCTTGCGACAGCAGCTGTTTCACTTTGCCATGAATTAGGACTTGAAGCTAAGCGCAATTATTCAGGGGAGAGTATCTTGATTTGGGGTGGGGCCACAACTGTTGGCAGCATTGCTATTCAATTAGCGAAAAAAATCTATGGTTTGAGAGTTATTACAACTGCATCACCTAGGAATAAAGACTTCTTGGTCAGCCTAGGTGCTGACGTTGTTTTTGACTATCATGATAAGGATGTTATTGAGAAAGTTAAAAAATATGATAACAATATTAAATATGGGTTGGATTCAGTAGGAAGCGTTCCTACGTTTCAAGGAGTATACGATGCCACTGGTCAGAATGCAATTATTGATAATGTGTATTTGGTTTCTTCCTCCGATTTGAAATTAGACTCTAGCCGTGATGTTGGATTAAGAAAGGTCTTTGTGCACCTAGCGATATGTGACTCGAAATTTCAGAATGGGGAAGTAATCAAAACCACTCCCGAGTTACTTAATCATTTCAAGACTTTTTGGTACGATGTATTGCCCAAGTATTTTGGACAGCTTAAAACTACCAACTTAAGGGTTTTAGAACCCGGATTACAGAGCATAAATACGGCAATGAAATTATTTGCTAATGGAGAAATCCGTGCTGAGAAAATTGTATTCAGACTCAGATAAGTATTATGATCAACTAAGAAGGCCTATACATTTCACGACTAGCCAAGGCCCATTAATATTTAAAATCCAGTATATGTGTATATTTGCTGTCAATTATGTGTACCTAGTTCGAACAAGATACATATTGTATTGAACGTATCAAATGTAATTATGTGAAAGCGTATTTCACCAATACTCGCTCGATAGAATCTACATCATCATATCTTTTAAAAGCACAGTAAGCAGGATAGATAATTGGTACTACTTAGTCCAATTGAATATTTCAAGGAAGACCGTTAATGTCTTGCCAAATTATTAATGAAGAACTGGCATTCCAAGATCCATTCTGAACAATAAAATAACTAAGATTGGGAATAGTTGTATGTGCCATATAATAGTACTCTGAAGCGAAAACCCACACCTATATCATCATTTTAACACCGTAAGATAATGATATAGATGCAAAATGCCGGCAAATACATTTTGTGTTTTATGCACAACCATTTTTCGAGATTTTTTTAGAACACCAAATAGGTGTTACCATTGATACTACAGTACAATTCGGGACAGAAGAAGACTAAAACGATATGAGCGACGCTAAGTTACAAAGAACTATTCTTCGGTTTAAGTCTAAGATAGAAAGTGGGGCTTACTATGAAGCACATCAAACATTGAGAACAATTACTAATAGATATGTCAAGTCAAATCATTATAATGATGCAATTGATTTGCTATACCAAGGATCATCTATTTTATCATCAAATAAAGAATATGCTTCTGCCAGTGATTTGATAAGCTACTTGATTACTGTTTATGAAGAAAGTAATACTAAATGTACTAATGAAGGAAGTAATAAGGACTACAAATTGAAGTTAATAGAATTGATTAATTTATTACCAGATACAGATCCTAGTTTACCGGATTTAGCGAAAAACAGTATTTGTTGGTCCCAAACTGACAACTGTAAGTTTGGTGATTGTGATTTGCATCATGCTTTCGGGATTAAGTTTTTGAATAGTGTTAAGGATGAATCACACAATATTACCGAAGATGACAGACAAAAGTTATTTGCATACGCTGAATCTCATTTAATATTAGGTACACACGAATCCTTACCATCTTATATTGATTTCCTTTATCAATGGTTTGAAGAAGCTAAGAATAACGTGGATCCCGGTATCTTTATGAGCAGGGCAGTTATCAATTACGCTTACTTGAAAAACGTTAAGTTTGTGCAAGAGTCCATTAACAAGTTTATGTCCAAGCTTATAGTCGACCATACGGACTACGAAGTTATTGAAGAAGGTGAAGCTAAAATTTACTACTACCAAGACCCTGATTATCAGTTTGTCAACTTTTTACAACTATTATCAATTACTATTACCAAGAAGAATGCAGGACCAAAATTCATGAAATTGTACGAACAGTATAAGAGTATGCTAGTAAAGTTCGGGTCTTTAGGTCCGGTTGAATATTTGGGGAGATTGTACTTTGACTTAAGCTTGGGAAATCCTCAAGGTGGTCAGAATATGTTAGCAAACTTGATGGGTGGTTTATTTAAATAAGTATTTAAGCACACAAATACATAAATATATATAATACAGTTAATATTCGTCGACACCAGCGATTCCTTCGACATCCTTGATGATACAGGAGTTATCTAATGCTTCGACCAATTCAGGCCTTTTTGCTTTTAATAATTCGTGTTTAGCTTCTGAATACGTGCACCACCTTCTCTGCCTTTTTTTCAGTTCTGGCCACTTGGAACTAAGTTTATCAACCACCATTTCATAAAAGTGAAACTCTGACTTTGGTATAACTCCACTTGGGCTAAATTCCTTTCCTTTCTCTAAGATTGGTGCTTTCTTACCTCTCGAATCCAATGCGATTGGTAACTTACTCAATATCTTTCCTTCACATCCGGCCTCTTCCCAGGTTTCTCTTACCGCACTAATAACAAAATCATCCCCTTCATCAAGCTCAATCCCTCCTTTAGGGAATACCCATCTATTCTTATGGGCAGTAGACAGAACCATTATGACCTTATCTTTGGTAGCATTCATGCAAATGCATCCGGCCACCATTCTTGCGTTAGTTTCCGGATTATATCTCTGATTTTCCCTCCCAACCCTAGATTCATTAGATTTACTAGGTAAGTTGGGGTTCACTGACCCTGTATCATCACTCATTATACTAGTTAATGTATAACTAGTAGTAAGTTGAATTCAAACGGGGCCATAATAGTACCTAAATGCTTGAATACAATCACGTGCTAAATATATATTATCGACTTCATAGTCGATAGAGGTTCATAATAGATAGAAGTTTAGTCTAAGATAAATACATTAATAATGAAGATATCTTGTTATTTATTGACATATTTGATTACACATGTTGTAGCTCATGGGGATCATAATGAAGCTAATAAAAAACCTGATGGGTTAAGCTGGCAAAATTGGCATATGATTGAAGAACATCAAATGGATCAATACGATACTGATTCATTCTTCAAGATTCATGACTTACAAAATAAGGGAACCTGGTCTAGAGATGATATTTTAAACTTGTATGGCTTATTGAGAGAATCAGTCGTAGGTGACGGGTCTGGTATGGGAGAGCATTCTCACCAACAAGAATCAATAACTCAAGAGGCCAAAGATCATGTGGTCAATTCTATACTTGAATTGATCGACAGCGATGGAGACAAACAAGTCTCGTTAAATGAATGGAGGCAATTTTCAAAGAAAGGGGAATTACCTGACTTTGGATATGGTCAGGGTCATCATTTGGATTTTGAAACAGAATACGAAGAACACCATTGGAACAAGTACCACGCCAACCAGGATCCAGATGTCTTAATCAAACATAAAGAAGATATAGAACACGAATTGTTGCATCACGAACACGAAATCGAAGAGTCCCACAACGCTGCTCCCGACATCAGAAAGGTCACTGACAACTACTTATCAGACATCCGAATTCAAAATGTGCCTTCAAAATATAGAAGTCAATAGTCTACATATATAATTCCGCGATATAGTGTTGTATTGGCTCCCATAATGGCCATTTATCCTATAAACTAGAAGAATTCCTGTAACTATCTCTATCTCTGTCTCTAAGAGCAAATCTATATAATACTCATTGGTATCATCTAGGCACTTATTTATCTAATGAACCAAACGCACAATCTCTTAAACTTTGCAAATCTTGAGAGCACTTCTTTTGATCACTGCCATTCATTTTCAAACATGCTTCGTATGCTTGCAATTTCCCAGAACAAACTCCTTGAATCTTCTGGAACGCTGGAACATCCTTTTTAATACATCCGGCTAAATTATATTGCTCTAAAGCACATTGATTTGCATCTGGTGAAGGTTTTGACATACATTGATGGAATGCTAAGAACTGTTGAGGACAATGACGTGCAATATCTTCGAGTAATATTTGATCAAGAAGACCACTTTGACCTGTAGACATCTTAAAATTGGTGATATATTATAAAAAGTATGTTAAAACAATATATTTCACTAGTAAAATAACAATAAATCAATTATGGCAAATGTTGCAGCAGACCAAACCGATAATTTTCAGTCAGAATTGACCCGCACAGATTTGGCAGAATTTATTAAAGAAATTGTATATTGAATGATGTGAAAGACATATTAGACAAGTAAGGATGGCATATTTCACGAAACTTCCGCATGGAATTAGGACCACGTTAATAACATTGACTTGGTTTCCAGTTTTGTATACATTTTCGAACCATGTATATCAACCATGCCAAATAACAGGTATGTCAATGACACCTACGTTTAACCCGGGTACAGAAACTATTACTAATGATGTTGCGTTGGTCCAAAAGTTTAACCTTAAAAAACCTAGCTCATTACATAGGGGTGATGTGGTTATGTTTAGATCACCACAAGACCCCGAAAAATTGCTAACTAAGAGGGTGGTTGGCTTGCAAGGTGATGTGATTGCGACCAAGACTCCTCCATATCCAAGGCCACAAGCCACAATACCCAGAAATCATTTATGGGTCGAGGGAGACAATACATTTCATTCTGTTGATTCCAATAATTTTGGGCCTATTAGCCAGGCATTAGTAATAGGGAAGGTTGTTGGGATTATATGGCCTATTTCTAGGTTCGGTAGTGATATTTCTGAAGGTGGCAGGGATGCAAGAAAAGCAAACAATAACTTACAGGTAAAACTGTTGGATGACATTAAGTAGGCCAGGAGAATTTTGGTCATTTTCATAAATACTGATTTCTATAAACCTAAAGAGTGAAAAGGTATTAACGAGAATTTAGAAACAGCATAATTTTGTTCCCTCTTTTGATAATCCAAGGATCCAATCTAAAAGGTCCCAGCCAGTCATTTATGCTATACAATCCACAATTTTGGCTCAGAATTTCTGTCCTATGTATTCTTGTTAAGGGTTTAGTATAGTCCACTTCCAATAGAGTTTCCCTATCAAAACACTTATTCCCAATATAGTCATTTTTGCATATATAGTTTGGTACCCATAAATCTAATACCGGCCTGAAAATATGTTCAGCATACTGATAGTAGAGCAAACCACGATTGTATTCTCTCTGCAAGACTTGTCTAAATTCTCTTGGCACATAAGCTAGAGAACCTTCGAATACTGTAGGAATTAAAGGGTGTAAATCTTCAAGCGTGTAAAAATGGTTATCTTTACAGTTGAAAATATTCAAGCTCTGCTTTTTTGAGAGACAAATCCTTATAAAGATCATCTTTCAGAACTGTGTGTGAGGTATCCTTCATAACGAAATCATTATCTAATACCTGATTAAACTCGGAAAATGTCCGATCGCTTATACAGATATCATTAGCTGTATTTGTGAATGCTAATGCAGTGATATCAACATAGAACCCCGTTTCGGTATCAATAAATCTTGCGTCTATTGTATTTTCACCTTCACCCTTTTGTCTATCAAAGTACATGGAATTAACATCCAACAAATAGGAGCCGACACCTAGATTTATATTATAGTCCTGGTCCGTTAGATCGAGTACCATAGTCTGATTGTAATATTTTGCTATTGTTATCAACGATTTCATAGTTATTTGTACATCTAGATCTTGATCCCAGGGAAAGTTCATACCATTCCAATACCAACCCAACATAGATCCATGTGCAAGCCAGGTTTTGATACCTAAAGAATTGGAAAATCGCAACCACGCTCGAGTTAATCGATGTAATATAGCTTTTCTCTCATAATTGGAATAATGCAATTGCTTAAAAAATCGCCAATCGTAATGGTTATCCTTTTCTCCAAGAACCGTAGCTTCATGAAAATATTTTTTCTGAGTTGACTTGATCGTGTTGATTTGTGATAATGTTTTTGCATCAAAAGTGTTCAAAGATTGTACTAATTTCTCTTTGAGTTGACTTTTAAATTCCGTTAAATGGAAGAAAAAGTCCTCCTTTGATAAAAACTTCGAATGATTATCACCATATCCAATACTTCGGACTATATCGTGAGTTAATTCTTCATCTGGTATATCTGAGACATTAGCAATTGGGTGAAATAGTAATTCTTTCAATTTGGCCGCCTCTTCATATATGCTTATACTTTCATGAATAGTACCACTTAAGGGGATTGCGAGGCTTCTTATAAAATGAAACAAGTCACTTTTTCCATAAAAATGCTCTTCCTTCAATGAACATGTAGGAACTATAAGACCACTTTTATTTGGTCCTACCCCAAGCAAAAAAATTCTCTCAGGAACAGGTGCAGAATGCAATAAATATAAAGATCCAATAATCTTTCTTACTTCTTCAGAAGCAGATATGTCTATGGACTTAACTATTCTAAACCGAATGTCACCCTTGGTTGCATTTTTTAAGTTTTGACAACTGTCTAAAAATTCGGTCCCATTGAGTCCATGAAGGTCATAGAATGCACCACAATCAAGGTTTAGTAGTGACGTATATGGAGTATGAAGTCTCGACCGCAAATCAAGAAATGTGCCCCAAGTAAAAGGAATCCGTAATTCATCAACATTTTCTTGCTTCAATTTTAGCGAAAGATAAGACAACCATAATGCAGGTAGTAATCGAGGGTCGTACTCGTTGCAAAGACTGCAATATCCATTATCAGGCAATTCTATATACTCTTCATCTTTGTTATCTCTATGCGCATTAGAACCACTAGGTATATATGACTTGGTCAATAATTCAAGAACAGGTATTGTGCATGAGTCGATATTATATGCATCTATAATCAGTAAAAACTCAGACTGATGAAAAAAAAAATCCTGAAAAACTCCCTGAAAATACACATATATGGCTAAATGACAAATAGAGACAATTGAAAGTGTCCGTATTAACTTGGATCTACCGATAATTGCAAAAATTAACGCTAGTATACTTACCAAAAATGGTAAAGATTTACTATTAAAAATGCCTAGCACTTTAATTAAATCTACCATTTTCTTTATATAATGTCAATTGGGTCCAGACTGAATCATACAACAATACTGTTGATCAAAATTCATATCAGTCTACGATATTATAATTACACAACTTGTGATTTGATAAAGCCATGGCAATGAAATTGGAATAATAGCACAGGTCGTGTATACACCTCATGTCATCAGGTGTAGTCTCTTATCTAGATATAAACATCTGTTGATTCGATATTTGCAAACGAATTGAATCCATTTCTTTCTTCACGATGTCAGATATGCGACAAAATAACAAATAATCGTGAGCAAATATTATCAGATGATTACTGTCTTGATATGTAGTTAAAAAAATACGATTTGGCTGGGGTACAAAGCATTGTTTAAGTTAAGTTTGTAGCTTTTTCTTGCTTCCAAATGAGTATTTTGCCAAATGTCACTTAGGTCCATAATGTGATCTTCGTTAAATAATATATGATTCAATTATTCCAGTTAAATTTGACATTTTGTTTTTATATGAATAATTGAAGCAAAAAATATTCTGCCCAGCTTAGTTTTATTCAATTGGCCAGAGTAACAATGGTGTTTAAACTAGAGCTATATGTTACTGATCTGGGTATTAAATCTCATTTTCTTGTTATCGTCAACGCCAATCCTCGTTAGGATAACATCTTTCATTATATCTAATGTAAGTGCTATAGATTGTAGTAACAAGAGGATTCTGATACGCTAGATAATGCATTGCTTCAAGTGTACCTTGTTATGTAGCTATATCCTTTAACAATTCAATGGCCCATAAATGAAACTTGACAAATATTTGGTCATCGTCTGTTAATTCAACTAAGGATTTTGGTCTGATCAACGATCTTCGCAAGTATCTTTCATTATCAAACATGGCACCGTTGGAGTTACTAGCTTCTTTCTTCATGATTGCATTGTTAATGACAATGTCCACTTGCGCTTGTATCAAGGAAATTATCTCGTTCAAATATGTCGCTATTATATCCCAATTTTGAAGAAGATTTATTTCAGAATCAGCTATGATCATGAGCGAATATTTTCTTTCTGATCCACGGGAGCTTAAATCTTTAATCTTGAATATTTTACTTATGCAATACCCATTAACCACGTCTCCGTAGAATATTGGCTTTGAGAGATCAGACGTTGTTTCCACCGATAATGACTTCATGATTAGTTTTGTTAGCGCCGTGTATCGCTGCTGCGACGATGGGTAATGTGTAGATATATACGCTGCTTGGGTCTTAGATTCATCTTTATTGTCCACGGTTGTAACCAAATTCACTGCATCATCGGGAAGGATAAGCTTGCATGAAGCACACGAATGTAATTTTGACGTATTTCGTAATAAATGCTCAGATTTATCTTGTAATGCGGTCATCTGTGTACATATTATCGTAGATGGTCCATGTAGCTCACAAAAGTGAGCTAGACAGGCTATAAAATTTACCATGTTAATTGTATAATCCGTGTTGTTATTGTTAAGAGATCACTCTAGTTCAAATAATCTTGCGAAATATGAAAATTAGTTTTTATCTACTCAAGCATCAGACACAATTGGGTGGATGACAATGAGATTAAGATGGAGCATGATAACGATTATAAGCTAAGAAGCATAAAGAGAATATTCTTACGAAATTTATATTTGGAACTGGATTCCAAACAAGTAATAAATGATAAACAAACAGATCTAACGACTATTTCACCTAGACAGGAAGAGGTTATGGGAGGACGCAGAAGCTTATTTCAATCAATTACACAGTTTGATGAAATAACGAATATTGGTTTACTACATATAAATACATTGAAATTAGTCGATTCATTCTTTACGTTACATGTGCCTTACATGGATAAAGACTTACTAGTTTATGTCAGTGAAGATATCGCATCTAACATGAATCCTAATTTCAGACAAATAACATTGCCAACATTACCTAATTGCAATTCGCCAAATTTGATACTAAAGATATGGTGCAAAACAAACCAAAGCAGGCAATGGAAATTGTTCTACAAGTATAATATTGACTTGAGGAAGTTATGGTATATTGGAGACTCATTGACAGACACAGAGAACTATTTCCATAGTAATTCGGTGGTATTTAATTTGAATAACCGCTATTATACAATACCTGGCTCTTTAATTATTGACCGGGAGAGAATGATAAACAGTAGTTCTAATGCTGATTCGAAACATACTTTACCGTCATATTCATTTGATTCAATTCGATCATTAAACAGTATATCCAGGTCATTGAAGGAACTCATGAAATCGAAGAATAAAGTCTCCTTACAAATAAATGAATCAATAAATAAATCCAAAAATTCGTTGAAGAGGTTATCTAATTCAGATGATATAAATATCGAACAAGAAATATTGTCAACTGAAAATGCAAGATTGGATAAATACATAGAAAGACAAGAAAGTGTAAACGACAAAATAATGTCCGATATAATGGCAAAAAGAATTCAAATTAGTCACTTGAAACAGGCAGTTAAAGAAACTATACCGTCTAAGATCGAAATGGCCACCAATCATATAGAGGTTGTAGAATCACAAATCGCACCAATTCATGAATCATTAAACAAACAGATCTACCCATCCATTGTTCAAAAGTTGCAAGAAGCAACTCATATTTTAAAGGAAATTATACTTATCGAAAATTTCGACAACAGCATCAAGTTCACAATTATGGGACTAGAGTTCCCTCTGAGCATCAAAGATTTACTTGAAATTTGTTACTACAATAAGCATCATTTATATAACTATAACACCGGAGAAGTTAAGTTCGCAAATGAGATGGAATCCCATCAGATGAAAGTCAATCAAATCAATGCTGGATTAAATTATATTGTCCAGTTAATCAACAATATTGCGCTAGTAACCAATACTAATTTAAAATACAAAATGTATACCTATGGGAATTTTTGTTATGTATTGGATCCCATAAAGAGTGAGTCGAACCGAAATCTTTTAAAATACCCATTGTACTATGATCAAGGACACACAATGAAATTACCAGTTGATCGACAAAGATGCGACAGAAAATTAAACTTGCAAAACAAAGGTTTTGAAGTAGGCCTCGACTTATTGAACAAGAATTTGATAAGTCTTATTAATGACGTGGCTAATGATTATGGTAAATACTACAAAACAATTAAAAAGCCACTGGTTTCAAATAATATTCCCGTTGACTGTCTAGATAATTTCTTATGG
This sequence comes from Debaryomyces sp. S3305, assembly GCA_024586305.1. Lineage (NCBI taxonomy): Eukaryota > Fungi > Ascomycota > Pichiomycetes > Serinales > Debaryomycetaceae > Debaryomyces > Debaryomyces sp. S3305. The sequence goes on from JAMYHY010000016.1 coordinate 154,860, forward strand.
AATTTACAGTACCTCGTGTTGTTTATTACCGCTCCAACAGATATTAAGTCAGTATAGCTTACGCTAAAGTTGGTGTCATGTAAAGGCCATACCCAAAGAATGCATACCTTATCTAACAATTGTGCTTAATTTCCTTAGGCAACCGTTCTTAAATAGGAATTTAGAGACTATTTGTTAGTAGATGTATTAATATTTATTATAGCTTTACTATAGAAAAGATGAAGTATAAACAAATAAAATTATCTTCTTGATTTGACTTTACCAATTAAAGTAATAAGCAGCCTGCGAAAACACCAATAGCACCATAACAGATGCCATTTAAATCTGAACCTGCAGTGGAGCTACTGGAAGTAGAACTACTAGATTTACTACTACTGCTAGATGCAGCCTTTGTAGCAGAGCTTGAAACACTGGCTTGAATACTGGATTTGGCACTGGGGTTTGCACTCGATTTAGCACTTGAAATCGAGCTCGTTGAATTATTCTTCGAGGATGATGAGGATACCGCTCTTTTGGCGACTATTGCGTCTATTTGGTAATCATCTGCTTGGGCAGAAACTATAGCAGCAACTAAAAATAAGGATATAATACCTGAAGCTTTCATGGTATGTAGAATATGGAGTGACATAAAATCTGTATAAGAGTTTGAAAAAGAGTAAGCCTTTTATATCTTACGGATAAGCATGTCATAGATGAAGCTTTAATTACGACCCCTAAGTTAATGCTGAAATTCAATCCACGTTCATGTTTGACTATTTCGATACTGAATACCACGTAAGGCTTCATAATTACTAGTTGGCTATGCTCACCGGTCTACTTCATATCACTTCAACTTACTTACAATAAGAAGACCGATTGCAAACGGTATAAGCCTTTACAATGTATACTCCACGTCAAAACAAGTTACGACCTCGTATATTCATGTGTCAAAGTGAAAAATAGCACGGTGTCAAAAAAAAAAAAAATGGCTTAGATATATTATGCAACATAATTAAATTTCAGACTGCTATTATTTTGCATTAATATTTGAGTCTTGCATAATATTGGGCTGAGCTTGGAATAAAATAAATATTAATATTAAAAGAGGAATGACTCCATAAGTAACTATATCATTCTACAAGGCGCATACTATGTAAACATGTTGTATTCATTAATAATATACACTATTTGCGAAACTCAAATATAACTGGAAATTAGTATCAGCCCATAAATCCCCCTCCAGCAAGGCATAGGTTTCTCCTCGTAAAATGAACTTTATAAATAGGGGTTTTTTTGGCAAAGTAGGCTGTCATATGGTCACTCGTAGCTATGATTTCCTTTCTATTTGATTTATCATTTTTAAAGTTTTGTGAGTTGGCACTTGCATTCCTCGATGTGCCATTTGCATTGTTTGAGTTACTATCAAAACTGAAGGCTTCAGGTTCGGGACCAGCGTCGTTTGTATTTTTTTTTACGTCCCATACTCTGACCGTATTATCTGCTCCACTGCTTACTAGCACGCCTCCATCTCTAGAAAATGATAATGAATAAATTGATGATCTACCATGCCCTCTCATAGTTTTCAATCTTCTACCGGAACCAGCATCCCATATATTAACTACCCCATCTTCACCAGCACTGGCTAACCATCTTCCATCATTGGAAACTGCCATGCAATTAACTGGGCCAGTGTGTCCCATAAATATACGCACCGAATTACCAGTTTGAACATCCCACATACGACACGTCTTATCTGATGATCCAGTAAACACATAGTTTGAATTAGGGTGGAATTCAATACAATCAACATCGTTGATATGACCTGCAAAAATTCTCAATGGGTAAATATGGTCCGTAGCCCACAATCTTGCGGTTTGATCATGAGAAGCAGTGGCAAAGTAGTGACCAAACGGGGAGAATTTGACATCCCAAATAGGTTGATTATGTCCTTTATAAGATACCAATGCAGAATAAGAATCCAATGACCATAATCTAACCGTTTTGTCCTCGGATCCAGAAATTAAGTACCTGTTGTCTGGCGAAAACGACACTCCATAAACTGGCCCACTATGTCCTATTAATTTACGGCTATTGTCATTATTGTATTTGTCCTTTTTAAATACTGACTTTAAGGGCTTTCCATCTAGACTCCATAATTTTATAAAACTATCCTGGAATCCGGCAGCCATTAAATTAGAATCGTCATTGAAATCTAAACAAGTCATGTCATTGTTAGTGTTATGAAAAGTGTACATACAAACCGAAGGCGCACTTGCTTGTATTGCACCCAATTTAATTTTTGATCTAGAATCTTCAACGGCTAAAATTTGTCTCTTAATATCAGAAGCGTCTTTTAAAGGCAATGGTAACGATTCTCTTGCTGGTGAGTCATCTTCGACCGAAGTTATTTCTTGAAACTCTTCGACTAATGATTTTTCATTGACTGGATCTGTTTTTTCGTCTTTAACCTTTAACTCAGCTTCAATTTCCTTTTGCACATCCGGATCCATAGGTAATTTACCTAATTTAACCGGTTGTTCGTTGAATTTATCAATTTCATTAGTCCTGGTGATGTAATCGGGTATACCCTCATCTGGGTTAGCTTCACCTTCTTGATCAACCTTATCAGGCTTAGTAGTTGAAATAATTGGATTTAAATATTGATTAATAATACGAATCAAGATAGCCCCCCCAACTGCTTCATTTTCATGCAAGAAATATAATAATAAATTAATAGAAGTCTTGGAGACTATAATTCTATACTTATTATTTCTGTAAGCCTGAGCCAATTCGTTTTCTTTTAAATGTTCGGGTAACGAAATACCTGCTAGTTTGTTGATTTCTAACCCGTGCAACATAACATGGTCTCCTTTAAATTTATCCAAAAATCTCTTAGCTTGTGATGAAAAGTTTTTAGAGATCAATTCTAAGAAACAGTGAATGAAGATAGGATATAATAATCTTGATAATTCTGGCTTATATAAATCTAAAGAAGTCTCCACCCAACTTCTTAACATAGAATAGACTCTATAATATATTTCTGGATCATTTTCACGCCTTTGTTTCTCTTCGTAGTCTCTTAAGTCCCGTAATTCTTTTTCCTTGGCAAGCCTAAACTCTCTGTCTCTCGAATCTCTCAATTCACGTTCTATTCTGGCTTGTTTATCTCTTAATTCTCTTAATTCTCTTTCATGTCTACTTGCCTTGTCTCTTAAGTCCTTCTCCCTTCTAGATATTTCAACAGGACTAGCTATATTGGACGTCGCTGGGCTAACTGATGGCACTGATGGTGTTGGGGTATTTGAACTTTCTAATCTAAGCATAGATTCGGTTTTATTGTAACCCTTTTTATTAAGGTATTCCAATACAATACGATTCAAGTCTGCTTGTGAGAACTGTGGTTGCGGGCCTCTAGGGGGCTGCAGCGTTGTCAGAGGTTGTTGTGGTGGTCTTGCATTGCCTTGCAGGGGTCGTACCAGTTGTTGACCTACCCTCGAATTTAGCGGAGCAGACTGTTGATTGCTATTAGAATCATTAGACTGATTATTATCCATTTTATTTATATATGTGATTCAACTAGAACACCGTTTGGAAATGGATTAATCTTTGAATGTTCAACAAATATAGCCAACACTTTCAATATAGTAAGAATAGTTTTGTCGATTGTAGTTTGACTGCGACATTATTCGACGACATTATTCGACGACATTTGTATATTCATTCTATATAGTATATGCTTGTAAAATACAGATTAAAATAACATTTAGAATAGTCCTAAAGTAAACTAGGTTGTATTTATAATAGGTTTAGCAATATCCCAAGGACCCTGTAGCTCATTTTTGTATTTTTGAAGGGATAAGAAGTAATTGGGCATAATAAATGCTATTCCTGCTTGAGTTAACATCCACACAATTAAAGCATTATATCCAATTAAGATAGATATTAAGTAATATACAACACCTGATACAGATAGGACTAAACATCTGTGGTAAATTTTACTTCGTAAATGTTTCCTTATACTGAAATCAAAGAGTGGTAAAAGGATATTAATCTGTATTGCAAATAATATGAAACAAAACACTTGCACTGTAGAATTGAGCCGTGATGCAAGCACGATAGCATTGGATAACGATATGTTAGTGGAGATTATAGGCATATACTGACTGCTGGCTGTATCAACACCATAGTCATGGAAAATTGTATTTGCAAGGCATAAGATAAGCGATAATGCCCATATAGAATCGGACGAAGTCGACTTGGTTAATGACTTCAATACTGGAGATAGTAACATGATAATGAAAATAATGATTAGAAAGGATTTAACTTTTGGTTTGGGACCTGAAGCGGGAGCTGGCGACGAGATTGGAATTGGGTAATATCCCTCATTTTTATGATCAACTAATGAGCTATTGATTTGATCCCATATTATGAAACCAATGATAGAACAGCAAGTGCCGATGAGGGTGGGCCAAATAGAATCCCAATACTGTAAGTAAATTCCCGTAAATATTAATATTACTAGCAATAGATTGGATAAATGAAATGCAACTAAGGTAAAGTCATCGACCAACTTCCAGTACGAGTATTTGGAAACAGTAGTATTCCTTTTCAACTGGGCAAGAAAAGATTCATTCGTGTAGTTATCTGGATATGGCTGCTGTAAATAGAGCAATTTTTTCCAAGGCTTGAGTTTTCTTTTAATTGGGGATCGAGAGCGAATCTTATGCAAATCTTGATTGGAATTCTGTATTTTGGGCTGAATGGACTGGTTATTAGGTAGTTTTAACGAGTTCATATCAGCATGCCATTGAATCAATGTCGGGTTTTAACGTATGAAATTTAGAACTGAGGTGTAGGGATTATGTATGGTTCATCCTATTCGATAAATGTGGATTAATAAAAAGGTCTGTCGTTTATCCTTCTGAGTAACAGTGTCTATAAATAGCGTAGGATAGGCTTATACAAAAATAATTCTGTGATAGTATAGTTCCAACGAGGTATTTACCTAAATGCGCAAAAAAAAAAGTCATATCGTATATACTTTGATAGTATGATTAATAAACTGTTTTGATTACACCATGAGTAGAAACAATACCGACAAATTATCTGTGCCTCATCACTCATATAACGCGTCTACATCATCTATGTCGAGTATTGGACCTACTGGATATAATATTGGTCATAGGGCAAATAAATCTGCATCTAGTACTACTCGATTATCTCGAACAAACACTAACAATACAGACACATATAGTAATGATGTACAAAGTTTAAAGACTACAGACAGATTGCCCACTGCTAAACCAAATGTCACGTATCTGGATAAACTCTGGACCCAAATTGATGTTTTAGATGATGTCAAGAATATGTCCCACCAGGTAAGACTAAAAGGGTCATTTTTTAACGACACATTTAATGAAGAACTCGAGAAGTTGAAATTACTGCAGAATAAGTTATTCGAGGTGATGTCCAACCAGCATTTCAAGGGCTACTCGGATAAAGATTATCAAAAACAATTGTATAAACTTAATGTGGCCACCCCTAATGCTAGTACTCCGCAACTCCTCAATCAAATTTCGGAAGAAGGTAGAAACCCCGAAAATGAAAGGTTATCAGAGTTTTTTGCTAATGACGCCAAAGACCTGAAGCATCTTCTATATAAGAAACAGAATTTTGACGAAATTAACCATTTTGTGGAAGAAGTAAAGGTTAACTTGGATAATGTCGGTCAATCCATGAAGAAATTTGATGAAAGTACCAGAGATTTATGGTGATCTAATTATGATTTCATATAGAGATCTTCCAGGTCTCTCTGGATGCTATATATTCTAGATCTCTGGTGCTTATACTACGCTTGCACATGTTTGCACATGTGAGTTATATTTGGTCTTCGGGTTACCAAATTCAGAATTCCGACACAATCACCACGTCATAAAAATGAAAAGCTATTTTCGAGGCAAGCGTTTAAATCGCTAATAAACCTCCACTATTTCTCACAACTTTTGTAACGGGATTGGTTTTCTGGCATTCTGGAGTACATTTGTGGGACCATGGGGATTCAAACGGAGGACCATTGTCCGCTATTCGCGGAAAAACTTGTAACTGCGCATATTGTCGGATTAATATTACGTGGGCCAAATTAGAGTTTCAGTATAAAACTTTGAGTTTACATGTTTAGAGTAACATATATATATAGACAACCTTGTAGCTTACAATATTCCGGTGTACATGAATATACTTTTTGGATTATAACATTCTATGGGGAGTTTCTGGAGCGTAAAATACATTGCATCACGGTGTTCAGCAATATTCCGAGATTGCGAGCCCCGTCTTATCGTCGGTTTTTTTTTGCTTCTCAACTGATAATTCGTCACTATATCGAAGCATTATTATCGAAACACTACAGATTCATATATAAACCCAGAAAATTTCATATTCTGAAAAGAAACATTTGATTTCATATTCTATAATTTTATTTTCATAAATCTGTACTTAATATTAAACAAAAATGGTACACTTAGGTCCAAAACCTCCACAACACAGAAAGGGTACTTTTACCGATGTTCCTGAAGATCTCATGAAAGAGTTGAACGAGTTAGAAGAATTATTGACTATTTCTCCAGACACTTTAAAAAAAATCACTGACCACTTTATTGGTGAATTAGAAAAAGGGTTATCCAAGCAAGGGGGTAACATTCCTATGATCCCAGGATGGGTTTTAGATTTCCCAACTGGTAAGGAAAAGGGAGACTATTTGGCTATCGATTTGGGTGGAACTAACTTGAGAGTTGTGTTAGTTAAGTTAGGTGGTAACAGAGATTTCGATACTACTCAATCTAAATTCTCATTGCCAGAAACTATGAGAACTGCTACATCTGATGAATTGTGGACTTTCATTGCCGAATGCTTGAAGAAATTCGTTCAAGAAGAGTTCCCACAAGGGTGTACTAAGCCTTTACCATTAGGTTTCACTTTCTCTTACCCAGCAAGTCAAAAGTCTATCAACACTGGTGTTTTACAAAGATGGACTAAAGGTTGGGATATCGATGGTGTTGAAGGCCACGATGTTGTTCCAATGTTGCAAAAGGCTATTGAGAAGGTTGGTGTTCCAATCAATGTTGTTGCCTTGATTAACGATACGACTGGTACATTAGTTGCCTCCATGTATACCGATGCTGAGACTAGAATGGGTTTGATCTATGGTACTGGTTGCAATGGTGCCTACTATGATGTTGTTGGTGATATTCCAAAGTTGGAAGGAAAGATGCCAAGTGACATTGACCAAACTGCCCCAATGGCCATCAATTGTGAATATGGTGCGTTTGACAATGAACTCGTTGTGTTACCAAGAACCAAGTACGATGTTATCATCGACAAACAATCTCCAAGACCAGGTCAACAGTCTTACGAAAAGATGATTTCTGGTTACTACTTGGGTGAAGTCTTGAGATTGATCTTACTTGATTTAACCAAGGAAAAGAAATTGATCTTTAAGGATCAAGATTTATCTAAGTTAGAAACCGAATTTATCTTAGATACCTCGTTCCCATCTAAGATCGAAGAAGACCCATTTGAAAATTTAAGTGACACTGCTGAATTGTTCCAAAATGAATTAGGTATTCAAACCACTTCGCCAGAAAGAAAGATCATTCGTCGTCTTGCTGAATTAATCGGTGATAGATCTGCTAGATTATTCGTCTGTGGTGTTGCGGCAATTTGTAAGAAGAGAGGCTACAAAACTGCCCATTGTGCTGCTGATGGTTCTGTTTACAACAAATACCCTGGTGTCAAGGAAAGAACTGCTAAGGCCTTAAGAGACATTTTTGAATGGGAAACTGAAGAAGACCTTATCACTATTGTCCACGCCGAAGATGGTTCCGGTGTTGGTGCTGCAGTTATTGCTGCTTTAACCGAAAAGAGATTAGAACAAGGCTTATCTGTTGGTATTCAAGATTAAGCTTACCTGTAAATAATTCTTTAGAATTAGATAGTTAATTGCAAAAACATGTACTGGTTATAACTAATGAAATATATCACGTGATCAAATTCTGCTTCATCTAAAAATTAGTTCACGATGTATGGCGTTTAGACTACTTCGAATACCGCCAGAGAATAATGTCAGGTATATATAATGAGCCTGAGCTCCATAGTAATATAAATTTACAAGATAGTGATGATATTGAAACTGAGAAATTTGTAGAAGAAACGTCAGAGTTTTTAAATGAAGTTTTGCTTCTGAACAACCAAAACGAAGAGATTAAGGATACTACGGGCGACCAGCTGTCGTCGGAGGATGTTAGTTATGCAGATGCAATAAACGCAAGCATGTTTCCGCTTCACGAAGAAAAGGAAGAGTCAGTGTATAATATAAATTTATGGTCAATTTTAAGGAAAAGTTCAATCAACTTGATTTTGCCATTCATCAATGGTATGATGTTAGGCTTTGGGGAAATATTGGCACACGAACTAGGGTTCCGTTATAACTGGGTTGGTGCCAAAGTAGAGCCTCCAAGAAGAATTATTCGTAAAAATAAAGAAAACCAATCTGCTTTCTTATAATGGCTTAATGTTCTATATATTTGTTTAGCTAAATACAATTCAATTCTATGATCATGACATGAAAGGAAAAAGTTAATAAATACAGTCTTTAACAGTGTAGTAGCACGATTATTGCAATAAATTTGGAAATGGACCGTAATTCTCCGAGTAATTCTTTTTGAAGCCCGGCATTTGACGCAAAATTATACCAGAAAGAAAATTATGTTATGAACTTCTTCTAAGCGACCAAGCATTGTTAATCATATATATAAGCTACAGCTTTAACAGTACACTTCATTAATCATTGGAAAATGACAGGTATTAAAGATAACCAAAGAATCGAAACTGATGCGTTCGGAGAAATCTCCGTTCCAAACGATAAGTATTGGGGAGCTCAAAGTCAAAGATCGTTAGGTAATTTTGATATTGGTGATATTAAAATGCCAGAATCCATTATCAAATCATTTGGTATTTTAAAGAAGGCTGCTGCAATTGTGAATGAAGAAATAGGCGCTTTAGACCCTCTGTTAGCTAAGGCTATCAAAGAGGCTGCAACTGAAGTTGCGGAAGGAAAGTTGACGGAACATTTCCCATTAGTAGTCTACCAGACAGGTTCCGGTACTCAATCGAACATGAATGCCAATGAAGTTATTTCAAATAGAGCAATCGAGATTTTAGGCGGTGAAATGGGTTCAAAGTCGCCGGTTCATCCAAATGATCATTGTAATATGTCCCAATCTTCGAACGATACTTTCCCAACAGTTATGCATATTGCAGCCGTTACTGACATTAGCAACAAATTAATCCCTTCTTTGACACAGCTTCGTGATGCATTAGATGCCAAGGCAAAAGAGTTCGAAAAAATCATTAAAATTGGTAGAACTCATTTGCAAGATGCTACTCCATTGACTTTGGGTCAAGAATTCTCAGGTTACGTTCAACAATTAAGTTTTGGTATTGAACGTATTCAACAAACCCTTCCAAGATTATCATACTTGGCCCAAGGTGGTACTGCTGTTGGTACTGGTTTGAATACTTCAAAGGGATTTGATGTTAAGGTTGCGAAAGAAGTTTCTAATCTTACTGGGTTAGAATTTCAAACTGCTCCGAACAAATTCGAAGCTTTAGCTGCACATGATGCCTTTGTTGAAGCTTCTGGTGCCTTAAATACATTAGCTGTATCTCTTTTCAAGATTGCTAATGATATTAGATACTTAGGATCAGGTCCAAGATGTGGATACGGCGAATTATCCTTACCAGAAAATGAGCCAGGTTCCTCTATTATGCCTGGTAAGGTCAACCCTACCCAATGTGAAGCTATGACTATGGTTTGTGCGCAAGTTATGGGTAACCATACCACTATCACCTTTTCGGGTGCATCTGGTCAATTTGAATTGAATGTCTTCAAACCTGTCATGGCTAGTAACTTATTATCTTCGATTAGATTAATTGGTGATGCATGTAGGTCATTCAGAATCCACTGTGTTGAAGGTATTGTTGCTAATGAGGAAAAAATTTCAAAGGTCTTGAATGAGTCCCTAATGTTGGTTACAGCCTTGAATCCAAAGATAGGTTACGACAATGCTTCCAAGGTCGCCAAAAATGCCCACAAAAAGGGACTTACCTTAAAGCAATCCTGTTTGGATTTAAACATGTTGTCCGAAGAGGAGTTCGACCAATGGGTCAAACCAGAAAATATGCTTGGTCCAAAATAATCAATATGTATTTACAGTTTTATATACGCTAATCTACAAAAAATCATTCTTCCTCCAATTTTTCGTCGTCCTTTTCACTGAACAACTCATATGCCCTGTTTTTCCCAATGGGAAACCTTTTTTTTCTTCCGCAAGTGTTGCATGAATGAACCAACAAGTCATTATGTGGTGCTTTTTCTTTTGATTTATTTTCTATTTCTATATTTTCATTGACCCCCGGAACCAATAATGTTTGACACCCTTTACATATCGTTCTTTTCAATGCTGGTGAGAGTTTTGTCACCGACTTCTTAGAAATTAAGTTCACATTTCTGGCTAATGCTCTTGATAATATCCCATATTTTGGCGCAGCTGCAAAATGGCTTGATGTCTGATATAAATATGATATTCTTGCATAGTTATCTATATGAGGAACATTCTTCGGTGTTGATTTACTTTGTTTTTTAGGACCCATGAAGCATATAGATAAATCCTTCCAGTTTGTATGACGACAATTGAAAAATCATATTCTTCAATGCTGCGACATTTTAGTTACCATGTCGTCTTCTAGGTGAGCCTTAGTATGGACACAGCGAGATTTTATCTAACGAGCCTTGCAAAAATCAATCTATTCCCTATAATCTTAGTATAATTATTGATATTTATACTTATAATGAGTGGTTACGATAGTGCTTTATCCATTTTTTCGTATGTATTATGATTGAAATGCAATTGATATAATTCTGTTTAAATTCAGGAATCTTGCCACCCAATTTACAAAACGAGTACTAACCAATATTAAACTAGACCTGATGGACATGTTTTCCGTATGTATACGCCGGATTTGAATGATATAGTTGAATGATGAATTACTAACCAATAAATAGAGGTTGAATACGCTTCAGAAGCAGTTAAAAGAGGGACGTGTGCTGTTGGTGTTAAAGGTAAAGAAACAGTGGTATTAGGGTGTGAGAAGAGAACAACATTAAAATTACAAGATCCACGTATTACACCTTCAAAGATATGTAAGGTCGACAACCACGTCTTGCTAGCATTTGCTGGGTTAAATGCAGATGCAAGAATTTTGGTTGATAAGGCCAGAGTCGAAGCCCAATCGCATAGATTAACATTAGAGGATTCTGTGACTGTTGAATACTTGACCAAATATGTAGCAGGTGTTCAACAAAAATATACCCAATCTGGTGGTGTTAGACCATTCGGAATTGCCACCATAATCGCTGGTTTTGATAGTAATGACAATGTCCCAAAATTATATCAAACTGAACCTTCGGGAGTCTACAATGCATGGAAAGCTCATGCTATCGGTAGGTCGTCTAAGACTGTAAAGGAATTCTTAGAGAAGCACTATGAAGAAGACATGAGTGATGAGCAAACTATTAAATTGACAATAAAGTCGTTATTAGAAGTGGTTCAAACAGGAGCCAAAAATATTGAGGTGTCTGTTTTGAAATCGGGCGACAGAATTGAAAAACTATCTGTTGATGAAATTAAGAAGTACGTTGACGAGATTGAAGCGGAAATTGAAGCGGAAGCGCAAAAGAAGAAGCCAAAATCTAGAGATGCGTAGGATTAATCGTTTTAATGAATGATAGCACTATAAATGAATAAATTGTGTAAGTTATAAAGTTTAATAAATATTTGCAATCTAGACTATTATCCCTTGGGTCGTGACACGCTAATAAGACAAGTTCGTAGCAAACGTAGTTGCATGGTACAGATCTATGAAACTATAGTTCTACATGCTTAGGGTATATATTATTCCATTTGAATTATTAGGATACAAATTAATATACATTATTCTCTGCAAGAAATCTCATGAAGAATTATTATTTTTTGGTTTTCGCCTTTTTTGATTTAGCGGATTTAGTATCATTCTTCCTCTTCTTATCTGCTGAATCTTTTGGTTTAGGTACAGACTGGAAGAATCCGTCCAATCTTCCCTGAACTCCGCCTTTCAACCCTTTCTTTAATTTTTCTGCACCACTTCTTATTCTATCCTCGCTGAAACCTTTTTCTTTGACCATATATTGGACAAGTCCCTCCACGTCCGGTTCTTTCCACTTTAAATTAACTTCACTGGCATCGATTGTGTCCGGCTTAATGAATAACTTTCTGGCCTCATCATACGGCCAATTTTCTGGAACTTTAAAATTAGTCTTATCGGGATTATTTGTCAAGTATTCAACTATTTTGTCTAAAGAGCCATGTTCTTTAATTAATTTGAATGCAGTTACAGGTCCAACCCCTCTAATCGTTTCACAATAATCACAACCTAATAAAATACATAAATCAATGAATGTTTCTCTGTCCATCTCTAATGCTTCTAAAACTTTCTGGTATTGTATTTGGTCAATTGGCATTTTTCTTGCTTCTGAGAAGGTCAAATGTCTCAACAAGAAAGGGGGCTGGTAACATATGGTATCCATATCTTCTGATGCAGCTGCAAAAACTTTTCCACCTCTGGCTAATTCCGCACATTGTGCTTCTGCTTCACAGGGCGCATTAACATAAGGTATACCCATTAATTCTAGTAATTTTTTAGCTTCATCATTTTGTTCCCTGGTAACTCTGACTGTCCGTTTCTCATATCTTACCATATCCTCAATCGTACCTTCATCTTTTATATCTTCTCTTTGTTTAATTGCTTCTTCTCTTCTAAGCAATCTTTTTTCTAATTCACCTCCTTTCAAAACTGGTGGTTTTCCATCAAAAATGTACACAGGCTTGATACTATTTTCAACCAAACGAATTGTACGGTAGAACATACCCAGTAAATGGGAAGTAGTTTCACCCTCTTCATTAGTTAATTGTTGACCTTCTGCCTGTCTAACAGCAATTAAGAATTGATATAAGCACATGGAAGCATCAATGGCAATCTTTCTTCCAAATAAATTCTTTAATTGAAATTCTTTGAATGCTTCTGGAGCATGCTCCTTTATTAATTGATTGAGTCCTATAAACATGTTAGTGTTCTAATACAATGATCCATCTACATCTTATACATACCTTTAACACCCATGGTTAACTTCTATAATTGATAATAGGTTAAACTAAAAAATTCAGGTATCATTTTTAGTACGCGTTATACTGCGCGTTATAATATCGTCTATTTCTAGCATCGTCGTCATTTAATATTCTGTCTAACCAATCTCTGTGACCTTGTCGCTCTTACTTCAAAGGTACTATTGATACATTATTCTATATACGGTAAAGTTGACTAAATAAGAGATTGATAAATAATCTGTAGTTACATCGAAGTAACTGTAAATGACCAATTACCATTAACAGGGTCGTAAGATTTGAAATCCATACCAGGCAATGTTTTCAAGTTTTCAATATGACGACGAACAAATTCACTCTTTGGGTCAAGTATAGGTAACTTGTCCGCTTTGTTGATAGGATAGCATCCTTCAAGCGTTATTTTTGCTGGAAGGTTCAACCCTTCTCCTTCTTGTGGCTTATTGTCATCTGGGTAAACTATGCAAGATTTGGATCCAAAGATTATGAGATTACCCGTTATGTCATCTAAATTTACAAAACTAGACAAATCGATGGGTTCCAAAAATTCAAGCTGACCGTAATGTTTACGACCGACTATGAAATTATCTACGGAACGTAATTCAGACAAAGACTTCTTTTTCAATTCAGATATAGAAGGGGATGTCCAATAGCCATCATCGTCAACTTCAATTCGACCTGCCTCTCCATTAGCTGCTGGAATCGTTCCCAACATTTTAGTGTTTGATTCTTCATTCTTATCAGCATCATATTCAGAACTATCGTCTTTGTTCAAAACAAAGGAAACCTGTTTGGATGGTGTGTATTGAGTTTGACCTGTTGAGAGTAACGAATTATTACTGCTTGGAGACTTAGACTTATCTAAGACCAACTCCTTGAAACTTGCCTTAGGTGCAAAAATATCAGAAGATATGATTGCTTTATCAGTGCCCTGGGTGAATATATTTTCCTTGTTCTCGGAACTAGACGTTGGGATATTGGATGCACTAGGAGGGCTTGGTGACTTCTTCGGTAAAGCGCTTGGCTTAAATAATGGCGCAATTCTATGTGCTGTTGCTAAAGTGACTGGCTTTTTCGAGCTGGCTGAAGAATTAACTGGAGTTGCACTTGGAAAGCCACCATTAGTCAGTTGTTGAGCACCAGTAATGCTCTGGAATAATGGATTATCACCATATGGATTTTGTTTACTAATGTTAGCTAATGGTTGTTGCTGTTGTTGTTGTTGACCCGGCTGGCCTTGAGTTTGATTATTACTCGATCCAAAAAGGCCACCACCAAGCCCAGAATTAGTATTATTTCCACCAAACAATCCACCAGTTGATGGCGCATTATTACCTGTAGCTGACTTGCTTCCAAATAATCCACCACTACCAGTACTATTGTTCGAACCTAATGTACTTGTCCCGGTATTGTTGTTGCTTCCAAATAATCCTCCAGATGTAGTTGTTCCGGTATTATTATTGTTACCACCAAATAATCCTCCAGAGCTCCCTGTTGTATTATTGTTGTTTCCAAACAATCCTCCTCCTGTATTGGCTGTGCCAGGTGGTTTACTACCAAATAATCCTCCACTTGAATTATTACTTTGATTATTGCCAAATGCATTAGATGTATTATTAGCATTATTTTGCGATCCAAATAATCCACCAGTAGTTCCTGCGGGTTTGTTTCCTCCGAAAAGGCCTCCACCAGTATTAGCGTTGTTGTTTTGGGCATTATTACCAAACATCCCACCAGATGGAGCTGCAGTATTTTGATTGCCTCCAAATAAACCTCCAGAAGGAGCTGCAGGTTTATTTCCAAATAAGCCACCTGAATTGCTATTTGTATTGTTACTTTGTCCAAATAATCCACCGCTTGTATTACTAGTATTACTTTGGCCTCCAAATAATCCACCGCCTGCATTATTAGTATTGCTTTGGCCACCAAATAATCCACCAGCTGCTGGTTTGCTAGCACCAAATGACCCACCGGTTTGTGCATTGTTTTGGGTGTTACCAAATAATCCACCGCCAGAACCTCCAAATCCTGATGTAGTATTGTTATTTGCACCAAACGCAATATTGTTTGTGTTATTGGCTCCGCCAAATAATCCGCCTGATGTATTTGAGTTTTGAGCAGCTCCAAATGGCGAACTATTAGTATTAGCATTATTATTTGCCCCAAATGGATTGGAAGTATTATTAACAGCTGGGGAAGTATTTGATCCGAACGCTGAAGTGTTGCCACCAAATGGAGAATTGTTAGTGTTATTAGCACCAAAAGCCCCACCTGTATTGGAGGCTCCAAATCCAGCGGTACCTGTATTTGAAGCACCGAATGGGTTTGGTTTATTAGCTCCAAATGCCGTAGAGCCACCACTACCAAATGCTGATGTGTTGGTATTACCACCAAATGCGTTAGAACCACCGAATACTGAATTGTTTTGGCCACCGAATGCTGAATTGTTTTGACCTCCGAAGGCTGTATTATTATTTGTCGCGCCAAAGGCTGAACCCGTATTACTAGATCCAAATGGGGAATTGTTAGTTTGAGCGCCAAACCCAGTATTTGCAGTAGTATTTGTAGCAGTATTATTAGCACCAAAAGGAGATGTACCCGTTGCACCAGATCCAAATGCTGAGCTTGCATTATTACTAGGTGCACCAAACCCAAATCCTCCGGTTGTAGAAGCTCCAAAACCACCAGTTTGCGCAGCAGCTCCTGGTGCACCTGCATTTCCAAACCTTCTATTCTGTTCGTAATCCTTCAACCTCAATTCTTCAAACGAAAAATTCTTGTACTCCGGCATTGAACTAATGTTTTGGAAAACGTTTGTTCCCGTCGAATCCTTTTCGGTGTATGGGGTGAATGGCTTGCCACCCGTACCATTGTTGACATTGGGGTCAACATTTCCTGCACCGGCTCCCACGCCAAATCCTGATGTTGTAGACGCTCCAAAAGGTGAAGTATTGTTATTCGTAGGAGTACCAAATCCTCCTCCAAATGTCGATTTGTTGGCAGATCCAAATAAACCTCCAGCACCTCCCCCAGTAGCATTAGACGCCCCAAACGCAGATGTACCCATATTATTGGGTGCACCAAATGCTGACGTGCTATTGGCATTATTGTTACTTGCTCCGAACGGAGACGAAGTGGTATTAGATGCCCCAAACATGCCTCCACTAGGTGCGCTTGGTGCACTTGGTGCACCGAACGCAGAAGTGGTATTATTAGCCCCAAAAGTGCTACCACCTCCAAATCCGCCTCCAGTACTAGCATTATTGTTAGCGCCAAATATACCTCCACCAGAAGGTGCATTATTAGCTCCTCCAAATGGTGATGTCCCTGTTGTCGCATTATTATTGGCGGCTCCAAATGGTGAAGCAGTGCTACCACCTGTGCTGCCGAATCCTCCGAATCCTGAAGTAGATCGACCGAACATGACTTGACTTGACTTGAATTGAAAGACTAATGTAGTTTGATTCGCCGTTTAATGACCTTGAATCAATTTTTGTTTATGCCCTTAATACAATTTCTCATTTCATCAAAACTTGTAAAGTCGTGTATGTGCGAATATATTGAATCTACTTACTATACGGGAAAGATCCAGGTCTTGTCTAACTAAATCTTCTTCTTTTTCGATAACATGTCACCAATGTCGCCTTTAGATGCTCTTTTGACATTTCCTTTTGCTGTCTTGGAGGTTTTTGTTTTAACCTTCTTAAGTTGTTCGGCCCTCTCCTTCGCACCAAGCTTCGATAATTCTTCCAGTCTGGATATATATTCTACGTCGTCTGAATTCTTACCTTGTAGCCACTCGAGTAGCTTGATCTCTTCCCCATAAACTGTGTCATCTTTTTCGACCGGTGTTTCTAAAATTATAGGGATATTTTGAAGCTTGGGAAAATTGGCAATAATTCTAAATACCTCTAATCCTAGAAATCCGTAGCCTAACTTTTGGTGTAAGTCTCTGTTGGCTCCCAATGGAGCCTTGGAGTCGTTTAAGTGGATTGCGCTTAAGTATTCCCAGCCAATGGTATCTTCAAACAACTTGAAGAATTCATCAAACTTTTCTTGGTTTGAGATATCGTATCCTGCGGCAAATGTGTGACAAGTATCAATACATACACCGACCCTGCTTTTGTCCTCCACCATTTCGATGACTTCTTTGATGTCTTGCAAGTTTGAACCGATTAAATTCCCGTGGCCAGCCATATTTTCGATAACAATCTTCACAAACTCAGTGTCCTTAATTGCTCTATTTATATTGTCAGCGAGTCTCTTCAATGCTTCCTTGTGGTCTCCATCCAAGCTAGAACCAGGGTGGAAATTATATAATCCGATATTTAGCTTCTCACAACGCTTCAAGTCGTCTAAGAAAGAGCCGTATGCTTTCTCTTCTTTCTCTGCGTCTGGATTGGCTAAATTGATAAAGTAAGATCCATGAGGTAAGATATCTGTTCTTGGGTTATATCCGTATTCTTGACATAATTCTGCAAACTTTAAAACTTCGTCTTCCTTGATGTCTGGCGAAACCCATTTTCTTGGAGATTTCAAAAATAATGCAAAGCTGTTTGCCCCAATATTCATTGCATTGGTCAATGCTTTAGAAATACCTCCTGCCATAGCAACGTGAGCTCCGAATTTGAATTTACAAGTCGTATCTCTAACATATTTGAATTCTACCTTTTTAGGCATTGATTTGGTGGTTTTCTTGACAGTTTTTTTTACAGTAACAGTACTCATATTTCTTAAAATTGTTCTAGATATGTTAGTAATAGCCATAAAGACGGTTGTTGATATATGCCATTACTTACACTCAATGCGATGTTACGAGAACAAGAATAGAATGGTTGTGGAAATCAGGACAGTAATACTAATCGATGCGTGTATGTACATTGAAAAAATCTATACAGTATATTATATAAATGGTTCTAAAACTGTTCTTTTCCATCATAATATTCCCTTTTGCAGATGGAAATGTACTCTGTTTTGTTTTTAATTATATCTTGTCCCTTAGTTATTATCTGGAAACAATTCTTCATACAACCCCAAAGCATTGGAATGTTGAACATTGATAGACGTGTCAAACATTCTTTCCCTTCTCTTTTTAGCTTTGTTCGAAGGCTTGGACGGGTCAATAACGTGGGGATGGAATTCGTCTAAGTTGTTTTTGATTCGTGTATTAGGATCACAATACGCTAGTGATGCCAATAAGGTGTAGTATGCATCATTAGCCGCATTGTGAAGATAGCCATGGGGGATTCCCACATTCCTTAGTATTCCCCGTAAAGAGCCACCTGATTCATAAGATAGTCTATGAATCCTTGCAGTATCAACAATAGGGATGTCATGAGGGAGCTGGATCCCAATACTCCGTAGCCATTTCAAATCACCTTCAATATGATGACCTACTAATACGATTCCTTCTTCATTTTCAGAGATATATTTGTTGATCACAGACTCAACAAACTTCTTGCTTTCTGCTAGTTCTAATGTATATGATACGCCTCCCATGAAGTTGTTTTTATTATTAGGACAGTATCTACCATTATACATCTTCTCGTGCTCTCTGATAAGAATATGAAACTGCTGAACTGTTGGCAAAAGAGAATAAGACTGTCCATTAGGATCATAAACAGCTATACCTATCTCCGTGACTTTATTTATGTTCCTTTCCCATGCCTCTATATCAATGGCGATTAGTATTTTCTTTCTTAAATATATGCTTTCCATCCATTTCCGTAATTCATTCTTTTGACTTTCTCCTTTAAATTGAAATTTTCTGTCTTTAAAATAGTTCTCTAAATTCTGCTTATATAGATGCTTTAATTCGGCATCATTCGTATTCTTTGCAATCTCGCTAGGTGCTGAGGTCGAATAATTTTGTTTCTGATTTTGAATAGCTTTGGATACAACGGATCTCAGTGTGTTGTTAAAACTATATTTCAATCGACCTTTATGTGACAGTATCGTAGATCGACAAGCTTTTTGTATCATGGTCACTATGTTCTCGTCAACTTTTACTGCAACCAAAACTATTTTATAGATTGATAACGAATATTTCGCAGAGTGTTTTTTCTATTCAAGTCTATAATATTGAAGATACAATTTAAAAATACTTGCTGGGCCTGAGATATGGATCATTATTTACTAGAGGATAGGGTTTTACAGCTTAAGAATCACCCAGCAGCGGAAGAGATTGAATCGATTATAAGATCAATTCTTAAGTCTTCAGATCTGAACATTAACTTCAGTCTAGTTACAACTTTATTGAATTTTACCATCCCTGAAACTTACAATTTACTTCCAGATACCACAAAAAAGCTAATCGTACAAGTTTTTAAGTCAGTTACTGGCTTGGGAAATTTAATCAGTAAAATTTCCTTGCTTAAGAGTAATTCAAAAGATAATGATACGTTTATAATATTGGAAACATTGATGCTGATTCTTACCGAATGTTTCGATGCAGGCTTGGTATCTATCATGGTACAGACAAATCCAAGTCCTTCAGAAATTAAAGAAATAGATAAACTATTATTCAAAGGCAAATGTTTTGCCATAGTGAATGAAATAGTTTTAACTTGTGATATTCAGTCTCATAGTCAAATTTTCTTATCTTCAGATAACTATGTAGGATATTTGAATATTGAAATATTGACATTGTTCAAAGATGATCTTGATGTGAAGATTATCAATATGTTTATTACCTCGTTAGGCTCCTTTAATTCAAGTAGTTGGTCACAATATTTTGACTTGATGTTTAATGAAAGTAATTGGTCGCATGCTATAAAGGCCTTCAAGTACATGAAAAGATTTGAAAAGAAGAACTTCTTGTTACGATTAATAGGGAGTTTTTTAACTAAAAAGTACCTTTCGACTAAAATTTCAGATGAGAAATTAGCATCACTAGCATTGTTGTTACGCCCAATAATTGAATATAACTTGATAGATGAAATGTTCTTCGATAAGATAATTTCTACATCTAATTGTGAAACTAACTTGTTAGTTTCTATTTTGCTTTCAAATTTATCTGAAGGTGATTTCTGTCAATTGATTTTGAAGCTACTCAAAACTTGGGCTGACGAGAATTTAATGAAGGCCGAGGCTATTTCTTTACAAGAATACAGAACACAGTTGATTATTCTGCTAATTGCACGGGCGAATAATACTAGTTTCACTCAAGATATGCTCAAAAATCCTATTTTTTTAAGAGCCATTTCGTGTAGACTTAGCTCTTTCTCAAACAATGTCAAATCTTTAGGAGTCATTTTAGCTGATAAAATTTGTGAATTCGGGAAACGCGAGAGGATCTTTCAAATAGATAATATTGAAGGTTATGATTCCTTGATAAGTAATGAGACAAATAGATATAATATGAAGATTGAAAGCGTAACAATTGAGAATGCATGGAATTATTTGAATGAACCGGAGGTCATTGAAGAAACTATAAATGTTAGCAGCGATATGTCTAAACTAGCTGATGTATTGGAAAAGGTATCAGTATCCAAATTAGATTCAGATGATGAATCTGATTTTGAAAGTGACGAAGAAGGCGACCCAACAATATCTAGAAAGCCTCATATCGTTAAGCCATTATATATAAAGGATATTCTTGAATATCTAACGGTGGATAGTAACTTACCACAGGCGTATGAAAAAAGGCGAGCTGCTTTAATTAGTGGACCAACATTGATAAGACAAAAATCGAAATTCGGCAATGAAGTTTCCTTTTATGCAGAAGATTTAGTTACGCAATTAGTTGGACTTACAAATAATTACGAAGAGAATGACTTTGAGGACCTTAGGCTAAATTGTTTAATAGCGGTGGTTGTTGCTAATTCTTCTTGCACTTTGCATTTGTTTCGGTTACTTTTGACTGGTGACTACTCTCTAAAGCAACGTATGTGTATCTTATCTGCGACTTCTCTAGCTGCTAGAGAACTTAAAGGATTTAAGGATGAAGTCGTAGCAAAATCTTATAATGAAAGAAAGTTTTCATCAAAAATGTTACCAGGTCCCCTTCACCAGAAGTTCTTATCTTTGGGGTCAGAAGATGATAAATACGTGAACGAGAAAAGAATTAACCCAGCATATGAATCCTTACAGGGTGAAATAATGTATGAAGCTTCGGAAGAAGCCCAGAATAAACTAAGTGGAGGAAAAATTTTACGTTTATCAAACAAATTAATGAAAAAACCAAGGCAAGAAGTATTATCCCCGAAAGTTAACAACTTTTCAAAAATAATTGGATCTCAGTTTTATTTACCACTAGTTAGTATTTGGTATGAAGCTGGCGGACAAATAGATATTGGGCACTATTCGCCCATCCTCACAGCACATTATATAAAAACATTGGCCCTATTATTGCATGCAGCATATCCAACTGCTACTAATTTGAACGATATGATAAAAGAATTTTTTCTGATAGTTACACCACTTATCCAAAAAATTAGCTTAGATGAATTGCAAATAATTGAAAGTATTGTGACTGGTATTCTATTAATTTGCGATATTCTAGATGACCAATACTTGATGATGCACTATAATAATGAAATAGACGTTTTTTATAGATGGTTATCATTAGTATGGGAAGATATCATAGATGATAAAATAAAGAGTTTATGCGCAGGCTTACTACTTCGGATAAATGAATTAAATGAAAAATTCCAAAGACTTTTGTTAAATCAAATGAATAGCATTTATTAAATCTATAATTAATAATACATGATAATTTTACAACGAGACTTCTTCGCCATCGCTATCGTAAACTTCGTCACTCTTGTACTCTTGTACATATAGTCTTGATATCAATGCTTCTGCAGTATCAATAAATTCTCCTTCACTACAATTCGGCCTTAATTTCTTCTTCGCCAATATTGGATGGGGCTTATCCAATGTACTCAAAGCTCTACTTTGAGGATCACATAATCTTAGAGCAAGAACCAACGTGTAATATGCATCGTTCCCTGCATTATGAAGAAATGCATGCGGGATATCAGCAGATCGCAAAGCATTCTTCAAACTGGCACCATTCATACCATGGCTCGCAGCATATATTTTCTGCGTATCTAAGGAACTGGTATCCTTGGGAAAATGGATACCTAGTTTTCGCATCCACTCAATATCACCCCGGACATCATGGCCAACCAAATAACATTGCTTTTTATGTAAAAGATCGATAAAATAATACTGAATAAGACTCTGTACGAACTTGACTGCTTCTACTTGAGATAGTATATAAGTAGTCTTTCCATTATAGTTATGTGAATGCTCGGGTACAAACCTTCCATTTTTTCGCTTCATATTTTCTTTTATAATGATATGAATCAGCATTATATTGGGCATCAATGCATTGGCTTGTTTCCTAGGATCAAAAATTGCAATACCGAGTTCTGTTACTATTTTTGTGTTTACCTCCCATGCTTCGACATCAATACAAAACAAAATACTTCTTCTTCCATAAACAGCCTTCATTCCTTCTTTTAAAATGGCAAGGCTTGAAGGGTTATATAGCCTACTTTGTTTCGAAATTAACAGGATGTATTTATTTATTATTCTATCATAATATAGTTGTCCATTCAGTTCTGAACTTTCTAACTTTCTGAAGTATGGTGAGCGGTCGATCTTTATTGGTATGACAGAGCCATTTTCTGACACTTTAACCGAGGCAACCATGAATCAACTTAATTAGTGTTTAGATACAGAGGGAAAGAAATCAGACCAAAAAAAAATTATCATCGAACGCATTGTTAATGTTTAAAAGTTCACAAAATCAATTTCATCTTATCTTAATATGCATTGATCGATCTTCTATATATGAACCTAACTCTATAACATCCTACAAAATACTGATACAAGCACTTATTCCTATTAAGCTAGCAATCAAAAATGTCTTCTTACTTGAACCATCATAGCTAACTATGTTATCACTAATTCTATTCGCATTCGATGTTTTGTTCCCTTTAACAGAATGAGTAGAATGAGATGCCGAACTTGATTCAGATGAGCCTGAAGTTACTGTCTTTGTTTCTTCACCCCAAACCGATTGCGATCCTGTGAAACCCCATTGGTTGTAAGTAACTTTGCCAGTGTTAGTGGCAGTAGTGGCAGTATTTGTCTCTGGTTTTTGGGGTGTTTCTTGCGTGGCATCGGTCGTTCCAGCTGTGTTGGTGTCTTTGTTTGTATTTGTATTGGGGTTTTTATCGGTTTTTGTAGCAGTATCAGTATTGGTATCTTGATCAGTTGTGGTTTTCTCGGTGTCCGTGGTCTTATCCTTTGGAGACGAATCACCATTATTGTCAGATCCTGACTCATCACTATCTAATCCACCAAGATTCTCGGCCAATACGGTACCAAATTGGATTAATGAAAATGATGCAAGAGCGAATGGAGCACTATGGAATTGTTGAAGAGACATATTGAATTGATACTTTATAATTTCCAAATTTGTCTCGGTGACAAAATCTGTTCTACTCTTTATATACCATCTTAATGTGGGATTAACACAGAAATATTGCCCTACAACTTGGATCTGTCTAAGGGTCACTATTATTTGAATAGTAAACAAAAGTAGCCAGCCATTGCAAATTTCAACCATTATGCATGCGAGAAAACTCTCTCGTTCCATTACTTTTCCTAATTAGGTAATTTATAAATATTCTCTTTGCCAGTATATACGATATAATATCTATGGAACAATACGTAGAAGGCCCGCTTAAATTGCCGAAATTTACTCATAATAGTTGATAAAGTCATGATATCCAATTAGCAAAATCTTGACATCTAACTGAAGCAGAATATGGATTCTGTTTAAACAAGTCATTTATAGATTCGAGTTCTTCTACCAAACACTGAATATATTTTTTATTATTATTAAAATTATCGAAATGAAGCATAAACGATTGGCGTCTTTCTGAATTGCATTTCAGTTCTAGTATACTGTATGATTCTCCTGGTTCAATTTCGAATCCTCTAATGATGCCAAAGACTAATGATATTAAATGGCTTATGATAATCTCTATTTCATCAACAGATGCCGATTCCACTATCCTTAAAGATCTGATAATCGCAAGCTCCGTTTTCCTTCTAGCAAAGCTTTGATCTTTAGAAGAAGATAGGGGTGGTAATAAAGGAATATCCACAAAATACGTATCGCGATCTATCTGATCTAATGGTGAACGAGAGACGTCTGATTCATGAGAAAAAAGCATATGAGGGCTACCAGTCTCATTAACTTTAGTCTTCAAACACTTGGAACCATTAGATTCCTCCATCCACAGAGCCTGATAAGTTATAATATTATAATCCCTAACCTTTTCTAAATTGGTTACATCCGAAAAATTCAATTTTAGTTTCACCATTATGTTGCGCTCCGTCAGAGGAAAAACGTTCTTAATAATAATTTTCAACCTTTTTAAACTACTCGGGATAAATACCATTTCTCCATTTATTTCCATTTCTGAAAATGAAACTAAAGCTTCTATATCACCGATTTTCTCGAAGTCGATTGACACATATGGCATATATCCTGATTGAAGCTTATGCTCCATTATGAAGTCAAACGAATCAGCAAATTCTGAAAAAGTGTTGAACCTTAGTAATTTTGATCCTAATACAACGGTTAATGAGTCTTTACTTTGTGATGGTGTTGAAATCAAATTATATACCTCTTGAGCTTCCATTGAGTATGAGTTGCCAATTCTGATTATATCTACGGTTAAATTTTCCTTGTCTTGCAAATAATTTATTTTATCCTTGACTTTGGATGCAAGAAAGTTTTGAGGCTCTAATAATTCATAATTATTGGCGTTCAATATCATCAACCTATTATTGTTTTTGGGTCCTGATGGAATATACGGTAATAATCTCTTGTATTTTTCAAAGCTTATTAGCATTTCTTCAAATCCATTGTCGAATATTGGGAATTTCTTATCGTCTTCATTAGCAAAGACCCTAATGTCGTTTATAATATTGTCCCATCCATCCCAGGAAGGACTAACACATCCTATGAACGTCCCATTGTTAGATGGTTTACCGCAACCATCAACACCAACAAAAATTAATCCAAACTTATCAATTGGCCTCAAATTTGACTTAAGCTTGTGGAGAAGCGAAATAATATTCATTTTGTATTCATAATTGCTAAGGCCAGTGCAATTTATCAACGATATAGATATGTTAATATTCAATGGGATGTTTTCTGCCGGTGGCATAACCCTCGTTAGCAACGATGCGGGTACATCTAAATTTTTTTCCCACAAGTTGCAAAATTTGAGACCATCTTTTGATCTATTAGACTCCTCTAGCAATTCCCATCCATTTGTAGTCGTATGGAGTAGAGGTATCTGCCTTACTTTAATTTTCTTCACTGCTTGAATTAAATAATACTCCCATTTAGATATAATCAATGAGCAGGTATGTCTCATGTATAGCTCAGGAAGAGCCTCATTGCTCAAATTTAGAATAAGTCCACTTTCAATCCGATTTATGCTGCTTATGTCTTGATTAATTAATACTTCTCCCATTAGACGGGTGCCATTGTTATCGATCAAAACGATTGCGTGACTAAAGAAATAAACTGATATATTGTCCCAGTCAATGCCATTGCAACTTATGTCTAAAAAATCGAACATCCATAAATCTCCTAATGCGTCAAGTGGTAGCAATGAATCGTTCCAGTTGCTGACTTTCAATGCTAGTTTAATTTTTATATCTTGAACAATCCTAGATTTAATGGCTTTATCCTCAGATGAATCACAGCAACAATCCGAAATTTGTGGCGGCTTCACACTGACTAAACAATCCAAATCATATGTCCCATTACTAACACGGTTTGTCGGATCCGAAGAAACTGTTACTCTAGGTTTGAGGATTTCTTTGTACAATTTTTCGTTATAGCAATTCCCTGTAGGCGTTGATATTGGTGATAATAGTTGTGATTCATACGTACTTACTGAAGACTTAACTAATGAATCGTAATCCTTCGAATGTAATACCATACCAAACGGACTATACGCCTTATCGAAATAGTTTGATGACAGAGATCCAGCTAGTTTTTGGTGTTTGAGCCCAGCCTGAATGGATGCGTCAACACATTGGGTTTTTTTCTCACATTGGGTGCAAAAGGGTGGTGACTCCAAATTGTTTTTATCCATCATTTCGAGATAGCAATACCTGTGACAAGCATGAGAACAGGTTAATTGCAAGTCTGATTCCCCTGCAAGCTTCACCGCTAACGATTCTTCACAGAAGGCGCATCTACCGTCATTGAAGCTATTCTTTCTTTCCCTGCTTGAATTCGCATAATCGTTCCCGCAATATACATCAAGTTGAGGTATCTTGGGAAATGTAAGTGGAGGTGGAATTGCTGTATTCCGCGATAACTTCTTAGGGTCCCCTATTGTTTCACTGCTGCTCCTTCGCCGAGAAGGCGATATTGGCTTCATTATGTTATTGATAATAGACAATTTTGACTTTCTTTTCTCGATCATTTTAAGTTACATACTTCATACATTTAGATTAACTCCTTTTTATCAAATAGCTCCACATTATACTCTTATATTTCCAATCGTCTGAAATGTGTTTTGTATTGACAATCTATATAATAACCAGCCATATAAATTCCAGTGTTTTAAACTTTCAATTTTTTAGCATGATACGGATAGAAGGTCCATCGTTACATGGATACCCGCAACCCAGATTACTTTATAGCAATATTTGAGATATATGCAATACTGAAACGCAAGGGTTGCTCAGTTATCTAATTCACGTACGTTTTAAGATATTCTCGACCGAAGTGAGGCGCCCATACGTATGTCTATAAAGATGAAGCATAGTCTGGATGATCAAGAATACATGCCAATAGCCGCATATGGTTAATTAC
The DNA here is from genome assembly GCA_024586305.1 of Debaryomyces sp. S3305. Lineage (NCBI taxonomy): Eukaryota > Fungi > Ascomycota > Pichiomycetes > Serinales > Debaryomycetaceae > Debaryomyces > Debaryomyces sp. S3305. The sequence continues at coordinate 181,977 of JAMYHY010000016.1, forward strand.
CTACATAGAAACATGTACAAATAATGTGCCAAAGGTATTAGTAATGGGGAAAATAGTCATGTTTAAAAATTGTGGTACTATTGTTATGTATGAAGTTTAATTCAGTGCTGCGATCCCCTTTCGCCTCGAGATCTTAAACCCTTTGTCTGCGAAAGCTAATGTAAATACGAAAGATGATAATAATATTCTCAGCGTTATTATTAGAAGGGTCTATGCGCACATCGCACTAATACTATTAGCATTAGGGCCCACATGTCGAAATTAGTGATAACGATCCGTAAAACTCTACTTTAAATTTGCATGAATGAAATCACAAACGATATACTAATATTATTTAGTTTTATTCGAAGGTCAACAATAGAATGCTATAAAATTTAGAAGAAATGAAGCACTGTCTTCACTAGTCAAGTTTTCTTTACCCGCATGACTCATTTCCTCTTATTACAATTGGGGCAAAGAAATAGTGTTCAAGTAGGCTTTATTGAGCATATATATGTCAGGTTATTCTCTAATATCTGCTGGCCAAGGTTTAGAATATTCCTGGCTTGAGGATCATAAAGCTGCGAAAAATACATCTAAAGCACCTTCAATGCTATGACTTCGATTTCTATTTTCATGTTGGTATCAGCCAATTTTGCCGAAATCATTGTAGCGGCTGGCTTTATGTTTCCAAAATATTTTCTTAGTGTTGGCCAGCATTTTTCAAACTCACTGGCATCTGGTAATATGTATGTGACTTTTACCACATCTTGCAAACAAGACCCAGCTTCAACTAAAGCACATTCAATATTTCTTATAGTTTGGTCTGCTTGCTCTATCATATTATTAGATATTTTCATAGTGGTATAATCATATCCAGTTGTTCCCGAGACGTAAACCATACCACCAACTACGACTGCTCTTGAATAACCAATCTCTTTCTCGAATTTCGAGCCTGAACTGATTAATCTCCTTTCCATCTTTGAGAACTAAATAACTAGCTGTCGAATCTAGTTGGAATTCAGGTTATTTATCAGCACAAATAGGCTGGCCAGAGTTGTAGATTTGGAAGCCCGAAATCTACATGACTCACAGAATTGTTAGTCATCGATTCACTTAACGATTTTTTCTCTTCTGCGTCAACTGTTCTACAATTCAACTAATATAATACAATACTGATAAAAAAAATCATATATTATCACGGTCTCATTGTGTCCGAACAATAAGATACGCTATATCTAAAAAGAAAAGAATTTGAAAACTTTGAAAGCGCCCAGCTCATTATAACGATAACTGCGTCGACACTCTTCTTATAGATTTGGAAACAATACCTAACCATTTGACAAGATTATCTACTTCGCCATCTTCAATGGCTTCTTTTAAACCTGGGAACGTTTGGCCAGCATAGCCAGTATATCTACCACTGGCAAATACAATATGTTTGAACCAAGATCTTTTATCCAAACCTTTATGATACAAAAAGTTTCTTTCGAAATATTGAAGGAGCTTATTATGCTTTTTAATTTGGAAATGTAACTTAATACGCTGCCACCAATGTAATGAATCTCTTCTATCATATTTGATTTGAAGTTTATCGGTTTCTGCGTCAAAAATACTTGCTTTATTCTCCAAATTCAATAAATCTTCGTAAGTTTTCCGAACAAGCTCTTGCAACGTAGCATTCCTGTGGTGATTCGAATCGTACATGGTATGTATCTTATTGTGTCTGCATTGAGTTGGTGTTAAAAGTTCCGGGAATGGGTATAATAATTTGAATGAATAGTAGCTAGAAGAGTCATCATAAACTGATCTTTCATTTTGAAGGTCATGTTTAAGATAGTCATCCCAAGTGTGCTTGTTGACAATGTGTTTGTGGAACCATTTTTCCGGGATAAGATCGGCTGTTTCATTATAGTACTTCAACAAATCTTTTGAATAGTCCTCTAACTTGAAGTCGATTAAATGCCTCTCGTTCAACTCCAATGCGACTAAACCTAAGTACTTAGCCAATAGATTATGAAAAACAAATCCTTTATCGCCAAATTTTTCCATCCAGTGGTACGAATCGTAATTTGAATGGTACTGGTAAATTGGGTCACCTTTACTTTGAGTGAAAGACATGTCAACAGATGGAATTCCTAAATGTTCCAAGAAGACGGTATAATCAGAACCTGATCCAAGATTACGAATCTTATCCCCTGATTTTTGTACAAAATGGTCGTATAATGATTTGGATTCTTTACCTGGATAACTCAAAGTTTTCGCAACTTTCCTCAAAATATGATTTAAAACTGGGGATGCTCCCATCTTTAAATTGCGTCCAACAACTGCGACATCAACATTCAAATAAGCTACAACCTTACGCTTTAATTCCTTTGCAGCATATTCACCAAATTCAGTGGAGCCTAATAAGCCGTACTCTTCCCCATCGTAGCTCTGTAAGATAATAGTTCTCTTAAATTTGTATCCAGATTTCTTTAATTCGCCTAAGCCTCTAGCGATCTCCAAAAGTGCTGCAGATCCTGAATTAGGATCACCTGCACCACCTTTTACCCACGCATCACGATGGTTCCCAATAATTATTACCTCATCCTTATTCTCACCCTCAATTTCTCCATAAACATTATGCAATTGGGTAATGTTGTAGATCTGATTATTGTACAAGTTCAATTTCACTTCTGGGTTAGGGCCAGTAGAATAATCAAACCCTTCGAGTTCTCCTCTCCATTTTTCATCCGTAATATTACTGCCATATCCATTTAATTTTTCCAATATTGGTCTAACTTCACGATAAGAAATTGGCAAGGCAGGAATCTTACCAATACTGTTGTGTGGATCCTTACGTTCAACACCCGGTTTGGATGCATAACCAGGAGTAGTTGGGTCCCCAGGGGCTGCACCGACACCTCCCAAGAATTGAACGCTACCTCTTTCAACAGCACTTTCGTGTCTGGCAGGGCCATGTGGGTATTGCTTGTAACCGTTAGCAGGAGTAATACCGTAATCGTTTCCAGGATCGCTGTATAACAAAACACCAATGGCTCCATTCTCCTGGGCAAATTTAACTTTCAAGCCACGCATAATATGGCCGTATCTTGCAATAACAATCTTCCCCTTTACACTGACGCCTAACGAATCAAGCGTAGCAAAGTCTTCCCTAGTCCCATAGTTAACGTAAACATATTGTGCTGTAACATTGCCATTCGCCGAGTATGATAAGAAGGTAGGAACCAAGTCCTTCCCTTTAGAAGTTTTATCTTCGTCAAGTTCATCCTCCCTTAATGGTGCCTCATATAATGTGTGTCTGCCTTTAGCATCCAAAAGCTTCAATTCATGTTGAAATGGATAACTGACGTAGACATCGTAGGAATCAATGCATGTTTTGAATCCGTATTCCTCGAACTTATTCTTGGTCCACTCAACAAACCCATAATTAGTACCAGGTAAATGTGCCTCAGACGTGTACTTCTGGGACCAATTTCCAGCCAAATTCGTCTCCAATGCCTTTAAATATATCTTAGAATGATCTCCCTTTTCATTGACTTCCGGAGCAAGCGAAATGATCCTATTAGTAAAGATGAAGCCTGAAAACGCAACAATCGCAAGAAGGGAAAGGTTCCGGATGTTCCATCTACTCTTGGTGTCCTTAATTCTGGTTCTAATTTCAACAGGTTCACTGTAAGGTTCAAATAATTGTTTTTCACTCATATTGACCCTTGATACTGTAAATCTATAATGAAATCAATAAAGGAGTAGGTTTTAAGCACCAAGCAAAGATGAATAATTGCAATCCTATCAGCCGAGTCACATGAAGCTCTTTTAAGACATATACAATATCCTGAAATATCAAATAATAAATTTCAGAAATCCTCTTGGTGGCCAAGCTGGCTAAGGCGCGAGACTGTAATGAGTACCTCAAAGTAATCTTGAGATCGGGTGTTCGACTCACCCCCAGGAGATTTCCTTTTTTTCGCTCAGTGCTCTCTGCTTCGTTTTATGAAAAATGAGATGGGACTTGATTTTTTTTTTAATTATGTCCTAAAAAAATTAGAGCCAAATAATTAATCACCAATTAGCATAGCAAACTCATAAAATGCCATCCAGAAACTCCATTAATAAGCCTAAAGATAAGATTCTCCGTAATATTCATGCATCTTCTATCGGAAAGAAGAGATCTGCCCGTGCTAGAAATGGTATTGTTACTAAGTCATCTACTTCCCGTTATGAGACGGATTCTAATGCAGCTCCTAAAGCGACTGAATCTAAGGCTATTGCATTATATAATGGAGCTACAACTCCAACAGGAGTGATTATCAATAATACTTTATCCAATAAAAGAGCAAAGAAGATTGCTAGAAATAAGAAGTATATAGCTAAGAGGAACGAAAAATTGAATATTGATCTTTTAGCAGACCAAGAACAAATGGAAGTAGACGAAGAAACTGAAAAAGAAGAACAAATCAAGGCCAAGAACCAAACCAAGTTGGACAAAATCAAGGAAGTCTTGTGGGCTGCTGTTGAAGATAGAGTTGGTGAGGGATTGAAAGTCACCTCTGGTACGGATGGAAACGGTACCACGTTAGGAGTGCAAGCATTCTAAGAAATGTTAGAAATGTTATTGAGAATTTATAAGACGTGAGAGAGCTAAGTTAAGCGCTTATTGTACATTAGTAGTTTAATATACCTTGCTATGATTTATTTTGTTTAGAGTTACGTAACGTATTTAATAGCTGAGTCAACGAGCTCTGTATCATATGTTTAGACAAGGGTCTCATTCATCTAGTAAACCCCGAGCTTTCAAATTCTTAGTTACAGCATTTCTTAAAAGCTGGATCATTTCTTTTGGATCTTGGGCTTTGAACACAGCAGTACCGGCAACAATCACGTTTGCACCAGCCTCAGCAGCTGCTGGGATTGTATCGTGACCTAAACCACCATCGACTTGAATGTTCAAGTTTGGGAATTTTTGTCTCAAAGATTCTACTTTAGGCATCATTTCTGGCATGAACTTTTGACCACCAAACCCTGGTTCCACAGTCATGACTAATGCCATATCTAAGTCTTCGGCCAATGGATACAAGACATCAACAGGGGTGCCTGGCTTAACAGCACACGCAGCCTTCATACCATGCGATTTGATCAATTTGACCAATGCAACCGGATCCTTGGTGGATTCGTAGTGAAAGGTGTATTGGTCACCACCAGCTTTTGCTATTTCCGGAACCCATTTTTCCGGTTCAGAAACCATCATATGGCAATCAAAAAAACTAGCTTTGGTTTCTGATCTTGGAATTTCCTTTCTTAAACTGTCAATGATTGGTGGTCCCATCGAAATGTTTGGAACAAAATGTCCATCCATAACGTCAATGTGTAACCAATCCGCTCCAGAGTCATACATACGATGACAGTTGCATCCTAAATTAGCGAAATCAGATGCTAATATCGATGGGGCAATAATAGATTTAACCATTGTTGTGATATGTTAGAGTACCTTTTATTTGGAATTTACAGGTAAAATACAAACGAAATGTTGATAAAGAGAATGAGATTAGCAAATGAAAAATCAATCATAGTGCACACCTCACATGTTTTTTTGTTGCAGCTTATTCGAACGATTCTATTATAAATACTACTATATGGACATCCTCGAGCGCAGAGTTCGATAGTAAAGCCAATTGATATTGTATATCCGAATCGTGGACTTTCATAAAATGTATCTAATGTCTCAGACCATATGTAATCAGTGGCTTAATACCCTTTAATTATTCTTGTTGGACAGGCCGATTTATTGGAGAGTAGTATATGTTACAGTTAGTGCTTGTATAGACATATTGAAGGTCGAATTGAAGTGTATTCTAGCAATTAAAAGCTAGTATCCAATTAGGCAACCTTGTAATAAGTAGATAGTGTCGTGCCTCGATCATCGTGATTTCGGATACTGGAGAGAGAAGCGATTGAAACCTCATGATGAATAAGACCAAAAAAGGGTGTAACAGGAATAATATGACGGAAGAAACGACTATTGAAGGGGCATCATATTCGGAACAGCTTTTAGAGTGTGCAAGAAGAAACAACACGGAATTATTATTAACGATTAAAGTTGAATTGAATAATGACCAAGAGAAATTATCAAATTTGATTAATTCGACTCGTGAATTAATCACCAATAATACTTCGTTGCATTTAGCGTGCCAGTTAGGTAATTGGGAATTCATAGACATAGTTTTAGATATAGAGGGAGTTGAAATAGACCCAAAGAATAGAGAAGGCGACACGCCGTTACATTTGGCAGTTAAGTACACGATTAACGAACCAGAGCACGGTTATTTCATTATTGATAATCTTTTGGATGCTGGGTCGGATCCAAGAATTATCGACAAACACAACTTAAAACCTATTGATTATGTTAACAAAGATAATGAAAAACTCAGAGAATTGTTGGAAAGTGCTGAATATGCGCTTTCAATGGAATTTACCGAAGAAGAGCAGCTAGAAGCATATGAAGCGGAGCAAAATGGCGAAGAGGGAGACGAAGGGTCGGCTTCTGATTCAGACTAAAAAAATTGTCATTCATGCTTGCATTCTTCTATATATCTATAATATAAAGTATACGTTATGTCTTTAACCGCTGTAACTCGAAATCATCCGCATCAGTCGAAACCCAATCACATAGGATTTCCCTTCCCTTCTTCTTTAACGCCTGTCTCCAAGTGTTTGCTTTCTTTAAGTCAACATATGTGGCGACGTCCTGATCTAGAAGAATAGAAGATTTCTTATATAGTTGTCTGTTACAAATTATGCTCTCTCCATTTGTCTTCGGACGCTTATTTTTGATGAAACTGCCATTCTTAACCCCATTATTTAGAACTTGTGTATATTTTGAAGGTATAATATGCAATAAGGATAATTGTGACGGAACATCCGGGGAATGTTTCTTGGGCTTATGAAATTGATAATCATCCTTATTATATCCTATTACTTTGAGAGGATGAATATCATTTTCTCCTTCAAGCTTTCGAATAAACCTATGGCTGAAACATCGATTTATGTCGTCTTTTTCAAGCTTGTCGTTTGGCAAGACCAAATAGTCAAGGTATATTCCATCTGGGAATAAAAAACTTGTGATAGTATTTGTTATCCCTATGAGTTGCTTCATGCAAAGCTTATCGGAGCATGATTTGCTTAATGTTATTACACTGTCAGATCTACCTGGCTTTGTCCTTACGATCCCCTTTTTATCAAAATTCATTCGTCCTCGTATCACTGCCACATCAGAATCGAGCTTCTGTCTTTTACGAGAATTCTTTGTATCTTCTTTCCAAGGTTCTTTATCGTCTAGAGTATCTGTCAAATAACTAATCGACGCATCTCCACAGGGTGGTTCTGTTACAAGCAATGCTAGCTTAATACCGCTTTTAAGTTTGAATTGAGAGTACTCGTTGCTCTCAACTAATTTACTGATATGTGCTACATCCTTGTCTACCAATTTAGAGCATTCATCTAATAAGAACCAATTAAAAAGCCGTATCGCTAAAATTTCAGCATGTAGATCATGGACCATGGCACCTTCAGAAAATTCCCTAAATCTGTTAGGTAATGCCTTCACACCCGTGGCTATAGTTATTGGGTATATTTCGGGTTCTTTTGTATCATTTTTGTCGTATATTAAGGCAACCAAACCTGCCAAGACTGTCCACTCTTGTACACCGTTCGACCTAACTGTAGGCTTCCCCGACTTTATATTTAAGCCATTGAAGCTGTTCACAACTACCTCCGATATTCTATCAGCAAGGAGAGAATACTCCATCTTAGAATTGTCCTCATTTTGCATCTTGTGGCCATATGGCGAGTCGATGTGAAGAAGGTTCATTTTTCACCTGTAGAGTAGTCGCACATCCATAAGGTTCCTCATAGAACCACACTTTATTGAATTCTACAATAACAAGAATTGCCAATCATATATACCTAAATATGCTACGTATTAACCTATCTATCTGAAACCTAAATACCAAAAGACAGACAGAAGTTCTAACGTTTCTTTCTTAATAATGCACCGAGAATACCGACTCCTACAGCAAGAGCACCTCCGGCAATACCTATACCTATCAAACCTTCCTGTGTCACTTTTTCATGTATAGAGTCCTTCAAGTCCTGGGCTTGTTTGTTTTCTGGTTCGTTCTTCAAGAGTGTGTCTGCATATCTCGTAGCATTTCCATAATCACCGATTTTGTACGAACCCAAGGCTAAATAATATAAACATTCTCGTCTCATTGATGGGGCATCACGATATAGGTTAGATAATATGTGTATGCCCTGTTGTTGCATTTTATAATTTGACGACTTAATCAAACCCCATGCATAATTGAATTGTGACTGTGGAGCAGGATCTTGTCCTTCTGACTCCACCTGATCTTTTAAGATCCGTAATTGCTCCGATGAAAGCGGTTCTTGAAGTTCTTCTAACGCTGGATATGTTGACTTACCAAACATGATATTAACTAAAATATGTATCTATTGTTAGGAAAGAAATTTGTGAATATTTATGTCCGCCACTAACTTACTCTACATTTGCAATGAGAATAATTCATCTACGCACTAAAAGTCAGTCTAGCTCTTCTTCTGAATAATTCTAATATATACTATTAACACTAATAAGCCTCTTAGTTTGACAATGGAACACTCTCAGGTTGTTTTAAATGCAGTGGTTAATCAAAACAACCCAGATAACAATATCCGAAAGAATGCTGAAATAGAATTCAATCATATGAGTAGTCAGGACCCATCGTCAGTGATTTATATCTTGAACCAACTGTCGTTAAATGAAGAATTACCGATAGATCTTAGACAGTCATGTTTATTACATTTACGGAGAATGGTTCCTAAGTATTGGTCGTTGGCATTCCAATCGTTTGTTGGACCACCAATCAATCAAGAATTGAAGCATATGGTAAGGCAAAGTTCTATTCAATTGGCAACTTCAACTAATAATTCTAAATTGAGGTCGGGAAGTTCCTATGTTATTGTTCAAATAGCAGCCTCTGATTATCCTGATGAGTGGCCAGATTTGTTGAATCAATTATTTATGCTGACGACAAACTTTGACAATAGAAACTCAATGATAGGTGGGTTGACTGTTTTGAATGACTTGTTTGATGACTTGATTTCTGAAGATCAGTTCTGGGATGGAGGTGTAGGCGGTGAATTGACCAATCATATTATCAAGTTGCTAAATAACGAGTCAATTGAATCTGATATCAAGACCACCTGTATCAAATTGTATCAGAGTATTCTAAATGTGCTACAAAGTCCTGAATCATTCACAAGTGAGCAGAGGAAAATCTCAGTTTACCAGCATGTAACCTCATCAGTCGATTTATTTGTGTCCCTCTTGGATAGATCTATTGCAAGTTCGATCTCTACTGCTGGGGACCCAGTAATGTTAAGTGCAATTTATTTCAGGACATACATTTACAAGACTTTGAATAGCTTTTTGGGTAGCTTCAACAGGAGAATTGATTTGAAAGTTAAACAGACTATAATGGGACTCATCTTAAAGGATTTTAAACAGGTATCGAAGTATTATAAAAGTGTTGTGGTAACAGAAGATAACGATTCAGCGATTGTAACCACTCCTGATTTATCACTGCCTATCGAAGTTCTTTCAAACTTAATTATAGAGCTCATGCTGACGTTATCTGTATTGCAAAATGACATTTGTATTTCCGACGACATGAATGCTTTACATGTATTTATTCAAGACTTAATTGAATGTTCATTGTTGCCACGAGAGACTATTCAGCAGTATGAATCTGACTTTAATGTATATGTAACTGATATAACTGGCTTATCTTCAACCACATCAGTGCGTGATACGATCAATGAATTATTTTCTGAATTGAATGACCAGGATGCAAGCCTGGTGTTTAATTTAATCATCAAGTATATGTCTTCTGCAGAAAATTCCAAGTGGGAGGTGAAGGAATGCTATTTGTATTTATTTGAAAGTTTATTGATGAATGAAGACTCCACACGTATTGGAAAAGACGCATCTTTAACAGATTTATTAAACATTGCAACAAAATTCATATCGTATGAGAATTCTATTGAAAATCATCAATTAGTTACTTCTAGATGCTTTTTACTCTTACCAAAATTTTTTTCAAAATTTGAAGATGAATTATCACTCGAGAGTTTTGGTATTAAGGCCTTTGTGGACATGATCAAATTTACTACTAACTATAATGGTGAAGATGACTTATTTTCTTTGATCAAGGTTAGTGTATTAGTCAGCTGTACATTCTATAAACAATTATTGAATTTTGAAAAATCACTTGAATCTTCCACTAGGCAAGAAGTCCAATTAGCTATTTTCCAAATAACTTTGTCATTAATTGAAGAAAGTGAAGAAGATAGCTTGCCAGCATTATTGGAAGCAATTACCGTTGGAATAGACCTAGATAATGTATATGCATCAAAAGCAGTTGTTTCGGATGGAACGAGTGTTATAGGATTAATTTTTAAAATTTCCTTCCAAGACTCCGCCAACCTCCAGTTAACTGTTGATTCTTCAGAATGTTTAAGAGCTTTATTAGGTGATATATCAATTACTGATTACTTGATAAGCTGCGAAAAGTCATTGCCATTTATCCTAAGTATAATTCAAAATTCACTCGCCTCAGGAAAAGCTGAATATTCGCCTGATTTAGATTTGGCATTAGAATTGCTTAGTGTTATCATTGATTCATCGCCTGATAACACTGAATTTCCTCATGAAGTTTTTAATTACACATTTCCGGTTTTGAACAAGTTGATTCTTCTCTCAAGTGATGACCAAATTTTGCAGAGTGCCGGCCAGGTGTTTAACAACATATTACAAAAAGCATCAAAATCATTTATAGACTATACTGATACTGAGACTAAGAAATCCGGAATGGATTTATTATTAACAATTGTCTCCAAATTCCTCTCGCCTGACTTATCGGATAGTGCAGCAATGGATTGTGGTACTATTGTGTTATCATTGATTAACAAATTCCAATCATATTTGAGCAATGATTTCTTGATGCAAATACTCGACGCAACCGTCCGAAGAGTTGTATCGGCAAAAGAAGTCATTACTATTGAAAACTTAATAATGGTATTTTGTAACTTGGTTTTAACTTCTTCCGCGGACATGATTAATTTCTTGAGCAATAATATCACACTTCAAGATCCTAAAACAGGAGAAGAAAAATCTGGCCTTGCGCTTGTTTTACCTATATGGTTCCTGTCCTTCGAAATAACTAGAGGATATGAAAAGATTAAACAAAATACTTTAGCTTTAGGTAAAATCTTTACATTAAATTCGGAAAGTGTTCAATCCTTGATTGTTGATGGTGACATTATCCCATATCAGGGAGACTTGATTCGTACAAGGTCCATGACAAAGGCGATGCCAGATCAGTATACTCAGATTTCAGCTCCACAGAAGATTTTGAAACTTTTAATCAATGAATTGAATTTCCAGTGTCAACAACCAAACGCTAATGATTATTTGCCTGAAGCAGACGACGATGGAGACAATGATGGAGGCGATGATGGATGGGAAGACATGGATGATATTGGAGTACCAAATTATGAGAAGTTGAAATCCTATGTTGATTCAGATCATGATGAAGAGTATGATGACCAAAAAGGTAATGATGATTTGAAGATTATTTTGGTCCAATTTTTCAAAGAATGCACTGCAAAAAACTTAGGCAACTTCCAAAAATACTACGAACTATTGGATGATGATGAAAAGAAAATTTTAACTGAGAATATTGCTTTTTAGATTAAATTAATCATATCTATTTCTATATTCCTTAGTTACTAATGAACATATTAATCATATATTGGAAAACATTAAAGATAATTTCAGTGTATTTGTAGAGAACTCGGAAAAGAATTTTATTGGATCCGCTTTCTCTTTGCATTTCCTATGTTTCTCTTTAAAGTGTCTAAGGTAATTATTTAATGGCTTTTGAGTTGCAGTCGTCTTAGAACATTCCGTTTCTACAATATCATGACAAACTGGACAAATTACTCCGTTTTTTTCTGATATGTGTGCCCTTGTCTTTCTATTTGTATTACTCTTCTTCAAGTTGTAACTACCATATAATAATGGGTTGGGTGTAATATAATTATCTGTCTGAATTCCGTGAGTTAAAGAAAGATGTTGAGCATATGTCGAAGTTTTCAAATTTTTAAATACCAAACTTGGACAGTAAGGATACAAGCCACATCTTGTTTCATTAAACGGAGCATTAGTAATTGGATTCATTTGAACCCTTATGTATTCAGGTTCGTAAGGTTTATCGATGCTGAATTGTGCGTTACGTTGGTATTGCACATTAGGGTGCAAAATGCTAAGTGACTCAATATTAGCTCGAGTATAACGGGTCCTGTTCACCGAAAAAATACGTTCCTCTTCCGATTCCTTCCTTTTATTTAGTCGGCTCAAAATCAGAATCAAAGCTGTTTCAGAAATTGGGTTTGCAGCAAGATTGACAAGTTTACAAGCCACAACTTTCTGATCAATTTTGAGATCATCATAATCAAACTTCAATATTTGTGGGCATTTTTTTTCAGAATCCAAATCAAGTTTCAATCCATTGGAGTTAGTTGTCATGTCAGAAATAAAATCAAATGTTTTATTGCATACATCTTGCCCAATTTGATGATCCATATCGATTAAGTCATTGAATAGTCCAGAACTAAAGCTTTCCAACGTTTCTAAATTCTCAGGAGGCTTACATTGTGTTCTCCAATCTGGTGAATCGTAGCCATTTAATTCTTCAATTGTACCAATATTGCATTTTTCATAGAGGGAATCTTGTCTATCGCCGTATACATAATTGAAGAACTCAATATTATTATTGCGAATTTCAGAGCAATTATGTTTATTTAAACCTTCTTCATGCTCCATAATTTTAAACTTCTGAAATACATCATCTAAGCCATCATCGAAATCAATCGGTTCATGGAAATGATCCCAATCAACATCAGCCATTCCGAAGATCTCATCAAGGTTAATTAAAGGAGCATATGACATTTTATTTTATTTTCCTCCCAAAAACATCTAACCTCAACTTAGATATCGAATGAATGCAAAATCATCCCCTTTAAGTATATAAATTAACGTTATGCCAATCTTGACCTATTTTTGGATGTATTCCATAATCAAGATTTTGATATGATGGTTCATTTTTAGTATGCGAAACATTATTTGCACCCAAAATACTGCAAAAAATTTCAGAATATTTTTCTTACATATGTTGACGGTCAATAACCACCAAAACTTTATTGGTTTTATATTGTAACCTGAAGTTTGATTTACAGCTAATCTGAAGTAAACCATTGGTTAATTTTAATTAACTGTTAGTCATACGGAAAATACAAGAGCCACAACTCTGAACTTGAAACAAGCACTGATTCCTAGTTATACAATTACGGATGTTGAATGCAGCCGATTTTCAGCTTTCTTCTGTCTTTATCTAACTGGTTGCATTTTTACTTCATCCAAGACCTCTTGTATAAAATTGATATTTTTGGCAAGATTTTTTCAAATACCAAATAAAATCTTTTCCTTAATTTTTCTGTCCAATAATTTAAATCCTTTGACTCTAATAGACCCAGCAGAAATTATACTTTGACTGTACTTATTTATACAACCTAGAGCAAAGTTGAATGTATATCAACGAAGGATCGGTCGTCTTTTAGTCAATGTATCACGTGAATATCAAAAAAGTTGCAGACCGATGAGAATCAGATGAGATAGAAGGACTTCTTGAAGTTGATAGCGTCCTAGTAAACATAGTTTATGTTATCTAAATCACGCTGTTGGTTGTATAATAAAACTATTGTTGGAAGAAAAGTTTGTTTTTGGAATTCGAAAATGGCATTCACCACCAAGATCTTGCGAGCTAATAAAGATAGCATCATCTTCAACAAGAATGATATATTGCCGAAAATTAGCGACCCAGAGACGGAAAAGAGTCTCCGAATAGCAGCCGACGAGCTTACGACTAGTAACAATGTTATTGGGTTTCCAACGGAAACTGTTTATGGTTTAGGAGGATCTGCACTCAATGATGAATCAGTCAAATCAATCTACAAGGCAAAGAATAGACCAGCAGATAATCCATTGATCGTACATGTATCATCCATAGATCAATTAAAACGGAAAATCTTACCTAAAGACTACGAAATTCCAGAAATTTACGACAATTTAATAGAAAAATTTTGGCCGGGACCATTGACAATTTTGTTACCAATACATGAAGGGTCTCCAATATCGAAGATAGTCACAGCAAATCAGAGTACCTTTGCTGTGAGAATTCCAAAGCATCCAATTGCAAGAGCATTAATAGCCTTGAGCGATCTTCCTCTTGCGGCACCCTCGGCGAATGCATCCACTAGACCAAGTCCAACCCTCGCTACCCATGTATACCATGACCTTCAAGGAAAAATACCATACATTATAGATGGCGGCGCATGCGATGTCGGTGTGGAATCTACTGTCGTTGACGGCTTGGTGAACCCTCCGATGCTATTAAGACCAGGAGGAGTTTCAGTGGAAGACGTCAGAAAAAATGGAGGTGGTCTCTGGGAGAATGTTGTTCTCGCAAAGAAGACAGCCGGCAAGTCTGAAGCTGTCAAGACCCCTGGCATGAAATACAAACACTATTCACCAACTGCGAAGGTAGTATTATTCATCAACTGCGCCGATGGAATTGCTGCACTCAACAATTACATATCTGAGAACAACATCCCTGAATCCAAAACAATTGCTTTGCTTAAGTCTAGATTTTTTACAAATGCCAGTGCCATAAGTCGTCGCATAAACATAGAAGAAGATTTGGGTGCAACTGGCCTAGAAATATCTCGTAACTTATTCAAGCTATTGAGACAAGTAGATGAACAAGGAGTAGACATAATATTCGTAGAAGGAATAGATGAGACGGACGAAGGCTTAGCCGTAATGAATAGGCTATCCAAGGCTGCTTTCGAGACGATAAATGGGAAATAATAGTACGTAGGGTGTAGTATTAATAATAAATGTAAATTTCAAATCTAACCTGTAAAGACACGTACGAAGTTTTTTTAAAAATTTCATTAGGATCATTAGTGAAAGCCACTTACAACGATTCGTGGAATATTATAGAGACATTATAGTCTGTATAAAGAGATAGAAGCTTGAAATTTAGTGAAGTCTATTAGGATTTTTGATCGGTATTATTGAAACTTCATAGATTTGTTATAAAGTCAAATCATCGCATTTATCAAAACACTTAATATATACTTCTTGTTAGGTTTTAAAGGGGTTTAAATATATAGATTGTTGGGTTTCATTTATTTTTGTTCCATTGTTTTTGTTTGTATAAATATTGTTTCATCATCCTTGCATTATCAGATTGGGTTATACTAATTTAGAATGAGTGATAATCCTTATGAAATAAACCTTGGGTCGCTTCCACCGACACGAGCCAGTTCGCCATCGATCAAGTACTGCCAATTATCAATTAAGGAGACAGAATCCGAGCTACAAACAGACATATCATACGGGTTAAATAACAATCAAGATATATTGAATAGAAGATCGCTTCACGGAGTTAATGAACTTAGTAGTGAAGAAGAAGAAAGTCTTTTCAAAAAGTTTTTATCCAGTTTCTATGGCGATCCATTAATCTTATTATTAATAGGGTCAGCTGCTATCAGTTTCTGGATGGGAAACGTCGATGATGCTATTTCCATTACGTTGGCCATCACTATTGTTGTCACCGTTGGATTTGTGCAAGAATATAGATCTGAGAAATCATTGGAGGCCTTAAATAAATTAGTTCCAGCGGAAGCAAAGTTAACAAGAAATGGTAGTACATCCACAGTTTTAGCCTCAACATTGGTTCCGGGCGATTTAGTGCACTTTAGTCAAGGTGATAGAATTCCAGCCGATATCAGATTGACCGAATGCACCTACTTATCTATTGATGAAAGTAATTTGACTGGTGAAAATAGTCCAGTAAGAAAGAACTCAAATACCTTACAAAATAACAAAAATGAATTAATCCCTGTCACGGAGAGAACTTCCATTGCGTATATGGGTACATTGGTGAGAGATGGACATGGATCAGGTATTGTTGTAGCCACAGGAGCCAAGACTGAATTTGGTGCCGTCTTTGAAATGATGTCTGAAATTGAAAAGCCTAAGACACCTTTGCAACAAGCTATGGATAAATTAGGTAAAGATTTATCCCTTTTCAGTTTTATAGTAATTGGTGTGATTTGTTTGATTGGTATTTTTCAAGGTCGTTCTTGGTTGGATATGTTCCAAATTTCTGTCTCATTGGCTGTCGCAGCTATACCTGAAGGCTTGCCAATCATTGTTACTGTTACGTTAGCTTTAGGTGTTTTAAGGATGGCTCGTCATAAGGCTATTGTCAAAAGATTACCAAGCGTCGAAACATTAGGAAGTGTGAATGTTATTTGCTCTGATAAGACTGGAACATTAACCCAAAACCATATGACCGTTACTAAAATATGGGCACTTGATTTTAAGGGCAGCTTTAATACTCCATTCTTAGTTGTTGAAAAATTAGACGATAACAGTTTACATCACCAATTAACTGATAATATGCATAAAATTTTAGAAACGGGTAATATTTGTAATAATGCTAAGTACTCGAGTGAAAATGAAAAACACGTTGGTAACCCAAGTGATATTGCTCTCGTTGAATGCTTGCCTCATTTTGGTTTAGAAGATTTGAGAAACACCAAAGAGAAGGTTTATGAATTACCATTTTCTTCTACCAGGAAGTACATGGCAGTGTGCGTTCATACTGGTGATATGGACAAGTCCGAGACATTCGCCAAAGGTGCTTCTGAAAAAATTGTTTCACTTTGCTCAAAGTATTATGACGAGAATGGTGATATTAAGCCTTTGACGAATGAAATTAAGAAATTAATATCGGAAAAGTCTGATGCTTTGGCATCAGACGGTCTAAGAGTTTTAGGGTTAGCAAGAAACAATTTAAAATTTTCTAATAGTGGTGATGAAACTAGTGAACCAAAGAATTTAATATTCTGTGGATTAGTCGGTATGAAGGATCCACCAAGACCAAATGTTGGAAAATCTATTTCTTTATTAATGAAAGGTAGAGTACATGTTGTTATGATAACAGGAGACTCTGCAACTACGGCAATCAATATTGCCAAACAAATTGGAATTCCAGTTTTGAACGAAAATTCTGTGATGACCGGTGATCAATTGGATAATTTGAATGAAGAAAAATTGGCCGAGGCAATTCATAATATTTCTGTCTTCGCAAGAACCACCCCTGAACATAAGGTTTTAATCGTCAAGGCCCTTCAGAAGAGGGGTGATATTGTTGCAATGACAGGTGATGGTGTTAATGATGCACCAGCTTTGAAGTTGGCGGATATTGGTATTGCAATGGGTAAAAACGGAACGGATGTTGCTAAAGAAGCTGCTGACATGGTTTTGACGGACGATGATTTTTCCACAATTTTGTCTGCGATTGAAGAAGGTAAAGGTATTTTCTATAACATTCAGAACTTTATTACTTTCCAATTATCTACATCTATTGCAGCCTTGACATTAATTGCATTGGCTACATTCTTTGGATTACCAAACCCTCTTAATGCGATGCAAATCTTATGGATTAACATTTTAATGGATGGTCCACCAGCCCAGTCCTTGGGTGTTGAGCCGGTGGATCATGAAGTCATGAGTAAACCACCAAGAAAACGTAACGACAGAATTTTGACCGATAACGTCCTCAAGAGGGTTTTACAATCTGCTGCTATGATTATTGCTGGTACATTGTACATATTCATTAAGGAAATGACGGACAATGAAATCACGGCCAGAGATACCACTATGACCTTCACATGCTTTGTCTTATTTGACATGTTCAATGCGTTAGCCTGCCGTCACTACTCCAAGTCTATTTTCGAACTTGGTATGAAGAATCAGATGTTCAATTTCGCTGTTCTTGGTTCGCTAATTGGGCAATTATGTGCAATTTATGTTCCATTTTTCCAGACCATCTTTCAGACTGAAGCCTTGTATTTTATTGACTTGGTTCATCTTGTTTGTTTAACAAGTTCTGTTTTCTTGGCCGATGAAGCTAGAAAATACTTCCTCAGACGGAGGAACGCCTACAATAATGGCTTTCACTGCGGTGTTTAGCCCATAGATTTCTGTTGAGAGTGTCCACATTATTCTGTTTATATAGTATATTTATACAAATGTGAATTACGTAAATTCAACAGTATCCGAGATAATAAAAATTATGTAAAAATCTCGCATTTTGACGGCTTTAAGAGTCATTTATATCTTACGGAGTCATATAATCTCAATATTATTCGACTGAAATTTTATAACTGTAATGGTTGGTATAATATAGGCCGTGAAGATAATGGTGTTCAAGTTTACGATAGATAATTTGTTGGAAGGGTTTATTCCAAATAATCAGACGTTTAGGTTCCCCCGATATATTAGAAGGTTTCTTGGAAATCATAACCCAAGTCCAGTGGCAGATTATTGGATATGGCTAGAAATACTTATATCAACGTTTTGTGGTATAGCATTATTAGAAGGAATCTTTAAAAGCCACACAGTATTTAGCGATCATAATACACCCATGATTATAGCCAGTTATGGTGCGGCAGCTATATTATGTTACAATGCTAGTTCAGCACCACTTGCGCAACCTCGAAATGTTTTTTTTGGACAAATAATATCGTCGGTTGTAGGTATGGGTGTAGCCAAATTATTTGGATTGTCCAGTAATGGGCGAGACCATTATTGGGCTAGTGGAGCACTAAGTGTGGCCATTTCATCGGTATTGATGTCGATTTGTAATTGTGTTCATCCACCGGCAGGATCATCTGCCCTTTTACCTTCGATTGATGCCCAAATACGGAAAATGAGCTGGTGGTACATACCAGTTCAAATAATCTCGTCTTTGTTGATGATGATAGTGGCTTTAATTACGGGTAATTTAATCAGGAAATATCCTATGTACTGGTGGCACGCAGGTATGCCACATCACAAGACAGAACCAAATGTAGATATGGATTTGGAACCAATAAAGACTACAAATGATGGGTTAAACTTCACACCTCATTCGCATACTATTGGTATCAATTGTCATGAAATCAATATCCCTACTGAGTTGCAATTATCAACTTTGGAAATAGAATGGCTTGAAGTGATCCAAGAAAAATTGATTCAAATGCCGAGTACAAATAATAGTAAATACATATAATTAATGGTGGCTGCTGTTTTTAAATTAGTACGAATATACACCCTAATGCTTATATATTTCATCCAATGTAACTATTCCACTAAAACTATCGTTTTCTAACTTCTCAAATAACTTTTGTGCCACCTTATCGGTGGATATAGGAGGTCTAACCAACTTATTCAAGTACGATATATGATCTCCAAGAATACAATGTTTAGCATCGTAGCCTAACTTTAAAAGATTTTTCAATAAGATCCGGTTATTGAGAGTATGTGATTCCCCTTCATCGTACATAAACCCAGGCCTCATTAAAATAGACCTTAAACCTTCTTTGCAAGACAATTCAAACTCGGCCTCCCTTTTAGTATCAATGTATCCCGATGGGATGAAGGGCATCTTCTGATCTGCAGATATATACACATATGATGGATTGTTTGGCTGGACTTTCAAAAATGTGTCAGCTAATATCACCGCTGAATCTCTCTGTATGCCCTCGTATGTATTATGGCTAGCCCTATCCATTGGATTTGGAGTCTTTACCATATTGGCTAAATTCTGTACGTCATTCAAGAAATTGAAATTGGTATTCATCGACTTCTTGTAGTTTTGATTCTCAAAGAGAAGACCTATAGAATGCACCACTGAGTTCACATTTGTCAATTTATCTTTGTACGTATCAGGGTTAAAAATGTCTGCTTTTTCCCACTTTACTTCTTTGATCCATGGGGAACTAATTGCTGGTGTTTGTCCCGACCGAGAAAATGAAGTTACCTGATATCCCAATTTTATTCCGGTTTCACATATTTTCTTTCCCAAGAAACCATTACCCCCAAAAACAGCTATAGATTTACCAATTGATGTCATTGTATAAGTATTTTCTAAGTACTAAAGGAGTTTAATAGTTAAGGCTAAGGATTCCGAAATTTAAATCGTGCGAGTTTTCTACAAATATTAAAGTGTAAAATTATACTGATTTATTCAATTACTATACAAATTACTTTATAAAATCCTTCTTAAATGATGCAAATTCTTCGTCTTCAACTTCTTCAATCGATAAATGCTTATTTAACTTTGCTTCTGGAGAGGTAAGAGTTGAAGTGGACTGTGTGGATACGGATGCTGCGTCACTTATTTCGGAAGCTACTGATTCATTGTCAGAGTCGATAGTAGATGTGTTTTGCTTTTGGGTATCCTTTCTTTCGGTAGTTTCTTCCTTTGAATCTGTTTTCGGAGGCACGTATTCAAATGGAACGGCGCCAAAGAAATGACTAATAAGACGGTTGATCTGCTCTCTTTGTATTTCTTCGGCCAGCTTTCCTTCTTGCGCTTGTTCCTTATCTTCGGCTTGTCTTTTAGATTCTTTTTTCTTTTCTTCAGCTTGTTTCTTAGCTTCAGCTTGTTTCTTAGCTTTAGCTTGTTTCTTTTCTTCAGCTTGTTCCTTAGCTTCAGCCTGTTTCTTATCCTCATCTACCCTTTCATCGTTCGACTTAGTTTGTTCAATTGGTTGGAACCCAAAGGCACCGAGAAAATGGCTTAAAAATTCCTGCTTGAAGGCTTCTTCTTTATCATTCTGATCTTTTTCTCTTCTCTTTTGCTCGGCAGCCTCAATTTCTCTCTGTAGTTTCGACTCGGCTTCTCTTTTTTCAGAAGCTCTTGCACACTCATTTTGTTGTGTGCGTGGAATAGAATTGACTTGAACAAAGGCGTCGAAAAATTGATCAAAAAAGTCTTTTCGTAAAGAAACCTCCACATCTCTAGCTTCTTCTCTTTGACTTATTTCTTCTGATCTTTTTTGTTCGACTTTTTGTTGTTCGGCTCTCTTTTGTTCAGCAGTTCTTCTTTCTTCTTCCTTTTCTTTTCTAATTTTTTCCAACTTATCTTTTTTGATTTGTTGTTTTCTTTGTTCTCTTGTAACATTTTCGTAGTACTGATTAATGGATTCCACATAGTCAGTGAAGAGTCGATTTGAAATCTGTCTGGCTTCTTCTTCTCTTTGTTCTCTAATTCTCTGTTCTATGAGCTGTTGTTCTCTAATTCTCTGTTCTATGAGCTGTTGTTCTCTAATTCTCTGTTCTCTAAGCCTCTGTTCTCTGAGTTGTTTCTCTCTATAAGCTTTTTCTCTGAGTTGTTGCTCTCTATAGGCTTGTTCTCTTAACTTTTGCTCTCTGAGTTCTTGAATTTGGTACTCTCTGAGCTGCTGCAATTGGCGTTGTCTTAACTGCTGTTCAAGAGCTCTCCTCAATTCATACTCTCTCAAGTATTCAATGTATTGGTCTCTCGAAAAGTCGCTGACTCCGTATGCGTAGCTCTCTTCTTGCAATGGGTTAAAGTAATATAACTGGTTGTTAAAATTATTGGAAAACATTCTATCTTGCTTAAATATATCTATCTGTATGATGATTGTTAAAAATATTTCGCTTCCTACTGTCCTTGACACTCCTATTTAAATACATAGTGCTTTAAAGGGTAGAAGGTTCCAGAATCTTGATTTTGCAGCCGATTGTTCCTTACGTATGTAAATTATTACCATTTACGGAACCCGGAACATTCTAGAAAATTCCGAGAGCGGAATATTGATAACCCCGATTATTCCATGGATTTCGAACCTAAACTATAATTCGTGAATATCTGACCCCATATATCAATGATACCATCTATGTCCCTCTAACTTCTTCGTATAAAACCACATATCGCATTGTAATTGTTCGTAGGATATGGGCTTTGCCTATTATTGGAGTGGGACCTGGTCCTCACAGCCCAAAATCACGTGCCCGAGGAGGAATTCCAAATTTTCTAGTTTTTATAGATCTATAATTAGTTGAAACATACTAAAACTACACCAACGAGCGTATTATTTGTGTATAATACAGTAGGTACATATCGATGAATAGTAGAATCAGGTTAGCGACAGTGGTCGTTGTTTCTATAATAAGTATTTATTGCTTAGTTAACTTTTTGGGAGTACTTTCTAATTATGACCCAATAGTGAAGAGGGCCGATGAGGACGATGAAGACGATGAAGACGGAGATAATAATGGGAATACCTTTGGTAATAATAGTACATCTAGTTCGATGCCATCTTCTAGTTCATATGGATCCAGCACTTCGTTTGGAGTGTCGTCTTCCCAATCGTTTTCGTGGTCTGACCCGGGAAGCTCAACACTGGAGTGGCTGTCTAGCAGTGAGAGATCGAGCAGTGGTCCTACGAGCAGTTTTACAGAAATATCAAGCCTGATGACAAGTCTGACGGATGCTAGTAGTAGTGAGACGGAAGGTACTGAAACATCGGAAACAGAGACCAGCTTCAGTGAGCTGTCTCAATCGTCGGAGGCTGCATCGTCTAGTAGCGAGGCCCAGGAAACGACACAGGAGAGTTCTTCAGATCAGACTAGCAGTCAAGAAACTTCCAGTGTAACGAACGGACAAACTGTCTCGGGATCTAATAGCGAGGGGGTGATACACACTGTTCATTCGGTAGACAATGGCAGGACAGTAGTGGTGACACAGACATCGATGATCGAAGCCAATAGTACTCCGACATCGTCGTCTTCTAACAACAAAGATACAGACTCTGGGGGGTTATCGCAAACCAACAAGATTGTAGTCGGAGTTGTAGTTGGGGTCGGTGGTGCTATTTTATTGGCCATCATGGCCTTTGTGTTCTACTACATGAAGAAACGGAATAACCAGCCCGAGAATAACTCATGGACTTTCTGGCGTAAGAATGAGAAAGGTGGAAACGACGATTTCTTGAATGGCGAATTAGGTGTGAGGGATAGGAATATCAACCAAGGGTCCAATTTTTAACTACTGCAAATTTAAATAGATAATGTAATTGTACCAAATAATTATTGATTAGCATGCATTTCAGACTGTAGTGTAATCCGGGCGTTCTTCCAATATTTCTAGGTCGAGTTTGCTTGCAAATGCTATAATATCTAAACTTATTATCATCATCAATAAAAATTTGTTAGAAATGGGTAAACGCGGCATTTTTCATGATCTCGATTCAATGAGATTGTTAAAAAACGACAAAAGTGAAAAAAATGACAAAAGTGACGAACCAGACGAGGAAGCATGTTAATTATGAATATATATATGAACTGGAAGAATTCATATCGAATGGACCTATGGCAGCTCTCTCATTGATTTGAGTATATATATTAAGAGCAAGAATATTCAGAACTTGCCAGATATTTTTATTGAGCACAATAATAATCCTAATAATATATAAAGCAGCTATATGTAATCATCTGTACGAATCTATATACATGACGGCAGTAAAAAAACTGATAGCACGAAACTAGTGCCTACATTAACGTAACAATTAAATATTTAAAGCTTATTAGCTCTTTATTCCATCATCATACATTCAAAATTTAAGGAAGATTTGTGACAAAGGTAAACAAGTCCTGTTACAATTCCTTCATCACCAAGACTAACCCTACCTCTTGTTTCCTGCACACCCTGTCGTCCGCTAAGGTGCAATTCTATCGTACAGCTCCTGTCCTGTACCGGAAATATAAGAAAATTTCCCTGCTGGGCCACCGCATAATAAAAACTTACAGCCATTGGCGCACGTTAGTATGCTCAGCTCCTCAATTGGTAAGGCGTCGTCCTCTCAATTTGTTCTCTATTCTGCAATTGCATAACATCATGCCACCCAATATCCACCCAATGAAATCTTTCCGACTCAAAGACGCATATTTTCGTGTCGCATTCTGTTCAAATATCATACCCACATTTGTTTATTTTAATTTGGTCCTTTAAATTGTGCCTTCCCCAGCAGCGACATGATCTTCTGTTGCCCCTATTAATATCGCTGACTCACCAAATAAACTTTAGACTTTGTTCGCGTACATGACGACAATTTTCCTACGTAGATATTGTTGATAAAACAAAGACGTTTGCACCTTGGCACACCACGTAGATGCTCTATAGACTTCCTTTTTTCCATAATTCAACAAATATCACAAATATATGGCAAAAAAGAAACCCGCAGTTGATGCAAAAATCGGACTTCCGTGAATGTGGAAATTAATTTTAGAGTGCATGAACCCGGTAATCCAGTCGTAATTCTTTTAAGTTTAAGACATACAGAAATGTGAAATTGAAGATTTGGCACAATTGTAAAAAGGAATTTATACAAATAGCAATAAATAAGACATTATAGTTAAGGCTTAATAATTAATTTTGATATGAGTTATGGTTGGCATAGCGGACATATTGAATCATAGTGACGGAAGCGATGAATCAAACAAACAAACCACATCTTCGTCCATATCGAGTCACAGAAGAACAAGTTCGCTGGCTCGATCTTCTGTTAGCTTAGATAGCCCCGGAATCGTGTGGGAAACGAGTCGGGAACGGCGTAGAATTCCCAAAAGCAAAATAGACAAGAAGTACTTAGCGAACAAAAAGTTGGTACAAATTTCAATACGAAAAAAATCGTCCAGTAGAAAGAGCACCACGACAGAGAATAAGTCTGGAGCGAATACATCTAAGTTGCATATTAAGTACTTGGAGGCAGGTATGAGGGTGAAGCTTACTATGGCTCCGTCGATATTTTCCTTGTACAATTCACTAATCCCTCATACTAATCGAAAACAAGTATACGCATTAAAGGATCATCAGTCTGTTTTCGACGATATTTCCAAGAATATGGAAGCAGTTCCATCAGATGGAACACTAATAAATCGAAATATGACGTCGAAGCCATTACAATTGATCGATAACAACCTTGTCAACTTGGCTGGTTATTCACCCAAGGTATTGCTGACGTTTGGTAGAAAGAAGGATGGTAGAGCCAATGAGGAGCTGTCCCATTTGCCCACTTTCAATTCTTTAGACACAGCTGTCAGTTCGTTATTTGGTGTCAACGATTACACTTTGGTCAGAGTGACCCGTTCTACTTCCAACGACGACGAAGGTTCGGTGATATTAAAGCTCGAAACTGCTAGGCCCGGAGACTACTCCTTAATAGACGATGAAGCCTTTGCGGAAGACATGATACATAGTATCGGTAAACCTAATGATACACCAAATAGCTTATTCATCAAAAAAATCGTTGCAAGACCCCGGTATAAATCCGACATGAAAATCTTTTTAATCCCAAAGGTTCAAGACAGTTCGCTTTATGTTGACGAGCGCATGTTTGAAAGAGACCTAATCAACGGGGTCATAGATGTAGATCAATCACCTTCCATCAGAAGCATTTTCTGCACTTTTAAATTCGACTATATTTTAAGTCTGTTTAAAACTTTACTATCCTTGAGCAAATTAGATGAGGAAAACATTGAACAGGAATCCAATAGTGATAAAGAGATACAAGAAGATCTTGGTATTGAAATGGCAACTCAAGATCTTAATTGAAACTTTGATCGACCAGTTTATGAAACACACTTTTTTGGGTTATGGGTCACACTTGAATATCATTAATGCTTCATCATAATTCAATTTTACTAATATTAGCATCTACCTTGGGTATAATCTTCGAGGTTTCAACATAAATATCGCATTCCTGGAAGCATTTCGTTGTAGCGGATGTACACAAGCTCAAAAACTATTCATTGAGCTTAATGCATACCCTGCATCAAGTTAATTATTTCTTATTTCACCTTCTTCTTGTCTTAGTTGAACCAATTCCACATGATGCTAGGCAATAAGCTTCTTTCAAAAAGTTGCTGATTAGAATACATAGACACTGCAAATACTTTCCTTAATCAAAAGTATGCAGCACATTGCATTAATAACTATAAACAAGCATACTAAAGACAACCCTTTTGATACATAATGATTACATGTACAACACTTTGATTCAATATATATTTGAATGACTTAATAAACATCCTATTATATTATAATTCTGCTGAACTTTTAAATTTAACCCGAATAAAATCACTCAATGCCCAAAAGTGATTTAATCATTATATTTCCAAAGTATTTGACTCTGCAAGTGGAACTGATATGTATCTATGTGAATTTAACTACATGATTTTTTTTGCCTAGAGTCCGAGTTCTGGTTAGGATATCCCTACACTTCAACATCCATACACCAGAAACAAGTTGTCTCACCCTCGACTGATTGTATGCTTCCTGAACCTTAGTACATGCAGTAGAACTTTATCTTTTATGCTGTTTATAGAACTTTCTATAAATGTAATTTCTAACAGTGGAACCACTTGCTATAAGAAAGCCTGGCTATCTTGTCTTCTACCAAATTGAACTGATTTTGCAGCTACCTATACCATATCGACAAAATCGAATGCATTGTACCATCTTTACATCAGAGTGGTTAGAAATAACTAATTAAAATGAGTTTTGAAAGGCCAAAATCAATGTAAGATAGTTTGAAAACGAACATAATAACAAGTTAGCAAAGAAAACATGTGATTTGTAGTTATCAGAATCGGACGACAGTTAGTATCGAGGATGTAAGCGTACTCTACTTAATTGAGTCTGTATATACGCATGAGAATATCTACAGAATTTGCCTTCGCTCGAAATGACGAAAATATCAAGAAATATAAACATTATGCAGATATAAGCATCTACCTGTATGCTTCCCTATATAAATGACATGCTCCATAACATACTCATGTATACCACCTACATGAACAAAAGAGATGACAGCTTCGGGCTTCCTAAACATTCCCCCCCGGGTATCAAAGATGTTTACGTAAGAAAATAAAATGCTGCTAACCTTATATTGCTCAATACATCTCAGGGCTTCCTTCTCCGTGTCCTATACATTCTCAACTATTAGCCATGATGTATCAGTTGTCCAATCTCTGTTCCAAATAGATAGTCAAACCACAAATAATCGTTTGCCTCAGTATTCAAGGCTACTGAATTACATCAACATCCCTCACTGCCGTTGCAGCATTTTTTTCACATGCAGCATGTCAATTGTTAGAGTGCTTTTCCCTCAATTTGATCAATCACCTTCAATACAAATCTAATATACTTAGTTCTCTATTATGAAACTATGTAACAACTAGTAGCTCATCGAAACCCATAAAAAGTGTCTTAGGTGCCCAATTAATATTCAATTAACGCTCTATCATCATGTAATTAAACTCCAACCACTCAAAAATGCGCACTTTTCTATGTCACAAGTCTCCCAGGCCTCACACTCATTATTCTCTAGGCTGATTCTGGTTTGGCAGATTATCCTTCTCTAGCCATGACATGTCACTTTGCACCGTACGAATAAATATTGTTAGTTTATTAAATTAGGTTCTGGTTTAACTTTAATCTTATTCGCATACATGAGAACAATTCCTTACAAAAATTTTATTCCTTCAAGACTTGTAGCTTCGCACAGCACGTAGTTTCTCCATAGACTTCATTAATGCCAATAAATTCTACCAAATATATGGTCATAAGCACTTTCAAATGATGCAAAAATACCGGGCTTCCGTTATTTTTGGATTCCTTTTGGAGTGTATGAACCCGGTAAGTCAGTCGTAAATTTTTTTAAGTTTTAAGACATACAAACAGTCAGAATTTTGGATTCAGCACAATTGTACAAAAAAGGATTTATACAAATAGCAACAGTAAATCAGAAATAATCACAGCAACTAAATAATAAAATGAATTATGATTGGAATAGCAGATATATTGAATCATAGCGACGGAAGCGATGAATCAATCAATCAAAATGCAACATCGTCTACTCCTAGTCAAGGAAAAACCTCTTCTCTGAGCCGATCATCTATTAGTATGGATGGTACTGGGATGAGGTGGGAGACGAGCCGGGGACGGCGTAATATTCCTAAAAGTAAGATAGACAAGAAATACTTAGGGAATAAAAAGTTGATCCAAATTTCGATTCGAAGAAAATCGACGAGTCGAAAGGGTACCACAACAGAAAATACGTCAGGCCCGAATACGTCTAAGTTGCATATTAAGTACTTGGAGGCAGGTATGAGGGTGAAGCTTACTATGGCTCCATCGATGTTTTCCTTGTACAATTCACTAATCCCTCATAGTGATCGTAAACAAGTATACGCATTAAAGGATCATCAGTCTGTTTTCGACGAAATTTCCGAGAATATGGAAGCATTGCCCTCCGATGGAACAATCATAAACAGAAACATGAAATCCAAGTCGTTGCAGTTGATAGACAACAATATTGTCAACTTGGCGGGCTATTCCAACAAAGTATTACTGACGTTTGGCAAAAAGAAGCATGGTGGCGTCAGCGAGAAGCCCTCTAATTTGCCTACTTTCAACTCTTTGGACACAGCTGTTAATTCCTTATTTGGTATCAACGATTACACTTTGGTCAGAGTGACTCGTTCTACTTCCAACGACGACGAAGGTTCGGTGATATTAAAGCTCGAAACTGCTAGGCCCGGAGACTACTCCTTAATAGACGATGAAGCCTTTGCGGAAGACATGATACATAGTATCGGTAAGCCTAACGATATACCTAATAATTTATTCATCAAAAAAATTGTTGCAAGACCTCGTTATAAATCCGATATGAAAATCTTCTTAATTCCAAAGATTCAAAACTGCTCGCTTTATGTTGACGAACGTATGTTTGAAAGAGATCTAATCAATGGGGTTATAGACTTTGAACAGTTTTCTTCCGGTAGGAGCATTTTCTGCACTTTTAAATTTGACCATATTTTGCAGCAGTACAAAGAATTACTATCTTTATCTCGGTTAGATGAAGAAAGTAACGAAAAGGATTCCAATGATGGGAAGGAGCGATTAGAAAATTATGATATTGAAATGGCCATGACCGAGTCTAAATGAAGCGTCCTTGATTTATTTCATTTGGGTTTGAATATCTCTAGCGTATTCATAGAACGACAGCAATAGCATCTATTTTGGACTATCATCTATTTTGGACTATCATCTATTTTGGACTATCATCTATTTTGGACTATCATCTATTTTGGACTATCATCTATTCTGGACTATCATCTATTCTGGACTATCATCTATTTTAGACTACCATCTGTTTGGACTATCATCTGTTTTGGACTATCATCTATTTTGGACTATCATCTATTTTGGATAATCGTTTGTTTTGGACTAACTTCTAAATTAGATTATAGTCTATCTCAACCAGGCATCTATTTTAGACTATCATCTATAATCATGACATTGAAATGACCGTGGCCGAGTCTAGATGAAGCGTCCGTGATTTATTTTGAAATTGGGTTGGAATATCTCTAGCGCTTTCATAGAAAGTAACGACAGTGCCAGCATCTATTTTCGACGATCATCTATTTTAGACTATCATCTAATTTAGACTATAATATATCTTAGAAGGCATCTATCATCTATTTTAGACTTTCATCCATCTAGATATCATCATCTTTCGTTTCAATAATAAACGCAATAGAGTCAGAATTCCTGTGAGCATTTTGTTTGTACCAGTTACCTGAATTATGCCTGATCAATATTGCAATATTGCATTTTGCCTCCCACAGCAAACAAATTACTACTTATTTCTTACTTCAAATCAATCTCCTTACTGACTTTCAATGAAGCATTTGAACATATTATAAGGCAATGAGCTTTCTTAAAAGTAAGTTACAGGCTATGATGCACGAATATGAAAAGGCTTTTTCTTAATCACACAGGTTTAAAGCATATTGCATTCTGAACAGGGTATATGAACGGTACCAAAATCATTCTATCGTAATAGAAATGATTATATGTACAGTATGTGATTTAATCATATATAAGATGATTTCAATAACAGCGTTCATTTGGCCGATTTTTCAATACGATTCGAATGAATTTCGAATGCGATAAAAGTTTGGCTACTTATTATAACTAAAAGGGTATTAGATGGCTCTGTAAGTCGTCTATTCACGTATATACTATATGTGTGTTGCTTTCATCTATACATTTTAAATTTTTGCTTGAAGTACGAGTAAAAATACTCAACATTCTAATACATAAAATTTTTCGTAATTATGCTACAACATCAAATTGCACAGTCGATCATGTTTATATATAATATAATTTTATAAATGAAACTAAAGCTCTAAACGTTCAAGGAAACTGATTCATCGTTAACCAAGTGCTTGTAATTTTTTAAAGCATTCGCAACGTCCTTATTAATAAACTTTTCAGTCTGTTGTGGTGCTCTACCAACGAAAGTAGATGGGTCCAATAAGGCGTCTAACTCGTTCCAGATAGGCTTAAAATATTCAGTCGCTCTGACCCTTTGGATTAAGTCATTATCACCACCTTCTTGCTTAACGACAGCACTGGCTTGATGGGATAAGACTCTGATTTCTTCGTGACATTCTTGTCTAGATTCACCCTTTTCAACCATGGCCATAATGATATTTTCAGTGGCCATGAATGGTAATTCAGAATTGATCCTTCTTTCAATGACCTTTGGATAGACGACTAAGCCAGAGGAAATGTTATTCATTGTGGACAATAAAATGTCTGCAGTTAAAAACGCTGATGGAAGAGAAATTCTTCTAATGGCTGAATCATCTAACGTTCTTTCAAACCACTGCACGGAGGCGGTCTGAATGGCATCATTTAATAAACCACCCATGTGTCTTGCTAAAGAACAAACCCTTTCACACCTCATTGGGTTCCTTTTGTAAGCCATAGCAGAAGACCCAATTTGGGACTTTTCAAATGGTTCTTCAACTTCCTTCAAGTTAGCTAACAATCTGATATCAGTAGCAAACTTGTGGGCAGTAGCACCCAAGGACGCTAATGGGGATAAAACATCAATATCAA
Source organism: Debaryomyces sp. S3305 (assembly GCA_024586305.1). Classification (NCBI taxonomy): domain Eukaryota; kingdom Fungi; phylum Ascomycota; class Pichiomycetes; order Serinales; family Debaryomycetaceae; genus Debaryomyces; species Debaryomyces sp. S3305. Next base: position 212,978 of record JAMYHY010000016.1, read on the forward strand.
TCTTTCTAGAATAAGTTTGACCTGTAACTGGATAAACATGCTCGAATCCTAACAACTCAACGACTCTTTCATCTAATTGTTCAACCTGGTCGTGGTTACCGTGGAACAAAGACAAGAAAGAAGCTTGCGTACCAGTGGTGCCCTTAACACCTCTTAACCCGATATCATTTCTAGCTCTTTCCATGTTTCTCAAATCCCATAACAACTCTTGAATCCACAAGGTAGCTCTCTTCCCAACAGTCGTCAATTGAGCTGGCTGGAAGTGAGTCCATCCCAAAACTGGCAAATCCTTGTACTTTAACGCAAATTCCGATAATCTGTTAATAACATTGACCAATTTTGGAATCAAAACATCGTAGGCATCTCTCAAGAAAATCAAATCGGCATTGTCTGTAACGAAGCATGAGGTAGCACCTAAATGGATAATTCCAGCAGCATCTGGACAAGTCTTACCAAAAACGTGAACATGGGCCATAACATCGTGTCTAACGATTGCCTCTTCCTTGGAAGCAGCTTCAATTTCTTCATCAGTGATTTCTAAATGTACCTTCATCTGTTCAATAGCCTTGTCTGAAATCATATCTAATCCGACTTCCTTCTCAGCGATGGCTAGATTGAGCCATAACTTTCTCCAGGTTGAGAATCTGTTTCTCAATGAAAAGATCTTGGACATCTCTTCCGACGCATATCTTGAAGATAATGGGGTAGAGTATTTATCGTTAGCTGACATTGTGTTTCTTAGGTTGATAGAATCAATTTAAATCTGAAATCCGTAGAGAAGATGGATGAAAAATCCACCTCGATTAGCTCATTAAAAGTCATATCGGAAATTATTACAGCATGACTCGGGTACTCATCTCGCGAATTTTGACTCCATACATCATCAATTCATTAACACCATATACACTAAATACTATATAGCAAATACAAGATAAGAGAATATCCTTTACATCATATTACATGGTGATGTTAAGAGTCAATGCTAAAGGTTGTGATGAAAATCGGTACCATTTTGCATGCTTATTAGGACAAAGCGCAAGCATTGCGAAAAATTCTACTGGCATCAGGAATTCTTCTAGACGAACCAATAGTCTGAAGAAGATAGACTCGGTAGGTATACAGTAGATGGCCCAATAGCGGAGGTATAGGGTGTTTAATCTGTCTAATTCTATGAGATAGGATCTCGAGCTAGCACTGGCTGCGAACTAAATTTTGGCACCAAACTCTGGTTCGTAATTAGTCGTTATTCTGGCGATATGCTATTTTTCTTGTGGATATTCGAATAAGTCGATTCATTGTGTCGTAGTTGAGCTTTCGTGGACGTCAATAGCCGTGATTTTCGTGCGGTTCCCTTCGATCTTCGATATCATCGTTATTTTCTCCTTCTATCGCGTCGAATTGTGGGCCACTTTCAAGCTCATCTTCTGACTCGTCATTGCGTCTCTGCACTTCGTCATTTTTTAAGTTCTGATCTTCTTCATACTGCAAGAATAACGAGTACACTGCTCCCTTGAAGAGCGTATACACAAGTCCGATTTTCATTTCTAAATTTCTCAAATTATCCAATAATTTATCAGCAGATCCGCTGTTTACAGCATCAACGCCATCCTCCGATGACGAGCTCTTGCCCTGCGGGTGACTGTTCTGATTTGTGGTAGAGTTTAGCTGTTTGACTTCACTTGATAATGTGTTCAATTGCACCGCCAAAAGTTGGTACTGCGAAAGAATTTGTGCCTCTATCGGCGAAAGCAACGCTGACTTGGTGTAGTCGGTAGCATATATATCCTTACGAGCCATACTACTACTAGCTCTACCTGAAGAAGTTAGTTTGTTGATATTGTATTGGATTCTTTTATATCCCGATTATATAAAAGTTTGCAAATGCTTACGTAAAAACAAACAAGCTTAAAACAATAAATTTCAATCCAGAATGGTAGCAATTGAAACAACTACGACGAATTATTAGGTGGAATACAAAAGATACGTATTAACGATAGTGTAATAACAATCCAATCGATATCTACTATGTCTACAGTACCCAACGGTAACAATCAAATGGCTGAGCAAGAGGCTGCTAGAGCAGACGCTGCATCCAAGGCAACGCCAATCACCAATACAACTGTGGCCCCAGAACACAAGAAGAAGAAGCTTGTTAGAAAACAAGTCGGATCAAATCCATTGAAGTACAAGGCATGGGCAATTGGACACATATGCACGATTGTGTTCGGGGTGATTACGTTTTTTTTCCAGATTTTTCTCTTGCCAAACAAATGGTACATCAATTCGATTTGCTACAGATTATCGTTGTTGGGATCAATGGTTGCATTGACTGCTACATTTTCACATAAGTTTGGGATCAAAAATTTACCTCCATTTTCTACGTTGATTGCGCAACAGAATTTCCAATACTTGGTTTTGGCTATCATCTGGTGTTTTACGTTCAAGTCGATTTTCAAGATTATCCCATACTTTTTGATTTCGGCGTTACAGTTGTCTGCGCACAAGAACATCGAAGCTGTATCAAAGCATCTGGCTCAGCTTGCATCCTTCATAGCGTATGACGAGTTATTTTTGATAATATACTTATTTCTCAGAACTTTATTCTTTAGAAATACTTCTGGATACCAATTGAGTGCCTTCTTATTTTTTTACTGGTTAAGAATCTTATACAATAAGGAGACTGGTAACTTGTTTAGATCCATTGTCACGCGTGTCGATGGTAAGGTTACTTCTTCTACAGAGAACGAAAAAGTTCTCCACTACTGGTCTAAAATCAAGAAATTCGTAGATGCTAAGCAATACGATAAGATTTAAATTTTTTAATCAACTCAATTATATTCAATTGGGCTGTTTAATACTATCAAGTAAAAGTCGATAAACTATATTTTTCATTATTTAACTTTTAGATTCTTGAGTTTGTCCGATTGAATTTTTTTTATCAATTATTTATAAATCACTACTTAAGGTATTTGTTGTGATTTCGTTTGCCCGTGTCTTAATTATATATACTTATATATAGTGTGTTACTAACATTATTTCGTTTTAAATACTAAAATTGTATTATGGGCTAGTTTATCTCGTGCGTAGAAATTCGGAACCTCAAATTGATTATAAAGGGGTTTTTTATTCATAATCATCACTCTTCTTTATTCAATTGAATACTCCGAATAATTCCAGTAGAGTTGACTCCTGTAATTAATAATGTCATCACCAATAGTTTACCAATTAGGACATGAATCGATTAAGGACCATGTCTTTTCTCCAGATCGCCAATTATTGGCAATCACCAAGCTGAATACTGTCGAGATCTATCAAACATCGCCCAATTCATCAAGCAAGCCAAAGCTAATCACTACATTGAAGGGACACGATAAAACAGTTACTTCTGTGGATATTTCTCCAGATGGTTCAAAAATTTTGACCTGTTCTCAGGACAGAAATGCGTTGGTCTGGCACTATGATCAAGCCGAACAGGAATACAAGCCTACGTTAGTTTTATTACGTATAAGTAGGGCAGCTACTGTTTGTAGATGGTCACCTTTAGGTAACAAGTTTGCAGTTGGGTCATCCGATAGAATTATTGCTGTCTGTTACTACGAGCCGGAAAATGATTGGTGGGTATCCAAGCACTTGAAAAAGCCATTGAAATCCACGATCACCAGCTTAGACTGGCACCCAAATAACATTTTGTTGGCCAGTGGTTCAACTGATGGACATACCAGAGTATTTTCCACTTATATTAAGGGGTTAGATGAAAAGCCCGAACCTTCAGTTTGGGGTTCGAAATTGCCATTCCAGACGTTATGTGGTGATTTCATCAATGAAACTGGTGCTTGGATTCATGACGTTTCGTTTGATCCTTCTGGGAACTCATTAGCTTTTGTTTCTCATGACTCGTCTCTTACAGTTGTCTATCCAGAAGGTGAAGGATTACCTCCTAGAGCTATTCTTAATGTCAAGACGAACTATTTACCATTCAAGTCATTGGTTTACTCAAGCGAAAACAGAATTCTTGTAGGTGGTCACAACTGTAATTTGATTGCTTTTGAAGGAAATGAAAGTGGATGGAAAGAGGCTTTCAAAGTTGAAAAACAGAAGGATTTAATCAAGGACACAATCGTCCCCGAGGATGAAGAAGAAGAGATTTCATCTCATGATGCACTTAACATGTTTAAGCAATTAGACTTGAAAGGTAGAGTTAACAAGCCTAGTGCCAAAGGTGCCGGTAAAGTCTTAAGTACCATCCACCAGAATACTATCGCGAGTATCAAAATATACACTAACAACCAAATCAGTACATCGGGTGTCGATGGGAAGATTGTTATTTTCACTATCTAAGGCTACGAAACAAATTGAATTCTGAAGTATATTAAATATATATATAGTACAATACATATATAGATCTAAAAAGTTAGTACTTGTTCATTTGCAACAAATTAAAAGTAGGCAATTTATATTTTTTGTCAGATATTTGAGCTTTGGTAAGGGTTATCTTCAGGTATTTTTGGTTCAGAAGCAGAACTGAAAAGTAAAGTTTATCATCATAAAAATATATAATTGCACATATCAAAAAGCATGTACTTACAATTTATTCCTAAACCAGTTAGTAATAGTCCAAACGAATGCAATTACAAGGAATTTTCAACCTTTTATGGTCAGATGGTGATGCATGTTTTATCCATGGCTCAGGGTTCACCGGATTGAATGTTGTGTAACAATCATCATAGAAAAAGTTGTATTCCTTTATTTAAAGCCAGACATACTGAATTGTGTTAGATTCTCTTTCATTACCTCATACTAGTACAACATTCCTAATTATAAATCATAAACGAAGAATTCCTAAATTTATTTTTGTCTTGCATATGCATCCTCAGTCATTTGTTATATCATTGGGTTTAATCATGATAATAGAAATATGTTGTCATTCGTATAAGTTCTCGAAAGGTTCAAACATACCAATACTTCAAATCATTGTAGTAGAGTCTATGTGCTATAAGAATATACAAAAGGAAAAATTTTCTTCGCTTAATTATGGTCGAATTATCAACTCCGGGTAATAATAAAGAGTTAGACTGACACTTAGGGTTACATGGGATACTTCAGTTCTTATATTCATAAACTTGACATTTCAAAGTCCGATACAAACAATGAAGTGATAATATCGGCAATCTATTCCAATTGGTTTTAAAAGGAGGATATTAGAGGTAATTTGAAAAACATGCCTCCTGGTAAAACCTCCGTCCTCCATTTGCACCCAAACACCCAAGTGCCAATTAGCAAATTCTACGGCCCTTGTAAATCTTGGGGAGCCCAGAATTGACACAGAGTATATCGACGACACTGTGTATCTAGAAGTTATATATATATATGTAGGGTATTCCTAAAAATTATTTTGTAAATGGGATATGAGCAACATCGATGTTGAGAAGAGTGCAAAAAATTCGAGATTTAACTTAGATAACAAAAGATATCACTAAGCAAGAAGGGTAAAGTATTCAAATTAATAGAATGTCTAAGTCTAACTTTAGTCATGGATCAGGTGAACGAGACCCACTCTTGCCAGCACTGCTGATACCAATAAATAAACCAGATGTGCCAAATGAGAGAGCTAATGTTAGCGTACCAAAATCGCCCTCTACGTCAGCTCTTTTTAACAAATATTCACCAAATCAGAATTCAAATATAAGACATGGATCACATTCAGCGTATAATGAACACGGCGAAGATAAAATAGGGAGGAGTGCAGGGTTGACTGAAAGCCATAGGCAGGGATCAGTTAGTCATCAAGTACCACCATTATTTCATAGATTGTTGAGTGGCCATTATACGGTAACTAATCCAAACATAGCTTCAAGTGGAGGTTTTGAATATGCAAACTTGAATTCAAGTAATTTGAATCTTAATTCCAGTGGTATATTAGAAAGTAATGCAAGTATCTATTCGGTACCTGATCTTGAGGAACAGCAAAGGAGGTTAAATGTCTTGACAGGAATGAGGCCTCTCAAATTAATTGGTAACTATAAAAATTTGACGAATTGGATGGATAACTGGAAACCAGATGTTCTGAAGATTAGAAATAAAAAGGTTAGAAAGTACTATGAGGATCAAAATTACTTGATAGAAAGGTTTCAAGAGATCGATAATCTATTAGATTATGGTAAGATTCACATTAATATGCTTTCCAATTATAGTCGCTCAGAAGTTCGTCAAAATAATAAAGATAGAATAGAAGACACAGAAGATAACCAAATAGGCACCAAGATGAACTCTAATACAACCAGTTATAATTCTATGGTTTCTCATCGTTCTAGATTTAATGAAATTCCCGGTAATGTTGAAACAGAAGGGGCTCACTTCTTAGGATATAATCAGGAAGAGACGTCACAGAATGTATTATTTGCAATTTTAGTTAACTTTTTTGTTAATTTTATCCTTTTGATAGGTAAGATAATTGTATGCATATTGTCAAATTCTATATCCGTTGTTGCGTCGTTAGTTGATTCTATTTTGGACTTTCTTTCCACTTTTATTATCTATATAGCTAATAAGTTATCAACAACTAAGACATGGAGGACACAGCATGCATATCCTGTTGGTAGATCAGGTCTAGAACCATTGGGTGTGTTGATTTTTTCGGTTATTATTATAATTTCATTTTTCCAAGTTGGCCAGGAATCGTTTAAAAGATTGTTTTTAAGCTCATCAGAGGATAGAAAGACAGCTGAAATTGGTCAAGGGGCAATTATAATTATGACCACTACTATATTGTGTAAAATAGGTTGTTGGATTTGGTGTTCTAAGAGTAAGTCGAGCTCAGTCCAGGCGCTTGCACAAGATGCTATGACTGACATAATATTCAATTTTGTTTCTTTAATTATGCCAGCCGCTGGCCATTATTTAAAAGTATGGTGGCTTGATCCATTGGGTGCATTTTTGTTATCAGTGTACATCATAGTTTCGTGGAGTAAAACTGCTTTTGAACACATTGAGAATTTAACAGGGGCAGTTGCAAGTCCATTGGATTATAAAGTGATACTATATTTATCCTATAGGTTCGCTGAATCAATTAAGCAAATTACATCTTTAAAAGTTTATCATGTCGGAGATAACTTAAACGTCGAGATAGATTTGGTTTTTGACAATGAAGAATTCAATTTATCCTTAACAGATGTTCACGATATTGCTGAGGCATTGCAATATGCGATCGAAACATTACCCATGGTGGAAAGAGCATTCGTACATATAGATTACATGGAAGGTAATTTTAGAGGTCATTTGAAATAATTGAAAATTAAGTACAATTGTATATTAGATAATAATTCTTAGAAACTCATTTTTAGAAATGGTAAAGTTATATTAAAGCAAGGATTAAAGCACATAATGTAGCACCAAATGGTGCGTAGGAGATGTTGGCATCAGAATCAGCAGATGAACTAGAACCAGATCCAGAGTCAGCAGATGAACTTGATCCAGAGCCAGAGCCAGAGCCAGAGCCAGAACTAGAAGATTCACTACCAGAACCTCCAGAATCAGATGATTCACTACCAGAACCTCCAGAACCAGACGATTGACTATTAGAAGCATCAGAGCTAAAAGAGTTACTACCAGAGACACCAGAACTAGAGGGTTTGCTTTCTGATTTGGAACCCGACTTGGAACCAGATCCAGCACTAGATCCAGCACTAGATCCAGCACCAGATCCAGATTCTTGATTATCTGCGGACGTACCCAGGCCCGAACCTCCATTATAAAACCCCCCAACACCAGCAACAGAGCTTGCCCAATTTTCATACGATGTAAACCACAGTTCACCAGTGATTTTAGAAGCTTCAGCCGCATTAGTGACTTGTAGAAGATCAGAATACCATGGTTTATTAGTTAGGTCTTCTGCAATCGTCTGATATTGTTGCAAGAATGAATTATCAGTTTGATAGAGGTCTGCTATAGACCTGACAGCATCGGTACCATAACTTTCATATAAATCTGTCAATTGACCTAAATAGTCCGTGGCATCTAAAGCAAGAACCTTCGCTCCATATGCGGCTGTAATAAATCCTGTTGATAATCTCATTTCTTATAATTGCATGTGTATATCTTACATAGATCCAATGGAAGCAGCAATCAATACATTTTATATATATTTCGTGTAAGTGTAGGTTACATCCCCGCAGGTCCGTAAATCTTTATTAGTGTGACATCCAGATATCCCATATTCTTATTACAAGGTTATTGCATAATTCTCATTTGGTCAGACTATTGTTCTCAAAATTAAGATTTTTCTTTTTACGTCCTGAAAAATCTTACGCCAAAGCTATATCACAAATATTATATGGCTTTGACAGTTGGGAAGTCGTCTTCTTGATATATAACCTACTCAATTGGCTACCAAATGTTATACAAACCCACATTTACAGGTAGGATGAATCATATCCGGTAAGTACTTAAGTCACTCAATCTACGCATGCAGGAGGCACGTCAAGAGAGAAGAATAAATATTATCCGTCAAGGTACTCAACAAGACAAAAAATACTATTAAAATTCACAATTAACACGTGTAGGACTCCTATTCAAGAAACAGCTCGTGCAACGAGTACCTTATTCCAAGTTCATATTTCGTGACGATGTCATCGGTATCCTGTTGGATTGTATGAAATTTCCCAAGAAGAAGGTTTATGTCCTTTAAAACACAATCGAGGTTGCATATATCAGAGGTCATTTGTAGCTTCTGCAATCTTATAAATGACAAAACTTTAATCAAGATGATCGTAGTGAAGTAAAAGCAAAAATGGATTTGGTCGGACAAATATGCGAAGTAAGAGTCGCTGTCTATAACATTGACGAACTTGAGCAATTGACAAGCATGTACAACCATCTCGCGTAGAGATTGATGATTGCAATGGCTTAAAACGTAATCCACATTATTATCGTCGAATATGTCAAAAACCGGAGGGTTAGCATCTATCAACGTGGACCTGCGAAAATTGTAGGCGTAGATAACAATTAGACCGCAAAAGTGATAACATAGTTCTACAAACTGTAAAGTCGGCTGGTTGAAAATATATTCCCATTGGTTGTACCATGCATTCATGTCTTCTATAGTGGCGCTGTAATTCACTTCGCATTCTTCGAGAGTAGTTGCAATGATGTCATTCAAATTTAGCTGAATATAATTGTAAGTTATTAGCAATATGCTTATCTCACTGACCATTCTTCCGTCAAAATTAGTAGAACTGGGCAAAGCAAGTGTAGCAGTACAGTAGTTCAACCTTATTTCATCAACCACACACATACGCCCCGAGAAAATACAATTGATCAAATGTACTAATGTGAGATGGTTGAATATTCTTAATGTCGTTAATGTTTGGTATTCTTCGCTGTCTATTTCATCATAGAATATAGTAAATGGCAAGTCTTGGTTACCAGTGTTCTTGGCCTTTTGTAATAATGTTCCGAAAGTAGCTTTTGATACGAATGTTGTCAAACCTATGCTAGAAAGATACCAGGCATCTAAATTTAATTCATGTAAAACACTCTCATTACTAAGTTCAAGACTTAATCGAGAGGATGCAATTGATGATAAGGATAACGAATAAATTGAAAGAAGGACTAGTGCCTGCAAGAACTCGATATCACCATTATTCAAAGTAGGCTTTGGGAAGGATGTATATTTCAGCAATGATTCGTTCAATTCCTTAGCTAGTTGTTTTATCAACGATCTATAGTTCGATTTCTTCTTGTTAATAATTTCAAGATGGCTAGAATTTGCTCCCTTGAACAGATATCTCAAAGATAGACAGCAACACGTAGTTAACAATAAAGGTGACTTATTTCTAATCCTTTCGACTAACACATCAGTTGGAGTATTTGAGGGAAACAGTACCCACCTTCCGTGATTTCTTCTAAATTTGTTCATTAAATCAATAGCTTCTGCTTCAGTTAATAACCCCAAAGATATTATATCCTTATTTAATTTATATAATGGGGGTTGATATAGTTCAGGCTCAACGGTGGATAGATTAAGCAAATCTAATATCGACTTTGGAATATTGGAGGTTTTGACTTGATTGCATATTACCGCAAATGGCGCCATTTTAAACGAATCAATTGGATAGTTAAACAAAGGTCCGGAATCAGTGTCTACAAGAGACTCAATTTCAGAAGAAACGTTATTAGTCATATTTGTAGGGGTATTTATTCTCGATTTTTTTGACGAAGAAATGCTTGAGGAGGAACCTGGTATACCATTGATTGCCTGGCTAGCAGTAAGCAAAAGTTCGGCGTCACTTCTACGAAGGTCAAGTTTACCATTATTGGATTTAACTATAGATAGCAATTCATTAATTCCAGCATGTATTAAGTCAAGCTTAGTTTTTGTTTCTTCATCTTTGAATATTTCATGATCTGGCACTGATGAGGATTGTGAAATATCTTGACGTTGGCCAAAAGAGCATTCCTTGTTAAGAAATATACACCTTGAACATGAGACTTCATCATTGACTGATTTGAAACATCTAGTTTTTTGTTTTCGGCATAGTTCACAAGCTTTGGGTGTTCTAGTGGCCTGTGCAAATTTTCGGTTATTCATTTCTGTCATCTTATTCGACTTTTCTCTGCCTTGCAGATTCATCTTTCTCTTCTTCGATGATCCATTATCTTTCTTGCCATGGCCCTCTTGTATTTTATCACTCATAATACCATGCTTGTCTTGATTCAGCACATTTTGGAGCAAGATAAGAACGTTGACATTTATGCCGCGTTATCAGCGAAAAATATCCATACAAAATTATGATCGCAAAATACTGTACGTTTAAGATCTACATATATACTACAAACCATCTATGAAATAAGGTTATATGTCAAACGTTTAATGATATGATATTAAATTTGAAATTTTGTGTTTTTCTTTTTCGTATCACAGTCTCCTGATAGGTTTATATATTATGATAATATACTTATCAGACTTATATAATGTATCGCTGTAGTTAAAAATAGCATACAACTGGACGTCTTCCTCGAGGATAGTGGAGATGTATTTTATCTGACCAACATACAAGAAAAATCGTGCATATTTTATGACATAGATCTTCTTTGAGATTCCAAACTTATTACTACAAAACCCTATCCCTACGATATTTGCTTTAGTTACCGTGACTACAAAGACCTTCTAAATTTAGTCCGTTATTGCCAGGCTGTTTGATATTACACAATAGAGTAGAGTGACACACTTGTATCTAGCTTTTAACCACCGGCTAATTTCACCTTATTGGCAGCTAAAAATGGAGCGCTTAAATAATCGTTAAAGACACATTATGAACTCTTCCATATAATGAGACGCTGGGGACAAGTATAACAATTGACGTATCAAGAATTCGATACAAATAAGCTACATATACGACTATTTAAAAGTAAATTTGCAATTGGCCATATAATAACATATTTATTTTGGTTTCAACTTGAAGTATTGCAAGGTCAATAATTCATTATCAGCGACAAAACGCCTAGGAGCAACAAAAGCCTCCCTTCATATTGTAACTCAAGGCTGTATTTATTTTATAACATTTGCCAGTTTTTGGGCACCCGTAATGCTTGCCTGAAGATTTTACTTTACAATTATGCGCATCCCTCATGCTATAGATTTTCCCATTACATGGGTTTGCTGGGCATCCACCTATGGAACAGTCATACCACTTCAGAGCCAATGAACCCACATCTGTCGAATTATTCTCGCTTACTGGAGCAGATATTACTGTCGTCACATTCATAAGGATCAAAAGCATCGAAAGTAATTCCATTACCAAGTATTCTGTCTTCATGTTGCCATTCGATATCTTTGAGGTTGTTTAGTATGTCAACAATTTCACCTGTATCGATTTCACTTGGATGAATCGTTAGTAGTCCTAAATATATGTTATTGAATAAAGTTGCCGAGTTCAATCTCAAGCACAACGTATATTCAATTACCTTATCTGTTAAATTATTCTTGTAAGCACTTATTATATCTCTTAATACAGTAGTATCAATAGTTTCTAAATCAACTTCTGGAGTGAATTTACCAACCAGATACTTCATGAAATGCTTAATTATATTGGACCTTGATAACGATTCTGTAGAATCAGACTCTAGTAGGGTTTATATACAATTCTGAATGGTGATCCCCGCATCAAGTCCTCATGCTATGTACTGACATCATGATGGTTTGAAGACTGGTAACAAGTTGTATTTAGGATGAAAACTAAGTTAAAAGTTAGTACCAATAGGAACAGGGCACATGCGCCCGTATATGCTAGTAAACAAGGTGTTGTATATATAAAAATATCAATATACCATCAAAGTATCTTGTACTTAATAGATTCCGATTCGTTAGTTTCCAAGATCATGTCCATTTTAATTATCTTAACCCCTCTATTAATCATTAAATGACTAAAATCAAACATGCCTTTGTATGACAAAGTACCTTTCTCAACCTGATATTTATCCTTGATTTTGAATTCACCTGAAAAGAATACGTCGTAATCCCTGTTTGTATTTATCTGTTTACGTTCATTAATAGACTTAGCTTCTTTAATCTCTTTATCCAAAAAAGACTCTCTTATCGACTCATCACTGTTTATTCTATCGAGCTTTAAACCTGCCAGCACCAACGCATCGTTTATCATAGAATTGAAATTCAACAGTTTAATAACCCAGCTCATATTCACCGACGAAACACCATTATTGTTTTCCATATTTATCTGAATTCCTGATACAGAGGGGTATTTTGTTTCTAGCCATATATTAAATTTAGGGCTATCAAGATCGATACCCAATGGCAACTTAAACATTTTCCTAATGCTATTATTCAACGATAATTCCTCTAACACTTTATATTTGATGTTTTCATCTATTAGAAGCCTTATAAAGTTGTCAACATCGGAACAATCATTACCTACGTTTTGCTGCCTCATTTCTACCATACAGTAGTCAAAGTACTCTTTATCCAAATATTTTAAATCTTTTGGAAATGAATATGTACTTTTAAATAGCCAATTAGCGCTGAACCATAATGGAAGAAAGACCCTTCTGTCATTACCATCTTGCTGAAACTTTATTAGTTGACTAATAACGTAAACTCCTATTGTCAAAGAACTTGAAGATATAATAAGTAGCAATATAGTTCTAAATGGTAACCTTCTATTATCACGAACAGTTGAACTACCTTTAATGAATCCCAAATTATTTTGCAAGGTTGACCTGATTACCTGCTCTCTGATTAGTTGATCGTATTTTCGTCTTTCAAATTCTTGTTTGAAGTTCTGTTTCGAAGAGTTATATTCTCGAATCCATATTGGTGAAACCCTAGTTGTTCCAATTTTACTATATGTCCCAATCCTTCGAAATATCCTGCTAAGAGGTCTCCGTACTGCCAAGGAGGTGCTCACCGGTTTAGGACAGTACATTACCTTCGATCATAGTGTATTAAGTAGATATGATAAGTTGAGTATATCTCCCCATGAATATCGGATCGGCCGATCTCGTGACGATTTGCTGCTTAATCGTCCAATCTGCAAATATCACAATTACCCATGATATTAACTAAACATCTATAAAATTACAATAACGTTATACAATTGTTAATCTTCGTCTTCTAAGTCTGCCCAATTCGCTGAAGAACTGGTAAGCTTGCTAAACATGTCTCGAACTTCCTCTTTTAACTTCGCATCTTTCTGCTTTTGCAATCTTTCCTGTTCTGCCTGGTCTTTCCTGGTTTGTTCTTCTCGTTTCTGCTTAGGAGTTTGATAGGCACCCTTTGGAGACTTCGCTTGTCTTGGTGGATCATTTGATTGTCTTGATTTCAGCTGTGTTTGCTTGGCATTTTGTTTAGACTTTGGTGGCTCAGATTTAGAATTAGAAATTGATACCATTCCTAATCTAGACGCAAGAGACTGACCAGCACTTGTTATAGGAGGTAAGTCTTCTTCTTGTTCATCCTCGCTTTCTGGGGTGTCTTCAAATCCATCGTCATCTTCATCAGTGACTTCTTCGTCCGTGCTCTCGAAGTCATCATCGTGGCCATTCCTCATAGCATTCTCTGTTTTATTAGATGATACACCCAATCTTGCGGCAAAGGATGCACCAGCTTTGGACATTGGAGTTGTTTTCTCTTCTTCCGATTCTTCGGCATGGTCGACTTTCTTGTTCCTAGTAGTCTTTCCTTGTCTATTCTTTGCAGGTGTTTGATAAGCACGGGGTCCTCTTGGAGTGTTACCAGAACCTGCTCGAGGCACATGAGAATCAATTGAATTATTTGGAGAAGCATCATGTTCTGCTGTCGAAGGAGGTGATGGCAATGAGCCATATGCTTCGTTGTTATGTTTTCTATCCTTTCTACCTCTATTCTTCCCACCATATCTGTTATATTTGGATGAATCATCAAATTTATTGCGATTGTTATTGTGTATCGACGTGTTACCAGGCTCGCTCGTAACATTTGCCCATTTACTCTCCAATGGTTTAGGCATATCGTTTTTATTGGGAATTAATGCTTTAGGTGTCACATTTTTACGAGACTCATTATCCTGTGTTTTTGCCCTATTGACCAATTCTTCTTCTGTTGCCCATTTCGAGGCTAAACCACTCATTTATACGGTATATTTAATTATATTTTGCTGTTTCTTCATTAATTAAGTCCAGAAATTTAAATAAACAGATTTTGTGCGCATATCAATATTTCACCCAGATTTGTCATAATGTCTGATAAAAGCCTCCAGCAAAAGGGCTGAAACCAAACGCCATTTAGCAATTGAGTCATAACGCAGAGAACTTTGTTCAACAGTGATCAGAATTTATACATTATTCCTGAAAAAAGGTAATTTATAAAGCTACATTTGCAATGCTCAATTCTATCTTGTCCTCTCATCATATAAGTAGAAAATGCCTCGGAACTATTAGATATCATGCTACTGGCATGAAATAATTACATATACTGTGCCGGGATTCTATCAAATATTATAATTCTGTTATTCTACTTGTAAACTACACCTAATTTGGTATTCTTGATCTGACTACATTTGAATGGAATAAATTCAGGATGGTTTTCAAAACAATTAGTCCTATCATTAGAGGATTCAAAATGTTACAAATAGATAATGCTGGAGGTATCCATAATGGTCTATAAAGTGCCATAATGGATGCAAAAGGCCAACAACAAATAAATTAGTAATTGGCAAATGGTGCAATTTCGCGCAGTGGGGGAGTAGTTTAGTCCGGAAAAGTCATTACTGGAGTAGTATTGACCGAAAAGTTCTTCAACACTTTATATATCAATTCTTTCGATTCTTTCAATTAATTGTATCAATACGTAAAACAAGTATGTCACAACCAGAATTTAAGTTTTCTACCGAGTTACCAGCTTGGAAGAAATTAGAAGCAACCTTCAAATCGAAGGGAGAAAAATTCCAGGTCAAAGAGGCTTTTGACAAGGACCCAAAGAGATTTGAAAAGCTTTCCAAAACGTTTCAAAACTTTGACAACTCTAAGATTTTGTTCGATTTCTCTAAGAATTTAATTGATGACGAAATCTTGGAACAATTAGTTCAATTGGCAAAAGAAGCTAAGGTAGAAGAGTTAAGAGATGCAATGTTTAACGGTGACAAAATTAACACCACCGAAGACAGAGCTGTTTACCATGTTGCTTTAAGAAACAGATCGAAGAAGGAAATGAAGGTCGACAACGTTGACACCTTCCCAGAAGTTGATGAAGTTTTACAACACATGAAAGAATTCTCTGACCAGGTTAGATCAGGCGAATGGACAGGTTACACTAATAAGGCTATTACCGATGTCGTTAACATTGGTATCGGTGGTTCTGATTTAGGTGCAGTTATGGTTACCGAGGCTTTAAAGGCATACGGAAAGCCAGGTTTAAACGTTCACTTTGTTTCTAACATTGACGGTACCCATATTGCTGAAACCGTCAAGAAATGTGATCCAGAGACCACTTTATTCTTGATTGCTTCTAAAACCTTCACTACTGCAGAAACCTGTACTAATGCCAACTCTGCTAAGAAGTGGTTCTTAGCTAAGGCTTTAGATACTAAGCACATTGCTAAACATTTCGCTGCTTTGTCAACTAACGCTGAAGAAGTTTCTAAATTTGGTATTGATACTAAGAACATGTTTGGCTTCGAAAGTTGGGTCGGTGGTCGTTATTCCGTTTGGTCGGCAATTGGTTTATCCGTTGCTATCTACATTGGTTTCGAAAATTTCGAAAACTTCTTGAAGGGTGCTGAAGCTGTCGACAAGCACTTTGTCGAAACTCCACTCGAAGAGAATATCCCAGTGTTAGGTGGTTTATTATCAGTCTGGTATAACAACTTCTTCGGTGCTCAAACCCATTTAGTTGCTCCATTCGATCAATATTTACACAGATTCCCAGCTTATTTGCAACAATTATCTATGGAATCTAACGGTAAGTCTGTCACCAGAGCAAATGCTTTTACTAACTACGAAACTGGTACCATTTTATTTGGTGAACCAGCTACGAACGCTCAACACTCTTTCTTCCAATTAGTCCACCAAGGCACTAAATTGATACCTTCTGACTTTATTTTGGCTGCCCAATCCCACAACCCAATTGAAAACAACTTGCACCAAAAGATGTTGGCCTCCAACTTCTTTGCCCAAGCTGAAGCTTTAATGGTTGGTAAGAATGAGGACCAAGTTAAGAAAGAGGGTGCCACCGGTGGTTTAGTTCCTCACAAGGTTTTCTCAGGAAATAGACCAACCACTTCTATATTAGCTCAAAAGATTACACCAGCCGCTTTAGGTGCTTTAATTGCTTACTACGAACATCTTACTTTTGTTGAAGGGGCCATCTGGAACATTAATTCTTTCGATCAATGGGGTGTTGAATTAGGAAAGGTCTTAGCCAAGGTCATTGGTAAAGAATTGGAAAACAATAACGAAAAGGTTGATACACACGATCCATCTACCAAGGGTTTAATTAACCAATTCAAGGACTGGGCTGAATAACTAGACCTGTCGAGGCCAACCAAGTTATAATCTCTATCTATAAGGCTTGTATTTAGTTGTTCTTGAATAATGTACGACTTTTCTACTTTTATTTACATGCAGTACTTGACATGAATTTTTTTTAGAGCTCTTCTATACTTTGAAGACTACTTTCTGGATTACACGCTAAAAAGTATTGCTGATTGCCTATATATATCAGCAATAGACCGGTACATAGCTTTATAAATTGGCTATTGTCAAAATTTGTGAATAAGGTTTGCATTTGAAGTAAAAAAAACCAAACTATAACTCGGTAATAAGATCATATAAGAACAATCGAAAATGTCAGACGAAGAGCTCCCACCACATTTACAAGAACAAGGGGAGTTAGAAAACCCATTAAGAGCAATAATAGTGGTTAATTCTGCGGAAAGTCCCGAGGGTGACATGGAAGAAGCATTGTTGGATGGTGTTCAAAGTTTCGATGACATGAATGAATTTTTCGATAAATTCGACGAAACAATTGCCATACCTAATGAAGAACATATAAAGTATGAAGTTGGAAGTGACGGACTCGTAGTTATTGTTGTCGATTCGCTTTCTTTAAGGGATAAGGCCCTAAAATTCATGGAAGATTATAGCATCAAAATTGAAGGCAAGGACCAAGAAGATGCTGAAGGTAACCAATCGGCAAAGAAGGTAAAGAAGTCAGAAGATTAAATTACGTGGTCAACTATGATTTAAACCTGTCATTGTTTTACGATGCCCATCATTTACACCTAGAAGCGGTGGTACATGAGATATATATTTGAAGCGTTTTGGATACCTAGATTTTTTTTTTCTCACCACAAGGTATAGACCAAGACATTGTACATTAGTCATTTATACATTCTACTTTTATATCGAATCGAATATTAATTATCAATCTAAGTTATGTTCTGTTTATAAGGCTAGTCAAATATTCCATAGATATTTGAACACAAAACCGCACCACCCTTAAACTCACCGATCCATTTTATAATAGAGCCTTTTATCTTATCTCAATACAACATCAAGGATATAATACAGCACAGTCATGGATAATTGGAGAAGAATTGATATTGATGCTTTAGAAAAGGATAATCATTTATCAAAAGAAGACTTGATTCCTGATTTACCAGCTGTATCGAATGAAGAAATAGTTTCATTATCAAAGCAATGTAGATCGGCATTGTCACTGGGTCAATTCCTACAGGCATTAACTCTAGCATTGGACACTCCACCGTACGTTTCAGATGAAAAAACAAAGGAATTACATGCTGAAACAGTGTTTGAAGTCTTATGTTCTATTAGAAATAACCACAACACAAATGACTTGCCAAATTTCGTTAAACAATTGGACTCTAACCAGCAGGATACATTGGTTAAGTACTTGTATAAGAATATGGGTACCAGTTACGGTGCTAAACAAGGTGGATTGTTGTTACAATGGTTTGAAAAGACAGTTGAAGTCACCGGATTGGGTCCAATTGTCCGTTTCATGGCAGATAGAAGAACAGTTTAACTTGTATATTACAAAATTTGCAATAAACAAAATGGTATTATATTAATTCTATATAGGTTGTAATTTATTTGTATTTTTATGGCTCTTTTTCTTCTTATTAGATTTTTTGACTTTACTCAGGTTACTGGTCTTACTCATGTGGCTATTTTTGTTCAAAGTTTTATTTGTCTGATTGTCGAGTTTTGATATATTAGAAGGTTGCAAAGGATTACTTCTAGACCCAGGTAGAGTGCCGCATTGAAGTTTATCTTCAAATATATCAGATTCCAGGAATTTTCGCTTCAAATCACCGGATATACTGCTCTGGGAATTCAATTCAGACCTTAATTTTACAAGACCTTGGTCCTTTGTCTTCATAATTTTATCGAATTTTTGGGCCCAAGAGTTATTCAAAGTCTTGAACTTATACTTGTACGTTTTCAACTCTTCAATAGACTTTGCATGCTTACTATTAATAAGCTTGTTTTCTGAAGTTAGTTGTTGTATTTCTGATTTCATTGCCATTAATTTGGTTTGTAAAT
This sequence comes from Debaryomyces sp. S3305, assembly GCA_024586305.1. Classification (NCBI taxonomy): domain Eukaryota; kingdom Fungi; phylum Ascomycota; class Pichiomycetes; order Serinales; family Debaryomycetaceae; genus Debaryomyces; species Debaryomyces sp. S3305. Next base: position 232,031 of record JAMYHY010000016.1, read on the forward strand.
TTTCTATAAGCTGCTGATTTTCCAACGATAGATGTGCCGATTTAGTGAGTTCTGTCACTTTTTTGTTGTTTTCAATTATAATCGAGTTTTTGAACTCAATTTCCGTTTGCTGTTCAACAATTAGTTCCTTTGATGACTTAAGCTCATCTTTGTTTATATCATTAACTTGTTGTAATTCTGAAATCTTTTGTACTAAGCTCTCTGTATCCATTACTTTGTTTTGCAACAATTTATTCTCTTGACCTAACTTATCCATTGAAAGTTGTTTCTCAGTTTTGTCTCTCTCAAGATTTTCAATGATTTGTGTTAGGGATTCATTCTGCGTGCTCATTTGATCGAGATGAGAGTTTAATGTTGAATTTTCATCTATTACTTTATTCAATTTTTTTTTTAAATCACTGATTTCTGCAATCAATTCATTATTTTTTGTTGTTAACTGGCTATTTTTAGTATCTAATGTGCCCATTGCCGTTTTTAATGCATCAACATTACTAGTGAAGTTACTGTGTTGCAGTTTAAATTTATAAAAGTCTACCTTGAAGTCATTAACCTTTTCATTTAAAATATTTTTCTGTTTCAATAGTTCATCATTAATGGCTTTAACACCAATCAACTCCTTTAATTCTCCCTTTAACGAACTTGGTTCCAATTCATTATCAGGTTGCAGGAAAGTGAAGTTGTGACTTAAATGTTGATTTTCAGTTGTAATATTCTGTAATATTTCTTTATGTTTGTGTTTAAAATCTGAAATTTCAATTTCTAAATCCTTGATCGTCTTTTTTAAGCTAGAAACTTGAATCTCATAGAAATTGTTGGTCAAATGACTTGCTTTATATGGCAGTGACGTCTTAATGGGAGCAATAAATGCATTTCTTGTAGGAGTTTGGAATTTTTGTACTCTCGAACCCTTCAATTTAGGAGCAGTTCTGGGCTTTTCCGAACTTGGTATCATTCTAAATTTTGAAGGAGTGGAGCTTATCTTTCGCACTGGACTCATACTTGATGCCACTCTTGGAACCAATCTTGTTGGACTTAAGGAAGAAATTGTAGGTTTAGCGTAATGGGGAATTCTTGGGGTTTTATCTAACTTATTTGCTGTTATAGTCTCTAACTTGAAATCTTTAACTAAAGTTGCAATATTATTCAATATAGATTTGAGCAAAGTAATGTCCACATTTGGATCAACATTCAAAATAATATTGATCTTTCCTGGATTTGGGGAATTGCTTTTGAAAATGAGATTAGTTATAAGATTCGAGGATCTCCCACCACTAGATACCTTGCTTGTAAGTAATTGCGTTATGGATGACATGCTGGTATTTGCAAACGCATTAGATAAAGCCAGTGATTTATCATACTTCTCGTTACCCATGAGGTCAATGTAAATGACTCTTTTCTCATCATAAAAAAAGGTTACTACTAGGCATGATCTACTAGATTCACTATTGAAAGCTGTTTTCTTTGTATTTCTCTTTTTGAAAACTGTTTCCAAGACCTCAGGCGAATCTCCGTTTAATTTCCTTTTATGCAACTGGGATTCTAAGCACGAGTTGTGGTACTCTTTCTTCTTAGCCGGTGTTTCAAGCAAATCGATTATGTACTTGTTTTCGCTCACTTCGAAAGCAGTGATGCATGCTTCTTTCGAAGATGCTTCTAATCCATGTATCTTTTGATAGATCACTTGCTTGAGGTTTGTGGTCTTGCCACTTCCTGTAGGACCCATAAATATAAAATATGAACATGGATCAAATGTATCGATCAATTCTTTGTATGTATTATTACTTCCATTATATATTTTTGTGAAATCATATTGCTTGTCGTTAAGAATTATACTTGTCTCACCAGTAGTCTCAAATAATGCTTCTTTGCCCTTCTTGGGACTTTTAATCTTTAAATATAATGGAATTGATGTCATATCTGACCAAGTTTCTGCTAACTCCTTATTCAACTCTGCTATCTAATACCATCTTCAAAATAACTGTTAAACGATCTTATATTGTTAATGTTTATGAAATAGCCAAATTAGGTTGTTGCATTAATCGAGGCTTTTGTCAGGAAAGGGGTTAAATTCGACATTAAATATGACACTAATTGTGCGACTATTCTGCTCCAGCTTTTCCCCGGAGATTTACCAGGTAGTTCGGCTACATACCCCTCTACCGAAAGTTTTTCCGTCTTGATATCTATCAACAAAGAATACGTGAAGATATGCAACCTAAAGTGGTTTTATTATCACAATGTATTTTTTGAAAAAATAAAGGGATTTCTGTGGGGCAATCTCCGTAAGCCGAGCATGTTGTAGTTCGGGTCAATTAATGGGAGTAATGATGCATGAGGGTAGAGACGGATTAATCAAGAAAGGATATTCGATTAAAGTAGTATACGGATCCGTATACGGATCGTGCACTATTATTAAAAAAAAAAGAATAAGTAAGCAACTCGGACATCAGTCGACCAAGATTCAGACTATAAATAAGTCCGATTCGCCTCCACATTTCATGGAAAATTTTTCAATAACGATAAAGTTTATAAACTACGAGTGAATAAAAGATTAAACAAAATGTCTATTAAGTTAAATTCAGGATATGATATGCCATTAGTTGGTTTTGGGTGTTGGAAGGTCGACAACGATACTTGTGCAGCCACCATTTACAATGCCATTAAAGTTGGCTACAGATTATTTGATGCTGCTCAGGATTATGGTAACTGTAAGGAGATTGGTCAAGGTATTAACAAGGCACTTGAAGAAGGGTTAGTTGCTAGAGATGAATTGTTCATCACCTCTAAGCTTTGGAATAGTTACCATGATCCTAAGAACGTCGAATTGGCTTTGGAAAAAGTATTGAGTGACATGAAATTGGACTATCTTGATTTATTCTTAATCCATTTCCCAATTGCATTCAAATTCGTCCCAATTGAAGAAAGATACCCACCAGCATTCTACTGTGGTGATGGTGACAAATTCCACTACGAAAATGTGCCATTGGCAGATACATGGAAGGCAATGGAAAAATTGACTAAATCCGGAAAGGTCAAGTCAATTGGTATTTCTAACTTCTCAGGTGCATTAATATATGATTTGTTGAGGAGTGCTGAAATCAAGCCAGCTGTCTTGCAAATCGAACACCACCCATACTTACAACAACCAAGATTAGTCGAGTATGTCCAATCCCAAAACATTGCCATCACCGGTTACTCATCATTTGGTCCTCAATCTTTCTTGGAATTGAAGCATTCTAAGGCTTTGGACACTCCTACCTTGTTTGAACACAAAACCATCAAGTCAATTGCCGACAAGCATAAGAGAACTCCAGCACAAGTCTTATTAAGATGGGCTTCTCAAAGAAATATTGCTGTTATTCCAAAATCAAACAACGCGGATAGGTTATTACAAAACTTAGAGGTAAACGATTTCGATTTGAGCAAAGAAGATTTTGATGAAATCTCTAAGTTAGATCAAGATTTAAGATTTAACAACCCATGGGATTGGGACAAGATTCCAATCTTTGCTTAAGGTAAATAAGATTTTCGATTAGAGCATGATATAATTTTTACATATTTCAAAAAAACAAAAAAAACTTTTTGAAGCTATTAATGTAGGCTAACTAAATAGAGTCCAAAACAGCCTTTCTTCCTAAATTTAACAATTTTAACCGTGACATGAAATCATCTCTGTTTATATATGCACCACACATTCTACGTTTACCCGTAAACTCGGTTCTAGAGTGGAAGCATCTCCAATTGTCAAAAATCAAACATTGGCCTGGTCTTAATTGGTAGAATATTTCATTTTCTGGATCAGTAATAATTTTATACCAATTACTAATAGCCTTATAAAACCTAGGAACATCTTCAGGGTTCGACCAATTGTCCATCGTTGATCTATCAGATTGATTCCAACGAACTTGGACTAATTCGCCTTGATTGTCAAGTTTGAATATAGGCTGAGGGATATCTGGCTGAATACAAACCTTTTCTTCCCCCGCAGAATGGGCAGGCACCGGAATTTTGGTCAACAAATCAAAATCTTCAGGATGCTCCTTTTGCAATATTTTGGCACATTGAAATGCATCAACTAATGAGGTAGTACCACCAGTTCCATCATGGAACAATAAATGGAATAATTGCAACCCTGGAGTGTCATTCCAATAAGTACCATCGGTGTGAGACGATATATCAAAATTAGTGTACGCAGTATCATTCTTCGATAGGTCACTTGTAAAGTCCCAGAAACCACCATAATGAGTAGGCCTGATGTAGGTAATCTTCTCACAAAGCTTTTCTGTTTCTCCTGGGCTTATTGGAACGTTATCAATCATACAAAATCCGTACTTCCAAATTTTCAAGCACCAATCTCGAATTGCGTCTTCTTTATCCGTGCTATCACTCGAGTTCATAATGGCCCTAAATTCCACGCTAGGCATATTGTCTTTAATATCCTTTACTTTCCAATAGCTCTGTTCTAAGATTTCCTTTTCCCCTTTGATCTTAAATTGGTTTGGTACAAGTTTTGGGTTGTACGAATGCAATGCCAACCAAGAACTTTCGTATTCGCTCTTATGGCTATCTTGATTCCATTCAATTCTCAAGCTATCTGCCTCACAATCAATAGAAGTTGCCTTTATATCAGCTTTAATGGAGCATGAGTTCAATAATCTTTGCTTAGTAGCAATATAATAGCAATCTTCACAATGGCAGTTGTCACGCAACCATATATTGTGATACTTGGATACGGTTCCATCTTCCCAAGTAACAGCAATTTCTAAACCAGAGTCAACTGGTTTAGCATCAACAATTCTGTAAGTTTCAAGACTCATATTTACTATATTTCTAGTTACTTTCTCTTTCAATTGACTTTAGATAACGAACGTACATAAAAGAATGGATGATCATAGGGTGAGATTTGGACAGTTCCGCATCCGAGCACCCAGTTAGAAAAGGATAATCGATAATAAAAGATTAAACTGCTTGTGAATAATCTCATTTATCTCCAGGGTATTTATTATATGTCCTGTTAAATGATAATCATATAGGTTCGGTAAATAATATAGTATATTAGAAAAGGGTGGTTTATTGACAACACTAAATATCAGTGTTGATTACCAAGAAAATAAGTTAGTATCGGAATGTCACTTAAGGAACGTTCACATACGCTATTGCTGCTGCATCCTGACTGGGTTTCTATGGACTTTGATAAATTGGGTAAATCGTTTTATAACAATGATGGAGTGCCTCTTAGCGATACTATCAAGAGTTTAAAGGCAAGAACACTAAATGATGCGTTGCACAATAAGAATACTGATGTATTAGCGGAGTACCTGAGATCAACAGAAGGGTTAATAAATAATGAGTTCAGAATGAAAATTTGGCCACTTCTATTGGGAATTTTTGATCAGGATTCTGAAGCCGATGAGGAAGGATCGAAGAAACAGTATATGGTAGACTCGCCGAATCTCAAATTGAATAGACAGTCGGTTACGTCTTTTTTACTTAATGATTTAGACTTGAATGATTTACCGCCGCATAAGGATGAAGACCAAGTCAAATTGGATATACAACGGTCATTTACTGTGCTATCACAGATGCAATCTTATCACCAATTACAAAACGAATCATTTACTGCTATTTTCTCCAACAGTGATATAGACCTGTTGAAGAAGAGCCTCTTAAATATTATAATCAAGATACTTAGGAAATATCCATGTCTTAACTATTATCAAGGTTATCACGATATAGCAAGTATTATACTAATTGTCTGCTATGAACAGAACGGGGAAGCGAATCCGTCAAAAAATGAAGAATTGGCGTTTAAATTATTGGAAAAACTTACAGTGTTTCACTTGAGAGATTATATGATTACTGATATAAATCTTTCGATCAATCATTTAAAATTAATTCCAACCTTACTAGAGGTAACTGATACAGAGTTATTTGAATTGATCAAACAATCAAGTAATTCATATATTATGTCATCTGGTTTTCATTATGATTATAATTTCTACCAAGGTTTATCATCCATTTTGACATTTTACAGTCATGATTTAAATAATTTGCATCAACTATTAATAATATGGGATTTTATATTAAGTTACAACTCTGTGATTGTTAATGTTTATTTATATGTCGCTCTATTAAAATTTCATAAAGAAGATATATTAAATCAGTTAAATATAGATCCGAATGATTTGATTGATTCAGAAGGAGCAGACATTGACATAGATTTAGTGCATACTTTAGTATCCCCTAATAACTTATTTAAATCTATGACTGATTCTGATCTTAATCAGATTTTGAATAATACAAGGACCTTGATTGAGAGCTATTTAATCAATGATATTGAGAATTCAGACGTTACATATGATGTTTGGTTTAAGGAATTTAATCAGAATTCCGTCCTATTAAATACGTCGGACATTCTTATCGACAGGAAAACAAAAGATCGTAAATACAAATATTTAATAATTAATGATGAAAATCCGCCTGATTCTTCATTAAATGATCTTGTTCAACTTCAAGATGAAGAAATGTCAAAGCAAACTGTTTATAACATATCACTTCAACAAAGGTTACTCGAGCAACAAGAAGAATTATCAAACTCCACATCTGATCTTGACACTAGTCTACCAAATCTGTTATCATCGTCTATTACAAGTTTTACCTCAGCATCGTCATCGATAAACACTAAAATCGCTAACACATCATCGATGATATTCAAAAAATTATTTTACCACGATAGTTCACCAACTCCGGAAGGAAAGCTCAATAATAACAATAGACATAATGTTCTATTGACTAACTTTTACCGCATTAGTTTTACCGTTGGGTTTATCGGATTTATGATGCATTTCTTGTTGATTAAAAATGATCCAAGTTATCAAAGTTTAAATATCACAAGACTCATATCAGGCTCCTTTTCAATGATCCAAAAGTATGCATCTCACATACCTGACCTGGAGTCTATTAGGGCACTATCTGACTTTATTATTAACGTGGGTAATGGATTGGCGTACGAATCAGGGGAAGCTATTCGCGGGATGTATACATCATTAAAAGATTCCGAAATTGTGAACAGTGGAATAAATATTGGCCAAGTTGGTTTGGGAAACTTAAGAAATAACATTTATGGGTTTATTGGATAGTATATGGTTATGTATACACCTTAATTTAAATAGTTTTAAATCAACTTAGATTTATTTCATTATTATCTCATTACTACTTAAGTTCTATAAGAGTTTTTCTAATTATCGTTCTCAAATTCAATCTCATAAATTAATACAGACTCTGTGAAATTTGCATGACCCCAACCTCTATTACCACTAGCACTCACCATAAATCTACCAGTCTCGTCCACGTATAATGCACTTAGTATACCACCATGATGGCCTGGTATAATCATGAAAGGTGTGGCTGGCTTTTTGTTGGTCGTACTGGAAGTATTTGATAAATCATTGTAGAGATTCAAATTGTATAATCGGATATTATCATTCGAACCACATAAGATGAAGTCATTGTTAGGAAGCGTAGATATGGCACTAACTGGGCCAGATATTTTAGGAAATTGCAACAACTTCAGTACATTTGGAACCATGGTATCTTTATTATGGCCTGACTTCGATCTTTTATGCGGCATTTTAATTGAAAATTCTTCCACTGTACTGTTTCTTCTTCCAGCATAGATATATTCACCACAGTTAGACCATGTAGACGACATACACCAAGGCGGAATACCATCTGAGACTCCTAGCCTTAATACTGGACTACTGGTTGTGTTTGAGACCCTAGCATCCCAAAGATTAATAGTACCGTCAATACTTGAACTCATGAATATTGAATCATTACTAAATGTTTTATTTGTTGCTTTGGAATCATTGGTTGTTATTTTTGATGAATTAGGCTTGTCTTGCGATTCAAGGTTTTTTCGGTCTTCGTTATTTTCATTATCGCTGTCACCGAATAATGAATCGATATCACTTTCCGGTTTTAGGTCTTGGTCCACAATTTTGATATCTGAATCCTCATACGACAATGAAAAGTCAGCCAAGCCTTCCGGTCTGTATTGAATATTAGAAATTTGACCAGAGCTACCACTGAATAAGTTAATACATTTCCCTGTATTCAAATCCCATTCTCGAATGGATTTATCCCAAGATCCTGATAAAAACTTCTTTTGTTCAGTGTTCAATTTTAATACAGATACAGCATCATTATGCCCATTTCCCAAGCTGGCATTTTGTTTCTTAGGAGAATGGTTAAAGTAGTGATGGATATTTCCTTCATTATACCTCATAGTATATAATGAAATACCACCAGATGATAAGCCTGAAAGGCACCAATAACCGTTTCTTTCCACATCTAATGAATAGACTGGATTCACCTTCGGTTCATAACTCACAGACCCTGTACTAAAATCGCTTATTTTTACTTTAGGGTTAGTCTCCATCAACTGCTTTTTAGTTAACGGTTGTTCATTTTCCCAGTACGATGAAATTACACCGGCTTTTGTTATAGAATCAACCAAATTATGTCTTTGGGCCATTGTTAATGGAGATTTTCCTTCTATGGACGCGATAAAGTCGTATTTTCTAATAAATCCATCTTCTCCACCAGTTAAAATCCATTTTGGACCGTCAGTAAATGCCAATGCATGACATTCCGACGTGTAAGGAATTGCTACTGATGGGATTATATCGAATTCTGACGATTCTTTAGCTTTTATTATAGAATTTTCTCTTATTGTCTCTCTTGATACATGTTCTTCTGCATTTTCTTGGTCTTGTTCTGATTTCGTATTTGATGAATCTTGTGCATCAGCTTCTTTCTGACGTTGCTCGTCGTTTATCGAATCAGACTTATCAACTATCATATTATCATTATCCTTGTTAGCATCTTCTTGCAGCTCAGACACTTGTGATTCACGGGCATCGATGAATTTGGCTCTCTCTTCATCTTCCTCTCCTTCATCGTTTTCGTCATCATCGTCGTCTTCATCATCATCATCATCATCGTCGTCTTCATCTTCCTCATCATCATCCTCATTATTCTCATCATTCTCATCATCTTCTTCATTTTCTTCCTCCTCGTCCTCTTCACCATATTCATTATTATTGTTCTCGGTATCTTCCATTTCTTCATCTTCATCGTTTGCATCTAGCATATCATTATTCTGATCGTTAAATAAATTATCATCCACCGACATGACCGAGAACGTGCTAATATAAGTGAATTACAAAAGGGAATAATATGGCCTTATATCAATTGACTTCGTATAATATCTCCAGGTTGATAAAAACATAGATTTGGCTAGTATTGATATTGGGTATTTCTACACGACCTTCTACAAGAAATGAAATCTTTCAGTTTCAATTATTCAGCTATTTAATCGACGTCATACACTTGCATTGACAAAAGCATCATCAATTGAATATATTTAAACACTAGCTAAATAACTTATTCGTAGATCCATCCGAATAAAGCTGGCTTGTAGTCAACTAATTCTTCCTTCTTGAACCATAAACCAATTTCCTTTTCAGCAGATTCAACGGAGTCAGAACCGTGACAAACGTTTCTACCCATGTCAACGGCGTAGTCACCTCTGATGGTACCTGGAGCAGATTGCAATGGGTTAGTAGCACCTAAAATAGCTCTACCTTGCTTGACAACATCCTTACCTTCCCAGACAGTAGCTAAGACTGGACCGGATAACATGTAAGATAATAAAGATGGGAAGAATGGCTTGGATTGCAAGTCATCGTAATGTTCTCTTAATAAGGATTCAGTTGGTTGAACTAATTTGATACCAACTAATTTGTATCCTCTGTTTTCAAATCTACCTAAGATAGAGTTGATTAATCCTCTTTGGACACCATCTGGCTTAATAGCAATAAAAGTTCTTTCGTTGTTAGACATTGTGAATTGTTACGTTATAGTTTCTAAGTGACTTCAACTTGAGAAATTTCACCACTATTTATACCTTTAAATTTTTTTTCGTCGACTTTTCATTGGAAAATTTCAAAATTAAGCAGACACGACCATCTTTTTAAACCCCAAATGGCCCTATCCCACGGTACCAGCCTAGATTATAGAGGTGGTAAGACGGAGAGAAAGACAGATATCCCAATGGCATATTGACTTGTTTTTATGTAGCCAGTGTGAAAAATGGTGGTTCAATTCGGCACAGATCATCTCATCTAGCTTCTGTCGCATAAGGTACGAACTGCGTATTTGATGCAAAAAGGTCTTTCTAATGGTTGTACATTATTTCGCCAATTATTAACAGAGGGTACGGGAAATACTTGGATCATATACTCAACCAGATAGAGGTGTTGGAAAAGAATACTAGATGTGGAAAGTTGTCGGAATTGGATGTTTTTCAAGATGAGCAATATTGCTCAAATATTCCAATTACTCGAGCTGGTTATGACAGTAAATATCAGCTGAGGAACTCCAAAGCACAATATACTGAGTGTATTTGTTTATTCGGTACTTTTGGGTATATTGGATTGGATCAAAAAAAAAAAATTTTTTTAAAGGCTTTTTGTTTCAATATTTTAAACCATGCGACTGTAATTGATCTAACATCAGCCAATACCTATATGGATTATTAGTATGCGGGTCCGTAGTATCATCCAATTCTTCCACCAATTTCTGAGTAATGTCTCAACTTAGAGAGACAGTCTGGCACTAGTTCCTTTGTAGCATTGCAGCCAATTACTTCGGTGTGCATATAGATACTCTCAATATGATTTGTTTATAAACCACAATACGGGCCATAAAAAGAAACAGCTATCTTTAGTTAACACGATAGAACTGTACGAGATGAGCCAGGAGAATATAACACTCACCCCATCACGCAACAGCCACGGTGAAAATGAGAACACAGAAAATGAGACTGTTTCCCCATTAAACTCAACAAATAAGATCAGAGATGGGTTTTCCAATACTCAATCACAGAAACGAGGTCCAACTACTCCCTTAACTCCAATGAACAAGCAGCATAATGTTATAAGACGTAAAATGGAAGAGGAACCGGGTAGAATTCGGGATATCCTCAGCTTTGGAAAGGATCAAAGCATAGATATAATAGACTTGAACTATCGAAATTGGGTTCTAAGTGAGAAATTGAAAAAGCATCAAGATATCGTTAAATTCATGGAGTTGGAGCGCAGATTTTTATTAGAATAACTGTCATCAAGAACAATCAAGCATTCACAGGTTGATATTGCGTTTGTCATTTAGCGTATATATTGTCTACATATTAATAAAGTAATCATTTAGCACTTCTAGTTGCCTTGAAGTAATCCTTTAATTTTGACTCCTTGGCATCAAAATAAGTATCATCCCTTGCATTATTCCAGTCTTCTTGTCTTTTGGCCATCTTAATCTTTTCCTCTTCTCTAGACCCTCTTTCCCTTAAGTCATCCCTTAGCCAATGTAATGCCAAAGGATGCAACGATTCCGCTAATTCCACTCGTATCGTTTTGTCGTCGCTCTTGTCCAGATATTCCTTTTTCGAAACGAATTCTATATCTTCCATATTTATATCATCCACCTTCATTCCCTCATTCAAATGGATAAGTCTATCACACCAGTGTTTGCCTAACCCGTCAAAAATATGTGTAGCATATATCACACAACAATTACGGAGTCTGCATTCTGTCTTCAAAAAATTAAGCAAATCTTGTCTAACTACCACGTCTAAGTCTACTGTTACCTCATCTAATAATAATAACTTCCATGGTTTCAATAAACCCATCACCAACTGGACCCTTCTTCTCTCACCATCAGAAATATATGCCATTGACCATTCTGGATCGATATCCATGATTCTAATCAATTCGTCTCTCCTTTCTGGATAAGTTCCACCGCCAATCGACGAAACTAATAAGTTGACGGGAATATCCCTCTTAACAACTGGATTGGCTGCCCATTCCGTACCTAAATAAGTAATTAAATTATTGACATCAGAATTATGCTTCTTGTTCCTTTCTTTCGAAAAATCAAATGGATCAAATCCTCCTAATTTTAGCTTGCCTTGTTTAATTAACGTCTTACCGGCCAAGATTTTTAATAAAGTGGATTTTCCAGCACCATTTTGTCCGACAAGTAAATTAGTTGATCCCCATGGAATTCGAAGATTAACATCTTGTAATCCTATTTTCTGATTGGAAGGGAATTTATAAGTTAAGTCAATGGTTTCTACGGCTAATGTATGGTTGTTGGCGTTATCGGTCATAATGGAATGCAGTATATTCGATTCTGCGCCAATCTATTTTTTTGAGATCTGTTTTTACGGCTCGATTTTGATCAAATTTAATACATTACACTATTATATAACCAGACTATATAGATTACTGTAATTCTTCTAACCAATTCAACGTATCATTTCTAACTGGTTCGTTTTCAATGCATTTGAAGATTGTTTCGATTTCATCAATGAAATTGGAATTATGAATACTGAACTTTCTTAAGTAGCTCTTTAATAATCCTTTGTATTCATAGAATAGCCACTGATTGTCAACTTTGTTCATTAATTCTCTATCTTCGGATTCTTCATCACTAAAATTTTTAAGTATTGTTACCTCATCAGAGCTATTGGTTTCTAGAGTTTTGGTTATTTCATTCAAATTGTTAACAATCAACTCAAATAATTTCAATGTAAGGACTTTGAATTCATCATTGGAAGATTTAGAAAAGTTAATCAAAATTCTATTGACGGATTCCATACAAGAAACATTCTCGATGATTAAATTGGAAGCTAGCTGTAATGTCTTGCCTATTAAATACTTTGGTTTTAAAACTTCAAATTCAATCAAGTATTCTAAAATTAAGAACACTACTTGAGGTTGGTGAACCCAGATTCTGAAGATAGAATCAATAATCCAATTCTGCCTGTTGTCAAATTGTTCCTCAGTCAATTCAACTACGGGAAATTGAAAATCGCTTGCTTGATAATTTTCGTCCTTTATTTCCACACCACTCAAGAATTTCAATTTGATTATATCTCTAGATAATAGACTAACCACGGAATAAATTGATCTGGATCCAATGTATGCGTAAGTTTGGAAAAATAAATTAATAAGGAATTTGTCTGAATTTATTGCCGCATAATCATCTAAATTCGTTGAAATTTCCTTATATAAATCATAAAACTCGCTATTTGGTTTCCAATTGGCCATAATTAAATCATAAACTTTATTGGACACTTCGTGCAAAGGTAAACCTGAATTTGAGAAATTATAAATCAATTCTTCCTGTGGAGAAACTGTTGTATTATTCGCTAATTTTTCCTTTCTTTCGAACTCTAACTTGGCCAAGACTTCTTTGTATTCATCGTTACTGCCATATAATTCATTATCGTAGTCAATAATATATTTTGATTCATTTGAAAATAATGAAATATTCAAATATTGATAAAACTCATCCAAAAGGATTAATTTATCGGTTGCAGCTGGATCTGGATTAACTGTTAAAAAACTTTCTTTGATTCTATTTTTATTAGACAATCTGACTTCCTTAGCTATTAAATTTTTAATGAAATTCTTTTTAGGATGATATCTTAAATTCTTAAACTTTTGGGAATCTTTAACCCATTCGTCCCATTTCCAACTAAATTCAAAGTTTGAAATCTGGATTGTCATCCAATCCAAATAACGAATCTTCAATTCGTAGTCTAAAGTCTCTAAATTATTATAAAAAAATCTTATGGCTCTACCAAATACAGGGGCAATCGATTCAGGACTTTCTCTGCAACAAGCAATTAACACAGTGTAGTAGTAGATCTCAAAATTCAATGGATTTGGTAATTGAAAAATCATTGTCAAGATACTTTCGACTGCAATATCCTCGATTTTCCAGGTAGACAATGGTGGATTATTTTCACCCGAGATGTTATCATTATTAATCATCGTTAATTGATCAACAGACGATCCAGGTGGGGCGAATAAGTTCTTTGCAAAATAAAGATCTAAGATTGACAATTGTATTGCTGTCTCGTTTTTATTGAAAGATAAATTTGTTAAGATGTCAAATGCCAAATCTTTAAAGATCAATCCAAAATAAGAATTAACAGCTGGAACTGTTTCAAATTCCGTGGTATTGTAAACTTGGAATAATAGTCTAGTATTTCTGTACCATAAATCATCAATTAAGCCCTGTGGCTTGTAAGTTGATAAAGCTTCAACTGAAGGGAGAGATAGTTGCGGCAACGAATGCTTAACTATTTCATTTGAAATCACATTATTTTTCAACGAGGTTTCAATAATTGGATCAATTAATTCCTTAAAATTCAAGAATAGTTTCCCATTTAAATTAGCCCAGTCTTTATTTTCCCCTTGTAAGGCGAGTAAGGATGGATAGATTACATTGATCATCTTTTCAGGGTTATATGGCAACTGATCTGAAAAATTGTTTAATTTTGAATCAAAAGGCTGTAATAACGAAATAGATTTGGCACTTCCTTTAATTTCAAATTTAGATGCAATTTCTAACAAATCATTACAATGATTGATTATTTCCTCTGATGAGTCATTACTCAATAAGTATGGGACGGAGATTAATGTGTTATAAAATATTTCTTCAGCTATTCCATTCCTACCTTCAGTCTGTTTCTGTAAGTCGATGGATAGGTTCAAAAATTGTTTAAAAACATTGATAATCGAATAATTATCAATTATAGGGGATAAACAAGCTAAGAATTTCAAGATTGATTTCAAATTATTGAATACACCTGCATCTTCTCGTTGAACATCTTCACTGTTTACTTCTTTCTTAACATTATTTTCTTTTCCTTGTCCTTCTTCTACCTCATCTTTCATTTCTTCATCATTTTTTTCTTCGTTCTTCTTTTCTTGTTCTTCACTTACTTTCTCTAACAACCCTTGTGCTTTGGAATGAAAGAATTCTATAACGTATTTGGATACTAAGAAGTTTTTAGCGTTGCATAGTAAGATTAAAATACTCAATGAAGTTATCTTTTGGGGTTGCTCAATGATAATAGCATATAAAGTGTTTAAGATAGAAACTCTCAATTTATCAATCTTTTCAAATTCTGCTACTATTGGATTTGAAATATATGAAATATCGTCAATCTGGCTTGTAATGTTTGCATTTTCTCCAATTCTTCTGATGTCTTTACAAACATTTGTAACTAATTCAATAGTTGGATCTAAATGTTGTTTTTTGGAATCAACATCTAGCTCTGGATGTTGATTATCTCTTTCGAATTCGTCTCTAGTTCTCTTCGATGGATTGAAAGAATCCATTGTAGTTAACTGTTGTCGTTGGTATGTTATTTCTATTTATGGTTGGAAAACAGTGTAATTTTTCAATGAGCGAAAAAAACGAGAACCAATTTAGAATAACATGAATGAAAAGAGTTGACTTTTCCTTTTATTATTGCTATGAAACAAATATGAAGTAGAATTGAACTCTAGAAAATGGAAGGCCTGATAACCTAAAGCTTTAATGTTTACGATATGCCATCTACGCTCTGGTATGAAGAAAGTCATACACAAATATTTTCGAATCAAGTCTTAAGAGTTGAGCGATTTATAAAATTTTATAGCAATGAATTAGAATTAATGGGCGCTTCTCTTTCCCATCTGGTATATTATTCCATTGGTGTCAAGAAGTTCCATTTTACATGCTTGCAAATTGAATCTTAATGGGTGAAACAGATATTGTGGAACTAGCATACCAAATATTTTAATTTGCAGAACAAAAGGAAAGCATAAAAGGCTCTTAGATTCCTTTGAAAGTTCAGGATTTACATGGTTCATGAAATCTAGTAGAGAATAAATGAAGAGGACTAATGAGCGAGTCAAAATATCTCAAGGGCCTTCTCTAACACCCATTATATCAAGCATTTGAAAAATACATTGATAGAGAAGTTAAAGATACTTATAACCACCACGAATCCTACTCTTCATTCAACAGACAAAGGGTGGACCATAAACGATCATGTGGGAGTTATTGAAAGTTGATGAAAGCAGGCTACAATCAATCATTGCAAAGGAGAAACCTTCTAAGGAATATCTGAAATGCCTAGATTGGATAGAATTAGGAAGCCCAATATTATGGGCTATTCCAGAATAAATATAAGGAGCAAATGGAGAGCTCGGAGTACAGTACGGAAAGATCAGATGAGCGAACACGATTGGTACGGCTGGCCCACATCGGCAGCACTCGCGTCTGTTAACGAAGATGAAGAGCTAGAAGAAGAATCTCTTCTCGAAGTTACAGCCAATTACCACATAACTATGCAGAATAGTGACAATTATAATTCTCAGCTTGTTGCAATTGTAAGTTCAAAAAAGGCGCTATTGGAGTTATGCCTTAAGGCGTATAATAACGAAAGATGGATGTATCAGTTATTATCGATAGATCCGGAACTCAATTATTGCTATATATCCCACAAGAGCAGATATATGAAAGTCCGCGTTGAAAAATACTCTCTTCAAGAGATACTTCAACTTGCTTCATTATGTTAAAACCATACCGCTATATAACAACATAGAGTTGTACAAAAAAGACAAGGAGCAGTTGGAATAATTCACCAGCATGAGATTATACTCGGGGATATAAATGCAGATGATATACTTTGCGCAAAGGACGGAAAAGTTATATCATTGATTTTGCATTTTCTGTGACCGAGAATGAATGGATTACTCAAAAAAGTATGGAATCCGATCAGTGATTTGAAACATGTATTTGGTCTTGGTGGGATCTAATATATATATCTAAAATAGGCTAATACCATAGTTGCAAGATTCAATAACTGAAGATTCTTAAGCAGGCAAGTTGCCCAAAATATCTGAACAGTTTTGCACGTATTGATACTTACATCGAAGAAAAGTTATAGTAGTTGAAGTATAAGATAGAGTCTGGGTCAAGAGAAAGAGAAACAGAAAATTAGGAAAGTTAAATTTAGTTGGTAAAGACGAAAAGAATATTAAACGAAGTCCTCTAAGGCCAATATATATAAGATTTTTTGCAATTACACCTGCGATTGCAAAGCTAAGACGAGGATGTCCTATGGGTCTCAGAAAGGATATCATATAGGACCTAATAAGGAGTATGCAGTTTAGACAAGGAGCTAGGAATATAGATTGTTCTATTTTCATAGTACGTTGCTGAGAGCTAGAAACGTAATACCACTTTTTTATTTCACAGCTAATATTTGCATGAAATAGATTCTTCTGTAATATTATGGGCTTGAAGTATATGAACATACATTGTTATATACTATGCAAGATACGATTATTGTTGTAATATTAGCATCGACAAGTATAATATCATGTGAAGCATATCCCAAGATCCCCTTAAGCCAAAAGCCAATTACATATTACCAGTGTGAGTTATAGCTTTTACAAATAGATATACAAATGAGAACTACGAATACAAGTAAGCATATATATATGTATTATTTTATTGACAATATTAAGTAGCGATGTCAAATAAATTAGCAACATTAGACATTAGTAAAATTAAGAAGCGGAATGCAATGGATGCAATTCCTCAAATATGTATAATAAATAGAAAGCAAATATGAACATGAAAAAAAGATTAAGCTCTTTTGAGTAACCAATCTTTGAATGCGAAAACACTCATTTCCCAACTCATTAATAAAGCAACGAAACCTAAGGAAACATTAAGTGTAAACATAGAAGTAAATCCTCTATACTCAAACGCATAAACAATCGGATCGCAAGATTCCATGAAGATCAAACCACCGCATAATAATGCAAAACTTACCAACAACTCACTGATTGGCCTGAGCGGTTTTGTTAAATCTTTATTAGCAGGTAAGATCAATAATAATAAATAAGTTATGAATCTGAAAACAGTTCCCAACATAAACAAATTACCCCATTGTTTATGAATGTCTGTCGATAACATAGAAGCTTGGGCATGCTGTGACATCAAAACACCAGTCCAGTAAATAGTTAAGATTGGGAATGGATTTGGTGAAAATCCTGGAGTACCTTTGATGATTTTGGAAGAGAATGATTGATCATTAAACTTTTCGAAGTTATTAATCGACTTTTCTAATCTCCAGTTTGCCAACTTGAATTCAGTTAAGACGCCACACAAACCACAACCAATATAAATGAATGCGATAGATGCATGCTGCAAATCCTTGGCAGACCATTCACCACCTGGGTTTGCTAAATGTTCCATGAAAATGTTGGTGCATCCATAGAATAAAATCAAAGAAGATTCGATCATTTCCATAGTGCATAATCCCTTGCCCTGGATTCTATTCCAGCGACCAAGTTTCAATTCGTAGTTCTTAATAAACTTATGGTTCCAAGCCCAGCCTTTGTTTGCGAATGCCCCACAATATCTAGCCAAATATAAGAGTCCCAAGCTGAAAAAGACACCGCCTTTAATGAAGTGGGCTAATAAATTGAAAACAAAGCTACCCCGGCCGAAGCAACCAAAAGTTGCAACTGCTGTGGGCAAGTAAACCAAAAAGTAGAAGAATTGCGTCCAATTCAACAAATTGAATATGTAAACAGAAAACTTGCCGAAGAAATTGATCATAGAAGTAACGGTAGGGGTACCAGTCACCTTCTTTAAGAATCTATTACCGCAGCTTTTGGCTGGGAACATAGAATCGAGTGATGTCTTCAAATTGACGTCCATAGAACCACCCCTTTCGATCGAATTGGAGCTATCCCGTGAACTATCGTACAAAGTGGCGGATGGCGACGCACACGTTTCCTGGCTCTCTTCGTCAGATACGGTGAAGTAATCAGCAGCAATGGAGTCTTTGGTGGTGGCTGCTTTGTACCCAAAGTTGAAGATTGCAAATACAGCATGCACAATGGTCGAAATCCCCAAAATCACACTCATCTTATTATAAGCATTATTGGGGTACAAGTCTGGAATTGACTTCACAAACACTGAAAAGCTAATCAATCCAACCAACACCGACGCCGAGTGCACGAAGAATAGAGGGTAATACCAATTCGATCCCACGTTATTCAACACAAGACAGATCGGATACAAAAATACAAACGACAAAAGTGTCAACGCAATATGCCAGTACAATGCCGCTCTATGATCCGATTCCACCGTGAAATACGTCGTGGTATCGTAGTTTTCCCAGAATTTTCTCTCCTCCGGCAAAAGCTCGGTCTGCAAAATCGGCATCCCGTGCTGGTGATGCTCTACATGAGGTGTAGCCACAACTTCCGCCGTGCTGCTTTTGGTCGACTCATGTCCATCGCTCTTCATTCCTTGATTCTCCATATGTTCCATGTGTTCCATTTGTTCCGCCCGTACTCTCAATCTCGCTGGGCCACATACTGTTGTATCATGATTCTCTGTGCTCATCACACCAGCGGCTGCCACTATCCATGCTAATCCTATCGAATATATAGGTTTCATGCTTAATAAAATCTCAATTAAAAGTTATTACAATATACGAAGAGTTTTAAACGCTTCTATCAGAAATTATTCTTAAATGTGTTATATATATATATTCTATTAAGACCTAGGGGCACTATCGGATATATATAGATCATGCTATAATTTCTCTGACTATTCTCATACTCAATCATGTGACCGGAATATTCGGCTGAAAAACGAATAAAGCATTTTCCTTAGTCCCTGATGACTACACATAGATCCGAAACGAGTAAATTAATCACATTTTCAAACCATTTCGGGAATAAAATTAGAAACGGTTAGCAAGTCGGCCGATACGACAAAATTAAATAACGCAGTGGACTAAACAGAAGCATATGCGGCAGGAGCAACAATATGCATGACGGAGGTTTACAAAGCATTTTTTCTTGTAAGGTAGTCGAATCTCGAGTAGGTGTAGCCGATAAATGGCAAATCTTCCTTGACATTTCCGCCGTTTTGTAGAACCTGGTCTCTTTGCTCCATTGCTTTGGACAAGGCGGGGGAATCGGGGACGTTTTCGAGCTCGTCTGTAGGGAAGAATCTGGTGTCGGTGATGGAGCGGAGCTTGGGGATGAATGGAGCATCGACTTTTCTGATAGTGTCCCAGTCGACACCTCGGAAAAAGGGATGCAGTTTGATTTCGTCAGCACCGTTGTATCTGCCTAGTCTGTTTTCTGCGTTTGTCAAGAGTTTGCGGATCAAGTCTTCGGATTCGGGCGACAAGTGGATGTCGTCTGGAATCTGGAGGGTTTCCTGCCAGTTGAGGATCTTTCTGTAGGTTTCGTGGGGTGTCTCGGAACAGAACGGAGGCCATCCGATCAAGCACTCAAACATGATAGCTCCAAGCGACCACCAGTCGCATTCCTGGCCATACCCTTGGTGTACGAAGATCTCGGGTGCAATGTAGTCGGGAGTACCCACTGTTGAGTACGCCATGAGTCTTCTGGACTTACGCCAGGTCTGCATTTGTTGTCTGTTCGACATGGTCAAATGGATGGCGTCCACCATCATGGAGTTCCTATTGTTTGTTGCCATTGACGGTGCTTGAAGGTTGCCATTGTGAGGGTTCGTGTGGTGAGGGTTCTCCTTTTCAAGCAACTTTTTGTAGTAATTTGAATCGTGTGTTTTATGGAATCCCGTCGACAACCCAAAATCTGACAACTTGATATGGCCTCGAATATCTATCAAAATGTTATCTGGTTTGATATCTCTGTGAATAAATCCCAACTTGTGAATTGCCTCAATGGCCAACACACATTCTGCCATGTAGAATCTGGTGATGTCTTCGGTGAAGATTTGCCATCTAATCAACATGGTCATTAAATCTCTCCCTGGTAAAAACTCCATAATCAAGTATAAATACTGGGCATCTTGAAATGAGTAATATAAAGAAACAACCCATGGAGAATCGGATCCCGCCAACACGTCTCTTTCTGCTTTAACATGTGCCAATTGATCCTTCTTGTACATTTCTGATTTCAATAACGTCTTCATTGCATAGATCTTACCTGTATCTCTTTTTTGAACTAATCTAACTTCACCAAAAGCACCCTTACCGATAACCTTTACAGTGTTAAAATCTTCCAAAGATAACTTTGTCCTTCTTAATCTTAAGAACTGGGATTCTTTTTTACCCAAATTCTGTAATTGTCTATTTTTACGTTCTTCGGATGAACCACTTTCTTCATTCAACAATTTGTGTTCCAAATCTAATCGTCTTTGGTTCCTTTCAATTGCATGAGCGACTGACATTTGATAGTAATTTTCTAATTTCAATTTTATCGAAGAAGCTTTGTCCTGTGCTATTTTATTTAATGAGTTTGGTTGACGATTAAAGTATATGTAATTAGACTTTTGAGCATTTGGATCATTAGATACACCGGCTGGGGGAATGTTGGAATTCGGCAAGTTCAAATTCGACTTTAAGAATGAGCTTTCTGTTGGGCTGGAAAGGTCTGCGTTACTGTTGTTGTTGAGTTTGGTGAAGGTCACAGGTGGTTTAAAATCCAATGATCTTTCAGAATCAACAGATTGAAATTGCTGGTTCCTTAAATTGGCATCGTCATTTTTAGTTGGTGTTTGGAAATTTTGTTGAAATGAATGTGGGTTTGTCATTGGTGACGAATTTAATTCGTGCATCGGAGGCTGTTCATGAATCTCGGTGAGATCTTCATCCATAAGGCTATCATCATCCTGAAACTCCTGGCCTAGATCGCTTGGTTGGTTTTGTTGAGAAAACCTGAGGTTTGGAATATTCTGTCTTTGCAAATCTTGCTGGAATGTCCCCATTTGAGGTAAATCAGAATTCGATCCATTGTTTTGTAAAAATGTAGAGAATGGTTGTCTAGGCGGCTGAGGTTGTTGTTGTTGCTGTTGCTGCTGTTGCTGTTGCTGTTGCTGTTGCTATTGCTGTTGCTGTTGCTGTTGCTGTTGTTGCTGTTGCTGTTGTTGTTGCTGTTGCTGTTGTTGCTGTTGTTGCTGTTGCTGTATATGCTGTTGTTGTTTGTAGTGTAGTTGTTGTTGATGTTGTTGTTGCTGTTGTTGCTGTTCAGCCTGCATTTGGTGAAAGTAAAGCTGTTGTTTCTGCTCGTCAGTCAAGTAATCGTAATTCATCTTTCAATATGTATCAATCTGTATAAAAACAACCTACCGTTATACGGAAGCTTTAATTCAAATAAAAAGTCTAATACGTCTATGAAAACAAACGCCTATGATTTGGGGCGACTCGAATCAAAATCCAAACAATAGGACTCAAAAAAAAAATCACTAGATAGATATCTTTTAATAGTAAGCCACACAGTTGTTTCGTCAATATCTTACTAAACCCAGGTGTAGTGGTAGATCAGTTATATATATATATATATCTATATATATGTTATAAATGTCGAAAGACTTGATAATATATGGCGAAAGGTGTAAAGCTGGAAAGAAAAAAATAAACACTCCTATATAGATTTCAATCGCGACGGTGTTTTGATTAAGCTTGGCCTCATATAGTGGGTAACAACTACAAATCGAGCAATTCGAGGCCCAAAATGAACTCCAAATAATTTATACTACAATCATACGTAAAGCAATTAATTTTCTGTAAAGTTTATTAACAAAAAGTTGAAAACCCCAATTTGGCTATTGAAAAATCAAAATTAAACCTATAAAACAATATTTAAACATATACTTGTGTAATAATGTAGCAAAGTGTTCAATAGACTTAAAATTGTAAAGCTTGACCCTTTTGCTTCTTGTCACCACCTAATTCGAAGTGCTTACATCTCTTTAAAGATAATTGAGCCTTGGTCTTACAGACGACACATTCCAATCTTAAAACAACCTTCTTGGTAGTCTTAGCCTTTTTGTGGAAAACTGGCTTGGTTTGACCACCGTAACCCTTTTGCTTACGGTCATATCTTCTCTTACCTTGAGCGAATAAAGAGGCTTTACCGGCCTTGTATTGGGTAACCTTGTGTTGAGTATGCTTACGACATTCCTTACCCTTACAGTAAGTCCTTCTAGTCTTTGGAACGTTAACTATAATGCTGTTAGTATTCTGTATCTATATCTTCTGCTTCTGCGTATCAAAAATAACATATTTCAGTACAACCGCACGAGACTGTCTTTCTTCCACAATCCTCCATTTTCCACCCAACGTAATAAAAATAATCTATCATATTCTCTCTACTAGCCTCATATTTCTATTCTTTTGATATCATTGTCCACTTTTTCCATCAACCATTGTCGAATTTCATGCTACGCTTCGATCAAATATTTATATCGTCTTCTGGGTGTATTTATTCATCCGTTATCCATAGACATCTCATACGTCTCATACTGGTCTTGTCTGTCTCTCGATACATCTTTGAAGTCTTTTTGATTGCTTATAACATACCCATTATGTCTTATTTATAGGTAATGTGATTAAGTACTATATTAAAGTTAAAAATCAAACTTTTTTTCACTTCTAGTAAAGCGATATTGTCAGACTATGGTAGGTGTCTAGACTGAAAATTTTTTGGAATTGTGTCCCTCGGTATTACCCGGATTTATTTATGATACAAAACTGAAATTTGTCGAAATCGGTTTTCTAGTTGCAGTCATGTGATTATGAGGGCTAAAAGCCCTATAACAGTCTGGCTGGTACGGAAGGCCCGTGCGGCTGACGGATGCTTAGGGTGGGTATCTAGTATGGACTTGAGACCTAAGAATGGTACTAGAAGGATCTAGGAGAGACAGAGCCATTCGATTGTAACGCAAATGTAGAGTATAACTATAGGGTGCAAATTGTAGAGTTGTAGAGCAGCTCGCAATGTGTAGAATGAGATGAGCCAGCAGACCTGCTAATGCGATACGATAAAAGTAGACACAAACCACGAATAAAGACCTTCATAATTAGGTCATAATTTTCCGAAATAGATATTATGCTACACGTTGAATAAACAAATAATAATATATTAACCGAAATAAATAGAGGTCGAAAGAATTTAAAGATCAGAAGTCTAGTAATTGTACCCTGGTTGAAAAAAAGAGAATTAAAAAACGAATGTTAGCGCGAAGTCTATACTAACACCATCTTGTAGACTAATGTACACGACGGGAAACCGTCAGACTGGCTCAGGTTGTGACTGGGGCTCAGTTTTGGGTAACCGTGGTATATATGGTGGAGGTCGACGTGACGGTCTCGGTATCGTCTTCTTCTTCGGCGTAATAGTAATCGTAGTTCACCACACAAACACTATTAGATGTCACGGTGGACACATTTTCTATTATCCACGAGTCGGAAGATGTTGCACTTTGAGGGGTGATTTCAGGCGCATTTGCATCCGCAGACGAGCTTGGCGAATCGGTAACTATTTCTGTCGAGGTGGTTTGAGTTGCATCATCATTTTCAGGAGCAGCAGTTTCGACGACATCGTTATCTTGGTTTTCAGTAGTGCTTGGAGCAACTTCCTTGTTCTGAATAGGTGTGTCAGCGACAGTGGTGTATGTATGTGGCGTACCGAAAACAGTTGAAGTGACTGTAGCAGTGTAGCGAGTGTAGGTTTCGGTAGCAGTATTCACAATCATATTCGTGTGGGTTGACATCGTACCTTCAACAATGTGAGTATTAGTCTGAGTATTCTGCACAGTTGATGTAAGGTGAATCACAACCTTATCGTCGTTATCACGCTTTTCGTTATCTTTAGCAGGAGCAGCAAGTGTTTGAGCCGATAATAAACCGAAGGCTAAGGAATAAATTGTAGTAAGCTTCATTTTTCGTTTTTCTGATAATAACAGCAAATTTAGAGATGTTGTGCAAAGGAATGACTGTAGTTAAAAAATAGTATAAGAGAGTGACTATAGTTAGATAAAGAGAGTGAGAGTAGTTAACACTAGGGACACTTGGTTAGTATTCTTGACTTGAATGGTATCAATTAAGTTGTGGTAGTAATTTGTAACAAGGTTTTATCTTCAAAGCTTATTTCGAGAGAAAACAGTTGCGTTATAAATATATCGATGTACTTCGAAAACAGATTTGACACATGGCTGGCCAAAACGTTCATTAATCTCTAAATTGACTTTCGCCAAACTAAACGGGTCGTTAATCTCATCGGTGCTTGCTCAACTACTCTTTCTGGTTGCAGGCATTCCAAGTAAGGCTACAGTGCTGGCTGCGAAAACTAACGCATTCTTGGTTATGCGCGCGCGATTGCTGGCTTATTCCTCTTCATAGACAGAAGGCTTTTTGCTATTATCTAAGACAATCGGGAACAACATATCCAAGCACATGAAGTCATAACCACTACGTGTTTCCATGGTGATGAATTCATGGTTACAGGAGTGAAGCTACTATTTTTTTGGGGCCAAGGATGTGCACCAATTTCTAGCAAGTTGCTTGGCCAATTGCATGTTGTCTCGACCCGCCGATCCTCCAAATTCATGTCCCACCTACCTGTTTTGCATCCTAATCACCTTAACCGGTGCTCGTACCAGCAATTGGTAGTTTGTGCTCCACAAGATATCATGCTTCGGACTTTTGGATTGATGGTGAATCTGTCGCAGGCGATTTTCGTCGTATTCCAACCGAGCGGTGACCGATCTCCAGTCCAACCATGGCCGCTACATTAAATTTCTGTCCCCCAATTCCACTCGAATTGCTATGAAAGTATTCCATTTATCTTTAGATGAACTCAATTATAATATCCCTACGTCTCTCTTTGTTATATCCTATTGTGTTGTCTTCATCTACACGGTATAAGAGTAGAAAAAACCAAACCGGCATACCGGCCACCGACCGTCATTCAATTTTTCTCGCGATCCGGAAGCTCGAAGACTGATGATTCCGGGAAAAACATCCTTTATTTGTTTTCTTTCACTATGATGATCTAGTCAAACATAGGTTTTAGTAGATATACGGTACAATATGAGCTACTTTGGTAATAATAATAACCCGTTGGCGTTTCCGTCATATAACCAATCACCCTTTCCCCAAAGAAGCTTATCAGGGATGAGCAATCTTCAGCAACAACAGTTGTCTCACCTCCAGAACCCCCAGGGTCATCAGGGAGATACAGCGTCAGCAGCGGCAGTAGCAGTGGCCCAACAGCAGCAGCAGCAGCAGCAACAACAGCAACATCATCATCCACACCATCAGCGTCCCCAACATTCACTTCAGCATTTACAGAAACTGCAAAGCGGTCTGGGGTCTGTTCCCCCACAACATGGGCAAACAGTAGTGGACGAAAAACAGGGCCAGGCGGTAATGAGGAAGGAACGTAAGAACAGACCGGGCCAAAAATTTGGCGCAAAGAAGAAATCGTGGGTTTGGTCGTGGTTTATTCAGGACTCACAAGACCCTAATATAGCAGCCTGTGACTACTGTGGAAAAATTATTACAAGGTTGGCGTCAGATAAGGGATCACCAAAGAAGCTCAGTGAGCACTTGAAGACTCACAAGTTGACGAAAGATTCGATAAATAACTCAAGACCAATTCCTATTGATGGGAACGGTATAACGTATGCACCCAACGGAATGCCGTTGAACTATCCTTCAAATTTCCAACAAGCACAACAAGTACACCAGACACAAGCATCCAACAGCCCTCATGTTCCCAATGTGAATCCACAGCTTTCAGATGATGCTGATGAAATGGATCCCAAGAAAAAGGCCAGGTATAATAAATATAAGCCTCGCAGTAACATGAACAACATTGACTCGTCGTTGTCTTCTTTCGGTTTGAATTCCAATCGGAGATTTTTGTCGGCGGATTTCGATAATTCGCCTTATTCATCGATGAAATTCCACAAGCACTTAAGGAAATTCTTGACTGAAAACAAACTATCTATAAATGTAATAAAATCGCATTCTTTCCAACAACTTATTTATGATTTAAGGTCAGATTCAGTAACTGAATTATTGGAATTAACTGGTTTGTATTCGTCCTTACTAGAAGTAAGCCGGTTTGACGCCAATGGTACTGGGCCTGCCAACACAGAAAATAATGATGCAGACCCTTCCATACCTTCTGTCAATGAGGCTAATGTCGTCAATTCCTTAGCCCAGGCAGTGGAACAAAAGGCAAATAATGCAAATGCAATGGCGGTTGTCAATGCGGCTACGAATCAAGGCTGATTCTTTTATTCATGATTGTATATTAATTTGTTGTATTATATCAGTTTTGTACATATATTTATTTTGTGAAATAGTTTAACATATATTTATTGTGAAAGACTTTACTTGTATATGAGGGTTACAACTTCAGTTTGGTGACGATTATATCGTTATGATATGGAATCAAATTCCAGGTATGACCTATTCTATCGTTCAACTCCAACTTGTCTGTAGAATGCAAATTCTCGTAGCAACTATTTATCACTTCAATTGGAATACATAACGCTGTTTTCGATAGCTTTTCAGTTGTATTCTCGTCTTCCTCTTCACCAAGAGCAGGTACGATAACTTGCGCATTAGAGCAGACCAAACCCAATAACTGGTTTGTAGACTTCTTGAATAACCCGCCACCAGAAGAACCATTCCAACATGAAGCCGATGTCACAATAATACACGGCAATATAGTATTGTTACCTTTATATAAAGGAAGTGAGTACTTTGTAGATATATTACCCGTAGATTCTAGTGGCTCCACGAAAAGATTATTGAAGTACAACCCAAAGCCGATTGTAGTGACAGGCTCTCCGGCCAGATAAAAGTAATCATATTCAGTGGGGGCTATATTGTCAATCTCCTTGAGCCTTTTTTGATTGGCAAAAGAAAGCTTGATAAAGGACAAATCTAACTGTTCATAAGGCGTAATAACAACATCTTCATTCGTTAACTTGATTGTTTGATCCCTAGTTAAAAAAATTTTGCAATCAACCAGTAAGGGTCTATCAATATATTGCTTAATTACGTGGTTGTTTGTTACTAGCGTATTCTGATTATAATACACACATGACCCCCAGAACAGACTATTATTTTCGCTAACAACTATTGGCAAAACTGAGCGTATTCTGTCTATGCCGCTCGATTTCATCGAAGGACTTATGCTTAAATTGGGGAACCGCTCTGTAATTAACTTCCAAATAATTTCCCACGATAGTATAAAGATCAAGTCCCCATCCCCATTGTACTTGCGCAAATTGCCCAACACTAATCCTATCGAACCCGTCGTATCAGATTTGTTGACGACACCTCCTGCCATATTTTCCAAATATTTAATATCGGATAAATATCCCAATATCTCATTATCTTTATTTACCTTGAGATTGACTCCCCCTACCGATTGAAAATCACTAAATAACAACGGATTCGTGAAACTAAAAGGACAAGAGCGGATAGTAATTGGGTCAGATGCTTCACAATTTGCAAATTCAAGTACTTTATATGCTTCTTGGTTTATCAATCTGCTCAATGACCCACTTTTGAGCTCAATTCCCAATATGTTGAGATCCATAAGAGAGTTCTTGGGAACAGTATCATTTGGAATTAGTTTGAACCCATTTACCTTGAAAAAATTCAAAAATTTATATAAATTATCGTCTCGTTTGTCAATTAACGGAATATCAAAACTCAGAATACAAGTGTGCCAATTCACGTTGTCACCTTCACAAAGGGAATTCGATGTTACATATAGCTCGTAATCTTTCA
Source organism: Debaryomyces sp. S3305 (assembly GCA_024586305.1). NCBI lineage: Eukaryota > Fungi > Ascomycota > Pichiomycetes > Serinales > Debaryomycetaceae > Debaryomyces > Debaryomyces sp. S3305. Next base: position 260,562 of record JAMYHY010000016.1, read on the forward strand.
AACTATGTGGGGGAATATGACTGAGCGAGATGGTTGACTCATATAATATCTGTCCATCCTCACCTCTAAGAGCTAAATTAACACCTGTAAGTGCATTTATATCACCCTCTGATATTAATCTAATACATACCGGTACATAATACCATATAGACGTCATTTTGTCTTCAATAATCGGATATGTTCTTCTCATACTACCGTTGAAGTCATATTTAATAATCTATATCAGTCTGCATATAACCAAGTTCCTCTTTCTCTCATTTAGTACAACGCGTTGATCATAAACAACTGTATCAACAAACCTCTTTCTTCTTGACAAATAGAATGAATACTGATGATATGACTGTTCCTGAAACGTCTATAGCTACAACCGAAGACAGTATTATTGTCTCAAAGCCGTTTGAAGCTAATGAAGCTAATAATAGTGAGATTATCGCCACTGAAGTCACTAATGGCCAAATAAAGGCATCACCATCCGAATCATCCTTGTCGTCGATAAACAGCGATAGTTCGACAGGAAAGTTGATAAAAAGCTTGTCTGTGGATAAATTAAATAACCAAGAGAATGAAGTTCCTAAGGAACAAACGCACACGTTGCCTCTTCCCAAAAACTCAAATAAAAAACCTATCAAATTTACGGTCCGGAAGGTGTCGCATGAGCCTATAAAAATCAGCAACAAGACCAATGAAAGACAATTTAGTCAAGGTAAGAAGCAAGTAGTGGAGTCTCATAAAGCATACGAGCAAATTAAGGCAACGCAGTTAAAATATGATCAATACGTCACTCGCATAGGCAAAATCGATAAAGAAATAGATTTTTTGGTGAAGTTATTGCCTCCGTATAATGTTGAAATCGATTATTCAACCAGAACGAAGATAACAAAGGCTATCGAGAAGTTGAAGATGAAGCAAGACGAGTTAGACAAGAAGAAGTACAGTTTAGGTATCACTATCAGCAGATTATGGAGGGACAATAGTGACACTGATATATGGGTAAGGTCAGTAAGTAACCAATAATCCTACGAAATAAGAAGTAAGGGGAAAAAGACAATGTATAGTTATATAGTAATATAATCACAGGTGAAGACAATACATATGACTTTGATGATAAGATTTGTACAGCACAATAACAAAATAAACAATATCTCGCGATTTCCTATAGTGAAGTTCTGGGAGGGTTAATGTGAGGCATAATAGGGGGAAGCATGAAATCGTTGTGCCGAGCCACCGACCGGGTCTCGTATACGCTACTTGACATCAAATTAAGCGACGATTGTATGTAGTTCAAAACAAACTTCTGTAAGTTACTCTTGAAATTTACAAGGAAATACTGGTTCTTGATAAACGATAACCAAGTTTCAAAATAATAATTGAGCTTCTTGAACACACGCCAGAAAAAATCAGTATTAAATTGGAAATCGGAGTTATTATCATTAATCAAGTATAATAGGCATTGCAAAATGCAATTATCTATCAAATGGTTATTCTTCCACAAATTAATCAATAATTTAACCAAAGTCACATACCACTCTATAATCAAATAATTTAAATTCAATTTATCTTCGAAATTTAAACCTTTCAATTTCAAAATATCTACTGATTGGAAGTCGATGAACCGCAAGTTGAAAATTAATGGGAAACTCACAATCCCTAGGTTATTGTTAATGTCTTTGTTCTCAATTTCGAAAAATGGAAGCAATCCACTAGAGAAAGTTTGCAACGAATTATTCAAATTGTTATTGATAAAAGCCTTAAAATTAAAGGCATGCATAGAATTGAGATTGAACTCTTTCAATAGGACCGATAAAAGATTCCAGTGAATCCCTTCTGTTGGGTTGAAAATATACGATTTCAATATATCATGGAACTTAGAGGGGCTCTTTATGATAATGTTCTTTTTAAATATCTCGTAGATCTCGATGTTTGATGTTTCTGGGATAATCTTGTGGATAAGAATGATAGAGTTATGTAAATCTCTAGTCAGCTTGAAAATGAATAGTTTGTTTGTACGATTGTAATAATTCAATTCGTTAGAAACAGTGGAAATCATAATTTCCTGGATGAACTTAGAAGAAATATCGGCCTGCGATATATTATTCATCAAATCAACCAAATTCAAATTCAGAATGGGTCTTTGAAGAAATAGCTGGTAGAACTTAGGAGGACCGTCGTTTATTTGGTAGAGCGATAACAAATTGTAGATGCACCAGAATAGGTTCATGTTTTTGTTGATAATGTTCGAGTTTAACGACAAGTTAGACATAATAATGTAACTAATATCATCCAAGTAGTTGAAGTTCAAGTCGCACGTCACATCTATCGACTTATACTGGTTCAAATTGTACTTCAAGTGGGTATACGAGAGAATAAATAAAGAATTCAAAATCTCGATCTGGTCATTGGGGTTGGTATTGTTGTTGTTGTAATCAGGAATGAGCTTTTGTACTAACAATGACCACGAATGATGGAAGTTGGCAATGCACTGGGCAGTATTTCCGACATTGATATGCCCAATTGACAAGATCGAGTAGATCAAACAGAGCTTAAAGTCGGGAATACGATCGATTTCGTGAAACTGCAAAAACTTGCTCAAATTCTGCAACACCTCAGGAATAATCGGTGCATCATCCTGAGCTAACATTGTATACCCTACAACAAAAATCTCTGATTCCGCATCGCTCTTTAATATCGTCCCCACCTTGTGTGCGATTGACAAGAGAAGCCCATGATTGGTAATAGCATTCTGTTTTGCTCCAACTGTCACCGCAGAATTCCCACCTCCAGCAGACATTCCATTGGTTGGCACTGCACCCACTCCTACCCCAATATTCGTGTCGCTGCGACCGCTACTACTTGCATTCCCTATTCCCCCACCACCTACTCCACTTGGTCCGCCGCCTACTCCTCCAGTCATATTAATATTATTAACGTTCCCAATGACTCCATTTGCTCCTATATTCTTTATGGCAGATCCTGTAGAATGTCGGCGTTCTTTCGAAACCGCAATATTGTGAACTGTCTTGCAATGTCTCTGCAATAAGTCTCGTCTTACAAAAGCTGACGTACAATGTACGCAATGAAACGGTTTTTCATTAGTATGAGATCTTTCGTGTCGTTGCTTATGTTCCGATCTAGAGAAAGCTCTGGCACAAAATGAGCAAATGTACTTCTTTTCTGCCGCCATCTGTTTATATTAACAAAATCCTAAATCTAATTCTGAAGAAACAAAGAATGGAATTTTGCATCTTTTTATCGTAATTATCCCCGCGTTTTCCAATTGATTTACCCGGACTTTTGTCCGCATTATACGACTCGATGATTACCCTATTACATAATAAGAACAAAGATCTCTGGATATTCTCCAACTTGTCTCCAACCAGGACTGTTGTGTATAAGAAAAACCGCAAGTCATGCATCTATGCATTTCACAGAGTTGGTCTGCGACGGCTGCGTGCATCTGTTACAGAAATACGGTTTGATATACGGCTTAAAGGGAGTGATAGTGGAGAATGCAGAGAGATAGACACGGCCCATTTTGGTCTTACAACGGGTCTAGGAGGGCGTAAGAGTAGTGTAGGAGTGATGTAGATGAGATACTATGCTTCTATAGCCTGATTTATGGTTTAAGGGTATATACGGGATTAATGGTATGTATCGAGGTATGGATCCAGGTATGGATCCAGGACAGATCTCGACCCATAGATGATTCTAGGTTTTGAAATAAAGCCGTAAACACTGACGGCGTGACCGACAGCGAAATAGCATCTATGTATGGACAGTAACAGACTAGGACATTGTAAGCGAGGGAAGTGTGGTGTAACAGATTAGGAGGTGTTTGAAGTTTGATAGATGGTGGGGTTACAGATGACTTCTGAAGCAAAGATGCACCGGAGATGCATCTAGACATTCGTGTAGCAGGTTAGATTAAATGCTATAAGTCAGACGTTCAGAATGCTTGTAGTAGTCGGCTGCCATGGTTCTACAGAACGAACTGCTGGGATAATCTCACCTTAGTGGGGCTGATGTCTTCGTTGGGGTATATTATAAAATAAATTTATTTCTGTACATAATTGCGAAAAACATAAGATACGAAGCGACCCCATTCCGCGAGGATTAGAGGCAGAGAACAAATTAAGTAAACAATGCGATAAAAAGGACGAGGTAGGAATACCTGATTGGGAAAAGAGACAGGCAACACTATAGTATAGAACCAGATAAAGACCTCTGCAAAAAAGGGTCTGAAGAGAGCAAGAAAATGACGGATAAGGAGAACGATGAAGGATAGAGAGACTAACAGTCACATGCACCGATACTGCTTTAAAACATTTGAACCGGAGATGTCATTGAGGGCTCATAAAAATGGAGACGCTGAATGTCAAGAGTTGAGCCGAATTTGGGGAAATGTCGAAAGAAAAGAAATGGTCGTGGGGTGAATTGCGATGATTCAGAATCATTAGGCGAGTGAAAAATTAAAATGCAATGGTTCGCATATAGTACTCGCTTGAAAAGTTACATTGCTCGAATAGTCACATATTTATATATATATCAAGGAAGCGTATTAATGTCAGGACAGCGCACAGGTCATGGCGACGGGACCGGGGCCCGTTCTATGCTAACTCGAACCGATAGTGACGAGACGTTAGTCACACAACGTGAACATACTTCACCCAGACAGAACCAGAATACACGGCAGTATGAATATGACGACAACAACTACAGTCTCCACAACAGATCTGGGGAATTTTCGGACTTGAATTCGCTATTTACGTCGGGGTCTGAAGAAACTGTGACAAATAATGTCAAGATTTTGGGGTATCCGATCACATCGTACACCACTGTGCGAGAGTTGCCTATAGTTTCAACGTTTTTACAACCGGGAGTACTTATATTCTCATCATTGAAGTCTTTGGATATATATTCGCAGAAGAACTTGTCACCAGAAAAGACAGAACTGTACCACTCGCAAGGGTTGGGAATTCCGTTGTTACAGACATCCACGCCGATGCTCAGCATTTTCAAGATCAATTCGCCATTCATGCTTATTTACAAATACAACAAGTCGAACGAAAGGTCGGTATTCTGTAAAGTGTACTTTAGGATTTTGACTAACAATATCACTTGTTATATTTTGATATTCCAGCTTGACGGTGGCGAATTGAAGACAGTGGTGTTGATGAATAATGGCATTAGGCCGTCGGTGGATTTGTTGTACGACAATACGAAGATAAGAATCACCGGCGTCACAGGAACAACATCAACATTTGCAAATGGCTTCATTCAGCTTTATATCTTGCAAAATTCTTCACCTTCGCTAACCGACGAGATGTCTGTACAAAATACATTGGAGACTATCAATAGTTCGATTAAGAACGTTAAGGTGAATGTAAACGAATCAAACAAATTGTACAACTCGTTGAAATTCCAAAAGAAAGCGACTTTAACCAAATTGATGAATGAAGGAAAGACCTTGATCAACACGCCTTTGGCAACGTTCGTTGACAATGGGGATGAAAAATTTAAGGGCCTTAATTTATTTAAGAACGGGACTATTAAAATATTTGAGACGACTAACGATAATGAAAATAATACCAATACGTTAATAATGACCAGTATCCTATTAGTTTTGAGAGAACAGGAATTCAGAAAATTCAGAGGAAACAATAAGCCGACATTTGTCAATCATCATAATAATCAAACTTCTAAGAATAATTAATGTGTGTGATAAAGTATGTAAATTAATATATATAGATTCATTAAGGACGATTACAAGCTCATTTTTAAAGTAGTACCTTTCGTACGAAATTTTCTTATCTTTCTGACCGTAAATTTGACACATCTGAAAATATTCATCAACAGTTTCAGCTTTTCAATTTCGATACTAATTGGTATTAATAAGCCCAATTCACAAAGAGCATCATCTGGTAACATGCTTGGCCAGACTAGTTCCAACTACTTTTCGGGTTCATCATTTAGAATTATGTCAATCAATAAAAAGCCACACAAATTAATTTGTGTGCAGATAATCCCATGCAACTCACCATTTGAATTTGTAATAATATCATATTACTTAGTCAAAAAGTCAACCAAACCAAAATGTCAGAATCAAAGCTTTCGTTTAAAGAGCAAATGAAAGGCTTTCCGGCGTGGCAAATGATAGTTGTGAGCTTGATTAGATTCCTGGAGCCAATAGCATTTACTTCGCTTTTTCCGTATGTCTACTTTATGATAAGAGATTTTCATTTCGTGAAAGATGAAGCAAATATTTCAAAGTATTCTGGATACCTTTCAGCTTCTTTTGCATTTACTCAGTTCCTATGCTGTATTCAATGGGGGAAAGCGTCCGACAAAGTTGGTCGAAAACCAATTTTAATTCTAGGATTGTTTGGAACGTCACTTTGCATGCTTACATTTGGGTTCTCTACTAATTTCTACATGGCATTATTTGCCAGATCTGCTATGGGTGCTTTGAATGGGAACATTGCAGTACTTAGAACAATGATCGGAGAAATAGCTACAGAGAGAAAACACCAGGGAACTGCATTTTCAATTTTACCGTTATTTTGGAATGTGGGAAGCGTTATTGGCCCTTTGATTGGGGGATCTAAGTATTTAACTAGACCTCAAATAACGGAATCGGTTACTGAAGTGAATAAAGGTGCTTATGATAGGTTTTTGAACAAATATCCGTACGCCTTGTCGAACGTAGTAGTGGCCCTATTTCTATGGTTTAGTATGTTAATGGGGTTTTTGTTCTTGGAGGAGACTCATTCTCAATTGAATAGAAGAAAGGATATTGGCCTTGAAATTGGTGATTGGATTAGAAGAAGACTAGGCTTCGACGTTCCTACTCGTAAGTGGAATATTCCTTCGAAATCAAGGTCCAAGAAATCACGAGTTTCGGAAACAACCAGGGACTCAGTGAACGAACGAGAGGCTGTGATTCAAAGCAGCAGTAATTCAAACGAGAATATAAGTGAAGATCAACAGGAAGAAGATTTGGATTCCTTTGATGAAACCACTTCACTCATTCAACCTCGCCCAATTTATTCTTCACTCGTCGACGAAGATGATGAAACAAGTTCAATCTGCTCAGAAGATAATTTAGGTCCGTTAACCAGAAGATCATCGAATGCTCTTTTAAGAAGATATTCGTCCAATATGTCTATCAGGCCTTCGTTATCAAGAATTAGTACCAATAGGTATTCTATCAGTGACGTTTCTACTATAAATAGAAATACATTCACCAGAGAGGTGTTTACCGGTCCTGTTATCCAGACGATGTTGGGAAATTTTCTTTTGTCATTTCATACTTTAGTGTATCTGGAATTTTTGCCAGTGTTGTTGGCATCTAAGTTTATGCCTGAGGAGTTGAAATTCCCAACGAGAATGAAGGGTGGGTTCGGCTACGATTCAAATACAATTGGTACCTTATTATCTGTTACTGGTCTTTTAGGTGTTTTCATAATTATGCTTGTGTTTCCCTTCATGGATAGGAATTTGAGAACTATCACTGGTTACAGATTTTCGACTAGTATATTCCCACTCATGTATTTCGTATTGCCATTTTTGATCTACACTATACCGGGTTACAATCCAAAGGCACCACAGCACTTGACAAAGACTCTTTTATACCTTAATTCTGGAATTCGTACTTTAGCATCTTCCACATCCACTCCTCAGGTGATAGTATTGATTCATAGAGCATCTCCACCGAAATATAGAGCATTTATCAATGGAACGACCTTGAGTTTAACGGCACTTGCAAGGTGTCTTGCCCCGCTAATCTGGGGTGCATTAATGTCATTTTTCGACAGTTTAGCATTGGGCCAATTAACTTGGATAACTTTAGCGGTAATGTCAGTTGGCGCTTTGGTTCAATCGTTCTACATAGATGAGTATGATGAAGATATCAAGCCCTCTGAAGTAGACGAGTCTAACGACCAGACCGTATAAGCAACCATTCTGCTTTGGGCAATAGATGGTTGGATGACGTAATCAAAACAAAAATAGCCAAACAAGGACTAGCCAAACAAGGACCAATGAAAATTATCTCACTTATCGAGGTCCCTCATGGTTTTATCTTCATATTAGTTGACCTAGTCATAGCTAGTGTTAGTCTTAGAATGATTTTTTATACATGCATCTACAAGTAAAATTAGGATTTTAAAATATATTATTAAAACAATATAAGAGGTATTTGTAGCTATATTGACATTAATTATTCCCAAAATTTCAAAAAAAAAAAGTTGATTCCCGATAATACAATATATAACCTTGTGTTCGATTCCCGTCAAACACAACGTTATGTGGTAAATGATAAAAAGCAGCAATAAAAATCGTCAATAGATAATAATATTTGTTGTAGAATAAAAAAATACAGTTCGTATTATAGCAAAACAAAAAGACCGTCAGAATATAGGACCAAAACACAAATGGGAAGTATCAATACAACAAAGCATCCGTAGTCGATATTAGAGAATATTTCACTTAAGCATAATTTCCACTACCAATCTTC